>OX235271.1:88175784-88702716 GCA_944472155.2 Trichobilharzia szidati | reverse complement strand
TACCCCTCAGGGTCCATTGCTTGATCCAAACGTTCCTTGATAATGGTGTGAGCACATTCACTGAGACCTCTGAGACAATTTTTAGTGCTTGCGGAGGAATTCCATCTAGTCTTGCTGTTTTTATGGCCTTCAGTAGTTTTACGGCATTCAAGACTTCTGCTTCTGTCGGAGGAATGATACTGACATGCAGTACTGTGGTTGTTGCAGATATTTTTGGACGAACTACAGTTCTCGGTCGACTGAAGATTCCTTTGAAGTGGTCAGTCCAACCTTTCTTTTGTCTTAATTCCTCCATCACCTTTCACTGGCTTCATCTAGGTTGCTCTCTTCATTGACAGAGAGCTGGTGATTTTTGGTGCACTGTAATCTACTGTCCAGGAGGTTTCCGAACATTAGTCACTACATCCCATAAGTACTATTTTATTCATTTATATCAGTTAGTGTTATTGTAGATGACGCTTTTATGATTCAGAAGTATCATAGTGAACTGAGAAAATCAGTGGAGGCTAAAAGCTGGGTGATTATTTTTCAGTTTAGAAAAAGCACTACTACTGAAATTGTCTTCTATATTTTCTGATACATTTTAGTCATGATTTCACTAATGGATACCAAATAAGCGGATTATTTGTCTTTATGATTTTAAAAACTAGGAGTTTCATTGGCACCAAAAGACAGAGTCTATTTTTGCAACATAAACTTTGTTAAAATAGAACTGTATACTTGAAAAAAAATATGAATATACAACGCAGTGTGTCTACATAATTGCACTTTGGAAAAAACAGCTCACTTGAATTTCTACTCTATTATTATGCCACTTTTGTCCAACTAATTGGCCTAACACGTGTTGTGGGATTAAAATTGATATTCCCAGCTGCTATACTATACTACTACTACTACTATGCTCATTTCTTATTCAGTGTTTAGACTGTGAATAAAGTTTGATAATGGACAGCTGAGTTTAAAACTGCAGGCTAAATATAGAGTGAAAAACCAAAAATTCCAGAAAAAAATAAATATATATAATTATCCTCTTTTTTCTAAGTTTTCCATTTAGAATAAAACTTAATTTGTCTCTATAATAATAATGCAAACTAGACATTCAACTTAACAGAGAACACCCATACTTTCTGTGAGTAATACGCCTATTTAAGAAAAATCATACCTTGTGATTTTAGGTGAAATGAACCAATTTAAGTCATCACTGTTGAGTTGAGTTGAGTAGCTGATTTCAAGTTTTTGCTGGGTGTTTTCTATCACCCAGCTCGTTTATGATTTGTTTGGTGTCACCAGAGTGATTGAAACATTGAAAACATAAACTACAAGCTTCTAGTTGCAATAGATGGATTGGTTGCTCTCAAATAGTATGATGGTTGAAGTACAGTAGTCTACGAGGTTAAAACAAGCCTTTAATGTGTACATTAGACGAGAAAGCTGTGGAGGAAATCTTTCACATATCTATTTATTTGTATTTTATATTAATTCGAGTCCAGAAATCATATTCTAATTTTTGTTTACCTAACATCATTTACGATGATACCAAAATTTTTTAAAAAATGGTGTAGTGTTAGTATATTTGTCTTAAATATTTTGCTCAAGTGATGAGACATCTTTGAAGATTATCTCAATTTATTGCCTTTTTCATACATTTTTCCCCTTAATGAATTTGAATAAAGCAAGAACAACAGTTTTTGCAGAGTAAAATGGTACCGTCATTTATTTTGTTGGTTTCTCATCAGCTGCTTACAGGCCAAAGTCATTATTAAGTATATCTACAGAAACAATTTTAACATACTTGCACAGAGTTCATTTAAACAAAAGTCAATCAATCAGTATATGCATACAGTGCTAATAATAATAACAAATCACTTTATTCCAAACAATAATGACCATACACAACAGAAACTTTCGGCATTCGTTATCAAATGAAAATATCCAGTTACCAGGGCAAAGAAAGACTGATAACTGCTTCTTTCTGAAAGCTTAAATCAGGTTTCAGGCTCTTGATGGAGATCGCTTCAGCAAACTTGAGGAGAATTGAGCTCTTTTGCCTATTGATAATTTTGAACGATTTTGCGACGTCTACCTCATGACCCGTGTCAAGGAGATACCTGGCTATGGCACTGTTTAAAGCATTTGTTCCTTTTAGACATAGGCTTTGTGGTACATGCTCAGAAAATAGTAGGTATGCCCTTCTTTCTGTTCTTTTAATGTAACTGCTCCCACAGATACATGTTAATTTGTATATACAGTGGAGTTAATATTAGAAGGATACCTGTCGATTTTTGATTGCATCAAAGAGCAAGTTGTTCGATAGACGGGAAAGCGGTTAGCCGCAGGATAGGATCTGCCTAGTGATGTACTCAATCACGTTGAATGTAGATGGGCGTTTTCTCCACTGTGATTTGCTTGGCATTTGAGACTTCAGAACTTCCGTACTTGTTAATGAACCTTTGAGGGTAACCAATGCTTTTCAGCATCTTTTCGAGAAACATAAATTCTTCCTCTAATTTCTCTATAGAGCATAATCTCATAGCTCTATAGTATATAACTAGGAGCCTTTTTATAAAAATGCAAACACTTCAACTATACCACTGTTACACATCCATTTTAATGGAGTAGATTTGGAAGTTTCATCTAGCGGAAAATTATGTAAAATATACTGCATAGATGAATCATCCCTTACTCTATGTACTACTAATTAATTGAGATGCGTAATCGAATACTACTCACGTCAACCAGTGGAGTTTACTAGCCAGATGAAAGTTATCTAAACACTGGGCAATCACTTCACTTATTTGGGACCGAGGTCATCAGTGGTATGTCTGGTTTCGCCCACCTCAGGGAAAGGATTCAGTTCAAACCACCGTAATTCTGGCTACCTACTTAGATTTCACTGCTGGTCACCATCAACCAAGCTGTAACCAAAATATAAAAAAAATAGTACACGAATTAATGTATTACATTATGTATTATTATATGCAAATTCATTAAGGATAATAATGCAGAAATATGTGTTCCGTTCCACTACTTAACGGAACTACTAATAAGGTGCACTTTAAATGTCCGATTTGAGTTCAACAACACGCTTTATAGACAAAGAGATGGAGTGGCAATGGGGTCACCATTGGGTCCTTTACTTTCAGACTGCTTCTTGGCAAGTTTGGAGAATAGTATGTTACGGCCTACTATTGATACTTTCCATTTGTACCAAAGATAAATGGATGATACTTTCATTATATGTGACGAGAATACCGACGTCGAATTGATAACTAAGGAGTTCAACAGTTACCATCATGCCATGAAATTGACATCGGAATCAGAGATGAACTAGGAATCCCATTTTTCGGATGCTTTCTAAAGAGGAGATGTGATGGTTCTCTTCAAAGATTAATCCACGGGACACCAAAATGAAATGGTCAGTACACGAATTTTCATAGTTGGGTCACTTTGAGAAGAAAGAGAAACCTAATGCACTCCTTATCGTCAAGAATAAGAAGAATATGTTCCAGTGATGCAATCGATGGAAAACTGGGGCGATTCAGACAAGTCCTCATAGGGAACGGATATCCCCCAAGATTTATCGAGAATAACATGAAGTTAAGAGAAAAGCCTGAAAGAACCCAGACGATGCTGAAGAAACTGCTATTTATGAGCGTTGAATTTAAAGGCGATACCACAGCTGAGATCCTGAAGAATCGCTTATGCAGATCACTGAGGAAAGCCTTCTTCATGGCTGAGCTACAGGTCAGTTTCTACAACCGATAAATGATCAATGGATGTGTGACGGATATACTACCGATTTGGGCCACTTCACTGTGTGTTTTTAGATTCACCTGCTCGTGTGGAGCTAGTTACATTGGCCGCACAAAGGGCACACTTTCCAAACGCATCTCCGAACATTATCTAGTATGGTTAGCAAAAGGAAAGTGCAAGATAATTACTAGCTCAATTCTCGAGCACTTGGCAAACTCGAGCCACGTAGCTCCACCAGAGTCGTCTTTCAAGGTCATCTACAATGTGAGATTAAGTGGTACAAAGGGCGTCAGGTTTCGGCTTTTGTATATGGCGGAGGCGCTGAAAATTCGTCAATACAACCCCGAATTCTGCATACAGAAAAGTTTCTCCAGTCCCTTATTCTACCTTGGTCTTAACCTCTTCATTAGTCGTTCTCTATAAAAAATTTTGATTTATTTTATTTCTTTTTTCAGTTTTCCATTTTACTTTTAATTTGCTTTTGCTTTAATAATTAATTCACTTTTTTCACTGTCATATGTTCCTTCTGTACATTTCCACACCCTCTTCAAACTTGATACTCAACTATCTTTATTCTGACTCAATAGCAATTTTAATCTTTTCAAATTTCTAACTTTGTGCAGTTGATTACCACGTAATTTACAGCTTTTATTTTTTACTTCTATAGCCACTTCTGAGTAATAATATCAATTATGTCACCCCCTATTACTCAGTAATAGACTACTATACATTTTTGGTAAATATGAATACGACTGTACAGCCTGTGAAGATGATTTTGTCGATAAAGAAAATTTTCTTCGCTGAATTTGTCTTTTATTTTCTTCATGACTCAATGGGTATTTTCGGTAATTAATAAAAGGTAGTTGACCCATCCAAATAAATAAATAATTGAATCATGTCAAAAAATAGGTAGTATATATGAAGTTTCTTTAATTTATTTGAAATTTATCTGAAAATTCCATAATGGTTAAGATTTTATTTTGATAAATCACACAGTGTTGTACAGTTATATTAACTGTACAGTTATATTAAATGATATATTAACTGATGATATGATTATGAGCAATAGTTTGTGCTCGAAACGTCACCAGTTAATATAACTGTACAACACCGTGTGATTTATCAAAATAAAATCTTAACCATTATGGAGTTATACTCTACCACAGTGCCCAAGTTTTATACTTATATCAATTATCTGAAAATTCATTGTCTTTAACGCTATCTCCATCAGCCGTAAAATGTTAATACCTTTCTTCCTCCTTCTAATAATTTCACCATCATGATGAATTATTTTACATGTTTTATTTTATTGCGTTATAAAAACGCTTTGTTATTCATTGTGAATTCTAGTGATTGTTTAAATCTTGATGTCGTATATTCTGTTTATCATAAATGTTTGTTTTATCTTGAAATAAAAGAAAAAGATTAATTCTCTACATAAAACATGAGGATGAAGATTAAAAATTTGAGTTTTTTTGCCAAGCAACTTTGTCGAAGTTTCTGATTATAAGATTTTGATTAAACCTAAAACGGTTCAGTAATAAATGCAAATTAGTCTCTCCTACTTATATGTTTTAACCTGAACGGGAAACAACGAGTCAGTCGTCCGGAAATGATATGGAGGAGATCATGTAAGGAGGAAAGGAAAGCTCATGGTGAATTGTGGAGTCAGTTAAAAGAAAAAAGACGGCAGGGGATGGTGAAATGCAGATGTCCTGCTGAAGCCCTGAGTTTCATTTGAAAGCCAAGGGAATAACATTAATTAACTGTTTACTTGAGATTCCTTTCTTGTGGCATTTGCAACATAACTCTGCAATCTTTTGACAAGACCCTACTAAAATAAAAATAGGCTTCATGAAGATGTTTGTTATTGGAATTCCCACAAAAAAATATTTGCCACCTGACTGAAGAAAATACTTTTTGAATAACTTACTACTGATAGTTTATCTTCTATTTAACCATAAAATTCACAGGAAATTAGTTGCAGAAAGCATAATAAACTTTTCATACATGTATTTCAGGGCAACTGGGACTACCACAGCTCTCGAAGTCGAAGAGTAAATATTTAAGAATAGTGATCAGGACAAGAAATCACGTCTAACATTCTGAAACACAAAATAAGTAAGTCCATTGATTTCAACTCCGTCTTCGCAAATTATTACAATGATCACTTATCTTTCAGCGTGTATTAGTGTTAGCTCAGTATGAATACACGGACGAATGTAATGGAGTGTTAGAGTAACTACAATGCTTTTCATGATATTCATGATAAGCAATTTTGTACAAAAATTTCTCAAATGCACAACAGGTGACATTTGGAAAAAGAGAAGCCCTTTTGTCATACAAAAATAAACATAAATTATAGAAGTTCTCTGAAGTAAATCTCAGACTGATAAGAAACTGAACGTCTCTGTACCTTCAGATATATGGTGATGTGCCTCCTGAGTTCCACACAAATGTCTAACTAATCAAGCTGAATATACATTGTGGTAAATAAAATCTGTCGTGGCACAGCGGTAGAATGTTCTCAAACCACACATGGTCTGGCCGACGCACTCCTTTACCTCGCTAAGCCAGTAATAAGAATGGTAAAGAGGGAAGGTTGGGCTTGAGGCTAGTAACCTCATCCAATAAAAATAAAGCCCACTGCTATCGAAACTTCAAGGCTCTAGCTTGATGCCCTATGTTCCACTGAGAACGTACAGGAATAAAATCAAACCAATGGTAGATTCAGAGTGACGACCATCTCTTTTTGTACACAGAGACCTGATTTATAAACTCTATTTGCATACGCCTCCGTAATTACAACCATGTCTCTGTGTACAAAAGGAAATGGTCATCAGTCTGAATCTACCATCGTAAAACGTTTTACTTATTAACTGTTATTACTACTATTATTAATATTATGAGTACCTTATTCTACCTCTCATTATTATTCCTGATTCATTTAGAACTATCCTTTATCAGTAGCATTATCCTTACTCATTTCAGCATTATTGTTTTTACTCAGTTCTCAATGCTTGACATATTTAAGCTCTTTCTCTGATGACTAATTGCTTATTTAAGTGATCTAACTGAACCCGTAATCGATTCTATCTTAATTTTAATCTCTCATACTCCCTTCCCCTTATCTATTTGAACATGACCTGAAGAACATTCACACCTGTCGTTTTGCATGGTTAATTCAATGTAGTTTATTCGCTTATCAGTCTTATATCTCGCAATAAATTCTTAATAGTATATATATCATTATATGTAGAATATTCAGCTGAAGAGTGCTGCCAATGTTTGGTGAATTCATTAAATCTTGCTGTATGAACCTTTGTTGCTTGTTTTAAATTCGCATAAAGAAATAGATGTTTCTAATTCCTAAAGAAGCATGATGTTATGGCTTAAAAACGCATCTTCAAGATTTCAAAACAATAATATGCTCTATTATGTAACTGGTGTTAACTAATTTCGTGCTTCAAATGGCAAACAGATATTTGAGTTGGCGAAATAATGTGAATTGTGACAAAATATATGTGATTATAATCGTAATGAAACACTTGTTGACTAGAGTTTTTACGTGTCTGACTCATGATACACTATGATTTTTTCGCAGTGCTACCAAAATTCTCACATTGTTTAGTAACTTTTTGGTTGTCTGCTTGTCTGATTATTTCTATGCTCCCATTTATGATTTATACATTCTGTGGACTCTTTTATAAATGACATAACTAGTTCCTTGTTGCCCAAAGGTCAACCACTGTTAGCAAAATAAATCAAAGACTAGGATAATGAAAACTCTCTCATGCTTTTGACTATTTTCACAGTATGATGCGACTTTTCTCAGTAACAGTGGGAATGAGTGTATGTATTACCTCGTCCCTTATAAAAAGACTAGAGGGAGGGGAAAACTGTTAGTTTTTTCGTTCACATAGCAATGGCCAAAGTAAGGAAATGAACTGCGCAAATTTCTTTTCAACATACAGGCCTGTCTCCTTCAACTCGATTCTGGTAACTTCAACTGTATACAGAAAACGACCTCATATACCAAACTTATTATTAGTTGTAATGAGTCAGGTAACTTTAAATGTTTCATTAATATCAGCTTTATGCTCACTGTCTACAAAGTTTGCTAAAATAGAGCTACCAATAGATCTTATTCGTTCTGTTGCTCAACCATTCAGGATGATGTTCGGAAATACGATGATGAACCTTACTAATTGTACGCCCGGATAGTAAATCGGGAAAAAAATTATTCCAGGTAAGTTCATCAGTAAGACAAGTCAGCTTGGCAACAGCTACATATTATTATTATTTATTATTATTATTGTTTACAGCTTGATTCCACACAGTACTTTTGGTAGAAGTATGGAATTTTCAGCATGGATATCGGTAGCCCAAATTTTACAGGCCGACCATAGATATCGGGTGTGCGTCGGCAGGTAATCGAACCCCGGACCATGTGCATGGTCGGCGAGAGTCCTAACCACTGTGCTACCGACGCACATAGCAGCTGTTGGTCATAAAACTTCAGTCTGTTGGTGATAACATCAAGGAAATAGTAACACAACGCCTGAAATGATGTAATTCAATTTTTAAGACAGTATTTTAGTAAGTCAAGACAAATGATTCAGCGAAGAGACTCTTTCAACGAATTTATTATCAAGCTATACAGTAGTATATATATATTTGGTTTTTAAGAAATTATATCCAGTGAGGAAATTGAATCATAGGTGTGAATACATGAAATAATGATAGTATGAAATGCAATTAAAATTAAAATGTTTGTCATTATAATCATAGTTAAATGTCAAGTGGCAAAACAACTAATGTCATAGGATGTAAAGAACTTGGAATGAGGTGTGAAATTATGAGATTAGTAGGCAAACAGAATAAAAATAAAAACCTTACGTAACATTGTGTGAAATATGATAACATAGAATTTAACGTCACAAAACAAAAGTGATTTAGAATGATGAGTGAAACAAGTGAAATAATACCTGGGGCAAATTCAAAGTGAGCATAATAATAGTAACAACTGACGTAATAAAGGAAGAGTATACAAATTGAATAAACAAAACGACGAATAGGTTGAGGCAAAATATGATTAGAGATTGCCATACGTTAGCATGGGCAGATTGATACCATGAAAACTGCAGGTGTTGAACGAAATTTTTCTGCATACAGAGGTCTGGCTTTTTTGATTCAGTGACCAAAGCTTCAGCCATACAGATGGGTTGGATACGTAGTGATTTGGAAAAATTGCTTTTCACCTTGTAGATGACCTTAAGGGCGAATGTTCAACGATCGTGCTTCTTTTTGCTCCACTTCTACCTCTTCCTAACCATGTACGACAGTGTTCTTGCAGCCTCTTGGACAAAACTCGAGTCGAACGACAGATATACCTAGGTCCATACGAGCAGGTGTATTGATAAACTCACATAGTATTCAGTGGCGATTCATGATGGCGAGTTTCACTCAAAAGATTAATGTGAAGTATTTTTAGGCATTCATAACAACAACAAAACAACAGTTCCTGCTTTCATCTAAACAAAATAAAATAAAAAAACCTGCTGTCTATTAAAGGTTAGCAATGATACATCGCATATAGTTTATGTGTTACATAGAAAAGAAAAAGGATAAACAGGAAGTCAAAATTCACCTGTGTTTACTTACATAACTCAATATCCTACCTAATTGTACAAATTCATTTCCCTTATGAATTGATATCTGTGTTTTTGTTTAGGCTGAAAGCAAAACATCCACTTAAAATACAGCATACTTTATTTATTATCCATTCATTTTCTTTCACTGTATTTCTCCCCTTTTCACATAATGTTTACTTTGAGTATTCCTTTTTTTAATTCACTCACAAACATCCGCAGAATAAACAAATAAATGTAGAGATATTCTGCAGAAAGTGAAAAGAAAGCAAATTTGTGTAGTCTGCAGCGTTTATGAAAACAAACTTTTTAAAAAATAAACACCAAACAAACAAACAAACAAAAAAGTTGTGAAAATTAATCTCCTTCTTTATTTACTGCCTATCAGTCAATCACTAAAGTAATATGAGATATTTGTTTAAATTTCACATAAATGACAAATAAACTGCTGAACAATGATTGATGATTAAGTTGAACCTGCGAAGTTATGCTACATACTACTGACTGACTGATATAAGTAGTTGGATGCTACGTACATTAACCGGTAATGTTTTCTAGCCAGCCAGATCAAAGTGAACTGAACACAGGAGAGCCGTTTCACACGTTTATGAATCTGATTATAGCTACCACTGGCTCTTCTAAGTAGCCAGGCAGAATTTGGTTGGTTTGAACTGAATCGGTTCTCTAAGGTGAGTGACACCAAGTACACTGCTGATGACCTTGGTCCCGAATGAGTGAAATGGCGGTCCGGTGTTTAGATCGCTTACTAAACACTACTGGTTGACTATTCATGTCAATCAATCATTATTATATAGTGTTGAGTATTTATTGATTGGCACTGGTGACACCAAACAGACCACATATGGTGATTTGAATAATTTCTGTTTCCGAAGGGAACTATAGTGAAATTTCACCTCTTTGGATTGTGTAAACTGCGAATGGCAAATTGATTTATTATTATTCCCTTGGGTTCCGAGTGAAACATAGGGCCTAAGCAACACATTGACTCTTCGTTTTATGTTCTGCCATCTTCTTCATCTGGGCCTACGACTGCTCATAACCTCTCACCTCTCCCATATACAATGTCCTCCATGTCACCCCAGGACGACCCACTCGTCGCTTCCCATTCGGAATTCACTCGAGCTATGGCCTGGCGCACGATGTCATTCGACGGTCTCTTCAATGTATGCCCGATCCATCTCCCTTTTCTTCCACATGTTTATTGAGCGATCAGCGCTCGGTTAATCTGTCCCCAGAGTTTCTTGTTACTTATTCTTTGTGGTCAACCATTTGATTTTCACTATGGAGTCAGCGAAGTTGTCAGCTGTTGATAAATATCCTCAACCTGTTGGAAATCCCCTTCGTTGCACTCAGTGCAAGTTTCTGACCCTTATAGAAGGAATGACTTGACATTAGTGTTGAAAATGCGAATCTTGTTCTTTATGCTGGTCATTTCAATTTTTGCAGTTATTCAGCAAGTCTTATATTAAAACAGGAGATCGACCAGGCAGTAAAATGTTGGATAAAATATCCAAATAACCTGAACTGAGATTTAACCAGTAATGACGGATTTAAGGGTTTTTCAAATGAAGAGGACATTATTATCCCCCTGGGTTCATCTTGACATCTTCATTTTGTCCTGTTGTCTGCACTCCTCTTCAGGTGACTTTCTATTGCCCATAAGCTTCCATTAGTTCACATATATTCAAATTTGATTTTAACGAAAGAACTTTATAGAAAAAGTAATCACTATGAAACCTGACTACTTCTTCGACACTTCATCACATGGTAACCTTCCTATAGAAAATGGAACCATCATTCACCAAATTTCTCATTAAACAGCACTACTTAAACCAGTGAAGCAATAATATAAGGGAAAGAGAAAAGTGGCGGAATCAGGAACACACAAATCAGCAAAGAGATCTATTTTTGTAATTTTTTATTTCAAAGCTGTACAGTTATTTAGGTGGTTTATCTATACAATGTTAATTGACAACAGAGGTCAGGGTGACTGTCACTTGGTAAGAAAATAAATCAAAGTATATGACTAATAACAAAGTTTAAAAGATTGTCAGTTGACATTGTGCATATAAACCCCCTAAATAATTGTATAGATATGAAAAGAGATTTTTTCGCCCACACGTTGTCTTAATTACACGACATGGAAATGATGGAGTTGCATAACACCTGTAGTCATGTTTAGCGTTTACCATCATTGTGTTACGAAAAGAAAAAAAAACTGGCAAACAATATTCACTTGTGTTTTTTCTCACATATTTCAACGTCCTGTTATTTCACTAAGTATCTGGAAATAATATGGTTTTGCTGAAGACCATTCCACAGAGGCTACACTGACTATATAATAGCCTATGTAGGATGACGTATGTACCCTACTGAGACCATGTATTCATCAAATAATTATATCGGTCTGTGTGTTGGTATGCCGAAGATTGGTTGGAGAATTTCCTCGTAAGCTGACTTCAGTAAGAGGATCATTGGAAAACCTGCAGGGAGTACTGGACAGCTGATTGGCCAGCCTACACCGTGGGGTTCAAACCCAGGGTCTTCTGGTTACTAAGCGAGCTAGCTTGTAGACTATTCAGCTACTGAGACTCGATCCAATGGCAAGCCCATGAATTTTAACTTCTGCCAATTCATGACATAGCATGACCACTTCACAATATCTTCTTCGAGCCCCATCGGGTGCGTGCTGTGAAGAGTCCCAAACTAGGACTAAACAACTTTCCAGTATTCCCTGCAGGTTTTCCAATGGTTATCTAACTGATATCAACCCATGATGAAACTCTTCAATCAATCAAACACAATTCCTACAAGACTAATTCTTGAAAATATGCCGAAAATTGTTGAAATCCACTTACTTGCATGTTATTTAAAACTCTCTGTAGTTGGTGAAATGATATAACCATGTTCCCAATAAAATGAGGTTAAAAAATATGGAATTACACTACGGCATAATGAAAAGATTCTCTTATGTTCAAGTATTCAGGTTTTAAAATTTGTTTCTAGAATTATGTAAAACAAAGAGTGCTGAAAGATATTCTTAGGCATAGTATGACTAAAGGGTAATATTTTCATTATTGACATGAAGGATTTCATTTTATGAATGTACGCTAACACTCTTTTGCGAGATAATGGCACATGTGAATAAATAAGTGATTTCAAACGCCTCTCTGAAGTACTCACTGTATACTACAAAATACCTTCACCGTTATACGCAACAATAGTGCAAATTATTTTTCGTGGTGTTAAGGAAATAACCTTTCGTTTATCCAAATAGTTTTATCTGACCATTACTTATTTATAATGTATACAACAGAATATTCATTGGAAATCAATAGGATTACTTTCTTGATAAATCTGAATTGTGTCAGTTTTTTCTCAGTAGTTATTAAGAAGTTAGATATATGTGTTAAGAGGAGTTTAAATTAAGTATATTTGTCAGAGAAACAGACTGCTCATTAGTATTTAAAGTAAGTATATGTCAATACAGACCAAATATTTCAACATTTCTAGGTAAGATACTTTTAAGGTGTTTTTTGATTTGACACTACAGTCCTACAGGAGGTCAATCGCGAGCCCGAATAGCTCAGTGGTAACGTCTCTGACTGCAGCACTGGGTGACGCGGGTTCGAATCTCAGAAGGGACATGAGTTCCTTCAAGGTTGCAGATACGCCTTGCTGACGAGTGCCAACTAGCACGAAACCTAGGTCCAAGGCTTCCTGCCGATTGCCTCCAACCACCTAATATCATCACTTTTAAGGTGTGCTGCGTAGGTAATTTTTACCGTTTATTGAAAGTCTTTTACGTATAAAAAGTAGCGAAGCATTTACACGGACCACTGTGTGGACGAATTAACACCTGTTGCGGAATAGTGATATCTTTGTTAATATTTGAGAATGCTTTTTGCTTATGGAATGAGTATCATTTAGAAATCTGAAGAGTAAATAATCCCAAATGCATAGTCCTTATTTCACGTTTTTTATGGTAACTGAATTCTATCGGATCTTCCTGCTTGTTGACTCCGATCACCCAATGATAAAAATAACCTTATTGAGAAACTTCAGTTAATGAGTACTGAGTAGTCGTAGAATTTGCAGCTAAGACCAAAACATACATAGAAATCGTGACCAGGTCGGGTGTGAGGACAAACAATTGCTGAAGGGATTCATTAGTGGTTACACCATATCATGAGTTGGAATTCATGAACCAGTCCAGTACCCCCTGCAGGTTTTCCAATGGTTCTCTAACCGATGTCAGCTGATGATAAAATCTTGGTACCTAAGAAAAATTAGTAGACTATTCAACAGAATTATTTCTCAAAAACCTCAGTGACCAGATATCCCACGATTATAAACAATATCCAAATACAGCAGTATTTATTCCGGGCAACATCAGGCAATTCAGGTATTATGGAATTAAAGAAACCTTACATAATCGTAGATAGTTTTAGTGTGAGAGTAAATTATCACATTATTTCCTTAGGTTCCGAGTGGAACATGGGGTCTCAGCGGCACATCTCCATTTCATCCTCTTCGCTGCATTCCTCTTTAGATGACTCTGTGACTGCACACAACTTCCCCTATGTTATCTTAAATATACTCCTTGTCGTTTCACGTTCGGGTTCCACTCTGAGGTGTAGCACGTGGTGTCATTCACCGGTCCCTTGTGCGTGTGTCCGATCCATCTTTATTTCTTGCTGCATATCTGTTGGGTGATAGGATCCATGATGAGTTCTGTTGGAATGCTGTCTGCTCCCAGTTGGTCTTTTATATTAACAACTGGGTTCTGATGTTGCCATTTCGCTAGAGTCCTGTCCATTACTGGTCACAATTCTCTGTAGAATTCTTCCCTCTTTTCTTGATCGTAAAATTCAACCATCGTCACTTTTATACCTTTTGAATTGATTCTAGCAGTCATAATCCCGAAGTAGATTAGTTCCCGCTGCGTAAAAGCTTCGAATGCTGTTGATGATATCATGATGGCTGCTGTATCAGTGTGCTTGTGGTTGTCTTCTTAGTAACTGGAGTGGATTATTGACTTTCCAGTTAATAACTTGGGCAGCCCTCTTCCATTCCATCGGTTCTCAAAGGTTCCTAGCACTTAAATGCCATATCTTATATTTTTTTGACAATTTGAGCAGCTTTCGCAGCTTCGAATATCATGTGGAAATTCTATTTCTTTTTGCTTATTTACGCTTTTATCGAGAGAAGACACATCTGCTGAATGGGTGGTTCCTGAAGTGTTCCACCAGCCCACTTCATTTCGTCTCCCTGAGTTTAAAAAAGAAAAGAAAAATTATTTTTGATACTTTGTTTCTGTGCTTTTAAGATTCTGTAGCGACTGGGCTAATTTTCCGGCTTAAGGTCGCTAGCCCTACACCCAACCTTCGTTCTTTTTCTGGTCATATAACCAGCTAGTAAACTATTGAATTATTTATCTAGGCCATCATTAGTGGAAATTTATTATTCCATTTCTATAGAGAATAGTATTTAAATTAATGCCTCTGAATCATTACTTGCTTTGTCAGACAATTCTCTTATTTTAAAACTTACTCAAAACTTTGACTGAGGTTGCTCTGAAGGATACGATTAAATCAGTCTGACCTAGAAATAACGGGGTTAATTATATACATGATAAAGTAGAGCAATAATAATGTGTATCAGTAATTATAGCCTTTCTACAAATTGGAGTTAGTCTTAAATCACTTAAATCCTTCAGAGAAACAGAAATAAAATGTTGAAGCAATTTAAACAGAGCAAAAGTTCATTTAAAAAAAAATAACGATCTAATTATCTACACAAATGAATACATAAAAATGCAGCATTCAGAAAGCACTGCACAGACTTGTATTTCAAATATAAATCCTTACTGAACCGTATAAAACAAGGACCAATCACTATAAATGGAAGAAAATTGAAGGAGGTCACCAATTTCACTTACTCCAGGCAGTAGATTTTCATCTACAGACAGCAGAACCGGCCAGGATCTGAAAAGCAAGAGAGACATTCACTAGTCTTAAATCCATTCTTCACTCAGTGTGAGAAACAAGATCCGGATTTTCAGCACTAATTTTGGGTCAGTGCTTTTATATGGTTCAGAGAATTGCTTCATGACGATAAGCGTTTCCAACAGACTGCTGACTTTCATCAACATCTGACATCGTTAGCTTTCTTATTAAAGGCCAATTCGACGACCGAAAAGGATAAGTAACAGGAGATTCTGGCAACTAACTAATCAAGGACGTATTGCTCAACAAAAATTGAGGTATATTCGACACATGCTCGGTAGGCCGATGAGTGAAATTACACCCCAGGCTTTTGAGTGGAATCCTGATGGGGAACTACTGTTTGGGCGTCCGAGGGTTATGTAGAAGAGATATTTAGTTCAATTATATTTTGCTAGGTTAAGCCGTCGTCGGCTTAGCGGTAGAATGCTCACCAACCACGCCGCATGTGATCAGGAGTTTGATTTCCGGCCGACGCATTCCTTTACCTTACTAAACCAGTAATAAAACTGGTAAAGAGGTAAGGTTGAGCATGAGGCTAGTAAATGAAACTTCAAAGATCTAGCTTGAAGCCCCATATTCCACTGGGAATGTAAAGAAATAGTTAGAGTGGGGAGTAGGGCTCGCTTGGTAAGGAGTTGGTGGTGCTTTTCTTTAAAGTTTTTGAATTTCACACAACAGTAAAGTGCCGTTGACTTCAAGTCTTGTAGTTATTCATTCGAAACAGGCACTGAATCTCTTATTTGACTAACTCGGCTTTCAAATTCCACTTCATTGTGGAGATATGATTCATGCAGGCGTTGCATATCATTAAGTTAAAGGATTTATGCATACGGTAAATACAGCTTGGTGGTGGGCTACAGTGAACAATAAACCTTAGGTCTTACAGTGCTTAGTGATTTAATGCTAACGCAATGTATAGATCAATATTTTAAACCTGTTAGCAAAAAATATACTCAATGGAGTTTTTTGAAATATTCCAACAAATTGATAAAATTTACCAAAAATAATTTTTAGTACATTTTACTACATATTCTTCATATTAAAGTTAAAAGTTCCCTTTGTTGTTTTCATAATTTGTATTTTCTTTCGCCTGAAGGCTTTCTATTCACATCTGAAATTTGAAATCTTCTTCATTTCCAATGTATACTATTCGTCTATTTTGTTTTACTCAATGGAGAATAGAGGAAGCAAAGCATCCAGTGGGTGTGTGTAGAAAGAATTCTTTCTTTACAGTTCACTGAAATTTTGACTGTGAGTGATTTTCATTCATGTTCATTTTTTTGGAGAAACGTAAAAGTAATTAAAAGATTCAGTGATGCAAGTAAAATAAAACCACTTCAGGCTTATTTTTTCTACCAAAGTACAACCTTTTTTATGTATTTTTTTGATTCACTATAGTAAAAGAAACAATCGGATAATTATACTCTTTGCCTTTCTCTCTGTTTTTGTATTTTTGGTTGAAGATTTAGTGAAGATATTGAGTTTGTTATTTCAATAAAGTTTTGGAGAATTAAATTTAAGAAAGCAAGATTACTTCAAATGTTTAATTCTATTATATTCTTCTTGTAAAGTGTTTAAAAATCACAAAAACACCGGCATATATATTAAAAATGTGATAAAAGAAGTTAATACAAATGTTTGACTCTCTGAACTACAAATATGGAGGTTTAAGACGCTAAGGTGTCTCAACGAAAATGCTTCTATAGATTTCAGTATTCCACAATCAGAGTAGGTCTTTATCTTAATCGTAATTACTTTGAGAGACTTTACAGACTCTGGGCTGTGAGATGCAAGTTAGGAATACAGAATACCGAATTTTCACTACGCCAAGATATGCATATAATTGTGAAAATATGCAATTATGATGCTATGCAGAACAATGTGAGCAGCTGATACCTTTAGCATGATGGTAGGACATATGATTGGTGTACATGAAAATGAGACTTTATTTGAGTGAATTTAATCTTCTACCGTGTTTGCATATTTTTGAGAAATACCAGTATTTACAGTTTGAACGAAACATTCACATTCAAGAGTTAGTCTGTAAGGATTTACTTCGTTTCAGGTTTGAGCAGAAACCGACATCTGTTAGAGAACCATTGGAAAACCATGGCTTACTGGACAGCTGCAACGTCAAGCACCTCTCAGTCTGAACCAAGAACCTTCCAGTTACAAGGTAAGCTTGTAGACCATTTAGCCACTGCAACACGATCTAGTAGCCCATGAATTTTAACTTCCACAAATTCCTGATTTTACAGCAACTGCCAGCCAATGTCATCGGCGAGTCTTTATCCTCATTTCTGACATGGTGGTCATCAGACGTAGAAAAAATAAATTCCTCACAAAGTAACTCATGAAAATCAATCTGATGCTAGCCAGTGACTGTCCATAGGACAAAGTTGCCTTGAGTTCTGGTGAGAAGCCGTGACTAGTGAAGTTCATCCAGTCTTAAGTGAGAACAAATACTCGCGAGTGACACTGACTTGTTGTCTTGCTAAAGTCAAGATTTAGTAGAAGTTAGAATTCATGGGCCATTGAATCGGGTCTCAGTGGCTGAATGGTCTATTAGCTTAGTCCTGGGTTCGAGACCTGGTGGGTGCGTATCACTAATAAGTCCGGAATCTGGAGGAGGCGGCTGTCCAGTACTCCTTGGTTTTCAATAGTTGCCTAGATAACTTCAATCCGTGATCAAACTTTAAACAGTCCCATTCATTTAGGTTAAAAGGTGACATAAGATGTTCTATAAATTAGAAAATTTGGTTTCCATTTTTAGGAAAAGAAAGCGGTATTATGAGTTTGTTACACACAGAAGAGAGCATGGAAGATGGACACTAGACAAGATACAGTTCAATCAAGTGGAAATTATGTGACAATGTTTATTTTTTCAGGGGTGTAACTGAATTTTCTTTTTGCTTGGAACTTCACTGTTACTTTTTCCACCTGTTTTCTCTCCCGCTTTTTCCTTCATAAGTTTTTCTTGCAGTGGCATATTCATTAAGACATATTTACGATATGCTTATTCCCATTCTTGTACCATACATATATGTATAAATTACTGAAGTCGTTTAGCTAAGAAGTGATAGTGAAACTCCACGAATCTACGAAATCCTAGTCTGCTTATTTTTCCAGTCTCTTTTAAATATTTGAAAACATTGTGATGTGCAGAAAAGTAGTGTTTAACTCGGATAATCTACCATACAAGCAGATGTGTCATGCATGAGTGCGTCGGTGGCACAGCGGTAGATTGCTCGCCGACCACGCAGGTGGTTTGGCGTTCAATCCCTGGCCGACGCACTCCTTTACCTTGCTAAGCCACTAGTAAGACTGGCAAAGAGGTAAAGTTGGGCATGAGGCTAGCAGCCTCATCCTATAAAAATAATCACCACTGCTACAGAAACTTCAAGCCTCTAGCTTGATGCCCTATGTTCCACTGGGGATGTGAAGGAATAAAAGAAAATAAGATGTGTGCATGAAGTCTATTAAATGTTTGTGTGTATACAGAAATTCTCTAACTGTTGTTATCACTGTAAATATGGTGTATACTGGTTACATATGTGAGTTTACAGTCACATATCATAAGTTCCTGAACGTGGCTGCAGCTTAAGGTTTCAAAGTTTGATTTTGAGGTGTGATAATTGGTTTCTGGCTATTGAGAAGTGCTGGATACGAATCTTTTAAACGAATCACACATTGCGAGTAACTGAGCAAGCAGTTAGTCTCATCACGCCTGCTACAGTTAAATAATTTTAGACAAATATGATATCCTTTACATCATTTTGTTATGTCCAGCAAAGCTTTTTTCCTTAAAACCTACGGAGTGACAATGATCTCTATAAGATTAAGAAAAGAAATCTAATTTGCTCAGTGATGTATACGCTTGATTAGCTGAATTCAATGCCTTTAAGTGGACATCAACAGTTAACCTTTTTAATTTCACTTCAGAGTGCAAAATGTGTATCATATTTTGCATGATTCTTAATGTTGGTATGTCAGTGGATAAGTGGATGCCTAGTCATTGAATAGTATATCGTGCGAAACTTTATTTGTAATAAGTGGATAAGGCAGCCAGTCATTCATTCTCGAATTCACCTTTTTTTCTCAAGAGGTTTGAAAGTCTATCTGATGAAAAGAAGAAAACGTTACTAGAAACGGAGTTTATATAGTTCGAAATGAGAACTTAAATGAATAGGTAATCTTGATTTTCAACATTTCATATGCCTCATTTAAACTTTAAGTGATAGATGCGGTGCACAACTTGTCTTCTTTTCTACCTCCTTAAACATCTGAACCAATGGTTTCTTAACAAATACTGTGTCCCTTTTGCGTTGCAAAGTGGAACATAACACTTCAAGCTTAAACCTTTAAGATTCAGTAGTGGGCTGGTGTTTTCTGGGAGGTGGAGTCGCCAGCCTCACTCTTTACCTTCCCTCTTTACGGGATTTGTTACTGTCTAAGCGAGGTTTAGGAGTCTGTCGGCCGTAAACCGATTTTGGACCATATGTGTAGTTGGTGAACATTCTACTACTGAACTATGGACGCAAACAAACACTATGTCCACCTAAAATATATTTAACTTTGTACAGTAGACGTCATCGTCTTCGAAAGAGTAATAGGATACATAAAAAGCCTGAATTGCATCTGTCACATAACGTCGATTCAAAATTTGAGCTTAATAGTAAAGTATTTTCTTTTAATACAATATCAAAAAATCATCCTTTGATTTAAATTCTATGAAGTCTTGCACTTAACTTGCTGACAGCTGAAGCTAGAAATGCTTCTTTTTTCATTAATTATGCAATTTATTAAGACTGACAAGTTGGAGTGTTCTTCGCTATTTCAAGGAAACAGACTACTTTATCATGACTTGAGGATAAAATGCTGAACACAGCAGGGGAATACATTTAAAGTTATTTTAAAATTTTAGTCGATTAAGCACATGATTTTTTACAAAAAATATGTCTACAGTAAATGCATAGTGTAAAGAGAAAAGCCAAATACAGAATATGGGGTACAGACTATGAGGATGGGAAGACTATGCTTTCAGTCTATGAATATTTAAGGGTGGAAAAACTTGGTAAATGGTGTACGTGTAGCAGACTTCAGTAAACTTTGAGAATAATATCTGAGCCATCTATTTTATGAATCAATTCCCTAATTATAAACTTTATCCGTGATGATATGACAAACTAAAGAACTGATTAGTAGGTTTATAGACAGATGAAGTTATATCAGAATATTTTAGGAAGTTAAACCGACTCAATATGAGAGACAACCGGTTGACGTTTAAAATTCATTTTAATCTTAAAATGAAAGGAGAGATAGTTTTCAGGTAAAGTGAATATATGAGAAACGCGTAATTATCTCTCCAGGACAGCAATCTACTGACATTTAGTGACTGATTTTAGGTTATTAAGGATTTGTGATTAAAAGTAATTAACATTACGAGAGTAAGTTTTGACCCGCAAGCACTGCCAGTTGGTGTGAATGGTATGGAACTACTCATCTTGATGAGTCAGTTTTGTATAGTTCCGCGCAATTTTCTTAATTTTCTTGACTGCTATTTGTGGCATCAAGCGGAGTGCATGTCGTGATCCAAATAACTTTGGTCAAATTTCACTTCGAACTGTTTAAATTGCAGATTAACTTTAAAATTTTAGATCCAATTTGTGGTACTAGCATTTCGCCTAAGTAGTTAGCCAGAATTTGGGTGGTTTAGGCTAATTCGCTTCTCCTAGCTGAGCCGAACCGGCTACACTACTGATAAGCTTAAACGAGCGAAACGCCCGTCTGCTCTTTAGGTCACGTAGACGTGGTCAGGAGGCACTACTGGTTGATATGAGTAGTTTCCAAGAGTCATCTTAATCAACCCGCAGTGTACGTTGTCAATTCAGAATGTTTTTGGTCTGAAATTATTGAGTAGTGTAGCTGTGAATGATACAAATAATGATGAATTGTTTACCGGGTCTGGACATTTTTATACCATTTGAAAATGAAAAGTACACACATTAACCTGAATGAAGTCACAGTCTTAGTCATTGCATTATGTCTTATGTGTAATTAAGTAAATTAAATTTTACAGTCAGAAACCGAAAAATTATTGGTAGGATGTATCAATAAGGTTTTTCTATGAGATGTTCACTACAGTTTCTGCCCACTCCAGTATAAAACGACGTTAGCTAACTGCTTATTTATATGTATCTGTTAAGTATGTACGGAAGACACCAGTGAATAAGAATTGTGAGATCTGATTGAAATATTATTAGAAAATAACTAACCTCCGGAACTTGTCAGAAGTTAGATAAGGTTTAATAAAAGGCTCCACCAAACAAGTCATCTCCCAAAATGAATGCCTACGCACCTTTACCTTTCAGAAGTGATTATTGTAGTCCCATCGGTTGATAATGACTAAGAGTAGTACTAAATAGGACTTGTTATGAAGCTAAACTGATTTTGCTAGAGAAAACGAGATTTATATTGTTCTGTTAACATTTTTACAGCCTCAGAATGATAGTGTCACGTCCCAGTATACTTTTCAGTTTGCATGTATGTGTGGTCCTTGTGTATAGGGAGAACTGTCCCATTTCTACTGGTCAGGAATACAGAACACACTCTTAAATGTTTGCCTGACTGAACGGACCTGCGACTCAAATCATAAAGTTGATATTAACAGTGCCTTCAAACCCATAAATCAAATAAGTTTCGGCCATGTACCAGAATTTATTGAAGCCTTAGCTATAAAGAGGCCTAAATCTATCTTATGCGTTCGAAAGCTATTTATTATTACTTCAAACCAGCCTTGGTGATGCAGTTTTAGAAAAAGGGTTAATTTTACTTGATAAACATTTCTGTGAACCAGATCCGTAGATACTGAGACCTGTATTGATAAAATTTTGACTTTTAACTGTTGCTTTGCTGGGACTTGATGAACTTCAAGTTTCATCAGGAACCAAAATCAGTTAGAGATCATTGAAAATCAGTGAGCACTGGAAAGCTGTTTTGTCCTGGCCTAAGAATTCCCAGTGGTACGGACCCATGACCCTACTGAAGAATAAACCCAAGACCTTCAGGTCAAAAGGGTAAGCTCATTAACAGTTAGGCTTCTAAGACGGAATCCAACGACCCATGAATTATAACTTCTGACTACCGAGTTCCACGAGGTTTGCTTGGGGGACTGATATTCGCCGATGACATTGGCTGGAGGTCGCACCAAAAATGGAAATTTGACAGATGTTAGAATTCATGGGTCATAAGATTCTATTCCAGTGGCTAAATAGTCATCCAGCTCACCTTCTAACTAAAAGCTTATGGGTTCTATCCCCCTTAGTCCCGAAAATGGATGAAACAGCTGATCACTTCTAACTGGCTTTTAATGGTCCTCTAAATGATGATCCTTAATACTGTACTACTTTTTACTTGTGTAATTCAAGTTTTCAAAATGAATTGCTCAAATATATTGCGTCTTCTGAATATTTTGTTGAGAAAACCTAACTTTTCCATTGACAGAAATACTCTTTAAGAAAAACACCTTATCGTTACTTCTACCGGTTATCTACTAAGACTACTGATTGTAACTATTATAACCACCACTGAGGTGTTCAGTTAACTAAGGTGATCTGTTACGCTACATTGTAAGGCTATTCATTATGAATTCTCATCTTCAGTAAGCTCTTTTTTTGTAAATACCGGAGATTAGATTAGATTAAAAGTAATTTATCTACCAATTTAAAGGTCATTGCAAAAGTTTTCTGAAATTCATTATATGTTTACGTCTACAGAAAATAAATGTCCGGTCTATTATCTATGTCTTGGGTAATTTATATTTATGCTTAAATGTCGTTTTCAATAATTGCAATATTTAAGTTCTAACAGCCATGGAGAAGAAAATCATTCATAAATGATAAATTCTCCTTAAAAGCCTCTATTTACAGCCTGTTTTGATTATGATTCTTGGTGCTTTTTTCATTTGAACTTAGTTTCTCTCCACTGGATTTAAATGAGAATAATTCAGATGAACATATATTATACTTCAAATTAAAAAGAAAACAACGACTTATTTTCCACATGACATAGTATCAGTGAAGTAAAAATGGATGAGAATGAAACGTCAAATCTAAAATTTTCTTTTTTAATGATCAGAGAATTTGTTATTTCACACAGTTATTTATCTTTATAAATTTTATCAAGGCAAAAAGATGAATTCACTTCATCTCAGAATGTTTTTTGCGCTTGCTTCACAAACTATATTATCCTTGGATATTTCGAAAATACAGTTTACTAGAATTTCTTATTCAACAAACCAAATCAGCGATCAAATTCTTAAGTAATATTAATAAGAATATATATATATCATTACCTTCGGTTCCGAATAGAACATAGGGATTCAGTAAGACATCATCGTTTCACTTTGTTGTGTACAGTCTTTTTTTAACTGGCTCCATCGTTGCCTGAAAACTTTTGTTTCCTGCTCGCACGATCTCCTCCATGTCGCTCTCAGGCGTGCAACTCGTCTTTCCCCATTCGGGTTCCACTCAGTGGTCTGCTTGGCGCTTCTTGTCATTCAAAGGTCTCCTTGGTGTATGTCCAATCCATCTCCGTTTCCCACTGCATATTTATTGGACATTACATTTCTGGTTGGTTCGTTGCCAGAGTTCCTTATCCTTTCCTAACCGCCATGTGATTTTCAGCATTAAGCTAGGGTAGCTGTTAAGGAAAGTTTGCGGTAGCCTTTTGGAAATGCTTTTCGTGAGATGTCAACTACCATCTGAGCCATACAGGTGCACCGACTTGACATTATGTTGGAAATTCAATTTTTTGGTTACAGGATTTCATCATGAACTGACATCGGTTACAGAACCATTGGAAGATCTGGGAGTACTGGACAGCTGTTTCCTCCGTCCTAGTTTGGGACTCTTCGTCAGTGCGCACGCACCGCCAGGGTTCGAACCCAGGACCTTCTGGTTACAAGGCGAGCTCGCAGACCATTAAGTCACTGGGACCCGATCTAATGGCCCATGAATTCCAACTGAGCCTAATTCAGGTAGGTAGTTACGTGGGATTCTGGTGACCAGTAGGGTGCAGTAGGTCGGGTGTGAGGACAAACATTCGCCAAAGACATTGGCTCGTGTTCGTGCCATATCATGAATTGGCAGAAGTTGAAATTTATGGATCGCTGGATCGGGTCTCAGTGGCTGAATGGTCTACGAGCTCGTCTTGTAACCAGAAGGTCCTGGGTTTGAACTCCGCAGTGTGGATGGGTACTGATGAAGAGTTTCAAGTTGGCTGTCCAGTACTCCCTGCAGGTTTTTCAATGGTTCTCTAACAGATGTCAGCTCATGATGAAATCCTGTAACCAATCGATCGAATCCCCACAAGGCAATAGTTGAAAATTCGATTTTTGTTACGTGTACTGAGTGGGATGGATATTCACACTAATTTCAGAGTAATAAATGCCTACCTTGCTTTTCCAGTCGTGACTGACTTTGACATTCTCATCTGATGCTGCTTGTAGTCAAATGATGCTGCCTTGATGAGTGAAAGAAGTGACTTCCCTACAATTTTCCCGTTGAGGATATATGATGCTTCCTGTTATTGTCAGCTAGGTAACTCCATAAACTCTGACTTTTTATGTTCACCTAAAGTCCTATCTTTGCTGGCTATTATGCCAGCTTTTTGGTTTTCGCCTGTAGCTGTTTGAGTTTGTGTGATAATGTAAATTATTCATCCGTAAAATTCATCTGTTACTACTTAGATGCATTTTACAGCACGTTTAAATACCAGAAACAAGAGAGCCAAGACAGATAACCCTTTCCCAAATAAGATAACAGTGAACTCTAAGTCCCCAGTATCCCAGTATCCCCACAGCGAATCATATTCTTACGTTTCGGTGAAAATTTACAATATTTGGCAGATACGTCGTAGTTACCTGTCGAGTGATCATTCGGTTTATTTAATCCATCAATTCATAAAAGCTTTCGATTTCAGTATCCAGTGTTTCCATCATCAGTTACGGGTCACTGACAGATTCATGAAACCAAGATATAAGACTATGCATCATTCAAATTCTACATAAAGCTCATAACAAATTCTTGATTTTATAAATTGTTCTTTAGATGAACATTACTTATTTTGGAAAATATTCAGTTAATCTTCTCGTCATTTTGAGGATAGTGGTCATTAGGCAATTACGATCACAGTGAGGGGTGATACTACCCTGCAAATACAGCTAACTATACTAATGTGGTGTGAGTTAAATTTCGCCGAGACTTTAGATATTGGTTTTTTTAACGAACGGATGTTTACCTAGCAGTTAGTTATTTCAAATTAGAAAAATAAATGCCACAAATATTAAATTTTTACGGAAAAAAAGATTTAATGCATATCATTGTTTGGGAATTGTATTTATAATATTTATTAAATTTTATTCTTAATAGGAAATATAATCAGCTAAAGGCAAAATCTGAATGTTTTCCATAAATGAACATCAATTTACATAGATTATGTCTCCATATTAACTTTCGTTGTCTCATGTTATTTGCGACAGGAATCAATTCCCTAGACAGTGTTATACATAGACAGTGCCATATACATTCAGTGTATAATTTACTTCGTAGTATTAATGAAATATGGTCAAATTGATTGAAAGCGAAAACTAGGCATAAACAGTTTGGAAGAAAAATAGCATTTTAACATAGTTCTGTTACTCGTCATACTCTTTTCTTTTCTAATTTAGCAGACAGTCTTTTGTTGTCATTCTAGACTAAATCATTAGTGCTTCCTAATGAATACATGAGTAAAACCTGGGCAGTTCGGTTTCATGTGATTCCATATCAGCTTGTTTATTGGATATATCACGAAGTGGTACGTATTATCACCAAATAAGGTTTCGCAAACAGTTTATTATTCCTAATCAATAGGTGAGTTAGGCGTATTTTTTCAAATTGCAACTCTACACATCGTCGTTCAACAGAGCATGGAATGGCAGTTAACTCTCTATCTCAACTTCATCGACTTTGAAAAGGCCTTCGATATCGTCAACCACTTAGTGACTTGGAAACCACTTCAACACTACGCAGTAGCCGGTATATTTATCATATTTATTCAACAGCTGTATGACAATGCCACGTGTAAATTGATTCATAACAGGAAACTCACAGAAGCCTTCGAATGAAGTGAAGACAGGAGTGAGACACGGCTGGCTACCATCACCACTTCTATTCCTAATTGTGGTAGAATGGATTATGCAGCACACACTGTGTGGAGAGAGAAGATAGGAACATCTTGGACGAATAAAAAGACTCTAGAAGATCTGGATTTCGCGGATGAACAACTTCTAATGTCATATAAACTCGAAGTCTTACAGGCTAAAACCGAAAAGTTGGTAGGAGAGGCAGGCAGTGAAGACGGGAATTCAACTGAACATGGAGGTGATGAAGATAATTAACCGATACTAACAACAAGCACCAATCACTATCAACGAGGCACATTTGAGAGAGTTCATTTCCTTCACTTATCATGGCAGCAACGTTTCAACTACAGGAGACAGTACGGATGAAGATATCAGAACCAGGACTGGAAAGGCAAGATAGACCTTCATCACTCTGTAATCGGTTTGGAAATCTTCTGCACCAGAGTGAAGAACAAAGTTCTGATTTCCAACAGCAGTGTCAAGTCAGTCATTTCTTTTTTATGGTTATGAAACTTGTCACTTCACAGTGAGCATTTTAAACAGGCTGCGAACTTTTATCAACAACTGTCTTCGCTGCCTGTATACTAAAGATCAGATGGCCAGTCAGAAATAATTAGAAAAAAGAAACCATTGCAGAAAACAAACCAAGCAAGATTCTACTGTTCAAGAAATATTCCAAAGAATATGAGGGTGGATCGAATACACGTTGAGGGGACCGCTGAATTACATCGCGTGCACCAGGAAATTCCTCTAGTGGAATCCGAATAGGAAACAACGAGTTAATCTTCTGAGAGTGATATGGAGGAAATCGTGTGGCGAAGAGATGAAAGCCTATGAGCAATCGCGGAGCTATAGCTAAGACAACTGCAGAGAACAGGTTGAAACGGTGATGTGCTATTGAAGCCCTATATTCTGCTTGGAACCCAAGCAATAATAATAAAAATAATTTTCATGGGTATGAATAGGTTATGTTTCCATAGCTGCGTTAGTTAACGCATCCTTTCGAAAGAAATGAATTAGATTTATTGCTTTTAATCAGCATATGGCTCATAGTTATCTGAACGTCAATATGAATAGTTGGTTTTGCATATTTAAACTTAGTAATAATAAGTCTCTAAATATTACTAAGAATAGATAAGGGATTGTACGGGAATTTAATTTTCAAGAGAATAGTATGGTAGTGCTTCTTGAACTCCATATTAGAATATATTTCTTTGTTTTGTACTCATGAAATCATGTCAGACTATAGAAAAAAATTGAATTAGGATACAGATTTATTTCTGATGAATTTTTCAAGCTATACACGACACAGTTTTACCGAACCTAGCCTGTAGTTGGATGCAGTAACTACGTACGGATGTGCTGAGTAATAAAATTATGCTTAAAGTATATAATCCTGTTTCTCACTGGTATACTGCATGTGTATTATTTTCTCCTTTTGGTGAAGGATAATTCATTTACGTGTTTGTCAATCTCCAACAGTCATGAAAAATGTCTGCCTAACGATGGTGATAATGTGAAGGCTGTAGATGAAATTCTTCTCTGTGACTACATCAAGCCTTAGATTGTTGATGACCGCAAATCCTATTGAACCTCCTGCTGTAAAATGATTTAAAATTGCCTAATAAGTTCACCCAAATATATATTATAACGACTGACTTTTCTGTACATAGCTTTTTCATCGGTGCCATGCTAGTGAAACGTTTTTATTCGATGACCAGATGTATTCTCAAAATTTGATTTATAAGTTTCCCACTAAATTAGTTTTATTAAAAAATGAATTTACGATTTCTGCACTGAAGTAGTGGAGTTCAAATACTGACTAATATTAGATTAGATATGTGGCATTTAAAAAAATCTTAGATTTGAGAGAAACATTATCATTGATTTTCAAACATTCGCCATTTTTTTGCTTATGGGAGGCCAAGTTTGATGAATACATTTCAGTGATAACTACCGAACTGTATTACTTTTGTTCGCTAATTAACTTTACTAGAGTGAGTAGAATGTAGAACTACAGGGACTGGAAAGCTGTGAAATTAGGTTTGCCATAATTATTACAATGTCAACTTGCAGCGTTATCAAACACTTAAAGGAGAAATTATCAGATGAAGTTTCATATTCATGTTGGATGATTAGAGGCAGTCGACTGGAATTCCTAAACTTGGGTTTCGTGCTTCCTGATACTTGTCAGCAAGGCGTATCTATAATCTCGAGGAAACTCATGCCCTATTTCAGATTCAGACTCGCATCACCTGGTGTTGCAGTCAGAGATGTTATTACATTGAGGTATTCGGTCTGGCAACTGATCCCTTGTAGGACTTGAATGACAAAATTTAGTCGGCACCAACTCAAGGACTAGATGCATAACATGACTTACTAAATGGTGACCAATCAAAGAAGTAACATAGTGCCATAGCATATATATTTGCCTCTGTTAATAAAATTCATTGAGACATTTTTGTTGACTGTTGCATTCCCTTTCTTTCCAAAATCAACATAGACTTCAGTTATTCGGACTTAAATGAAATGTTTTCATGAACTGTTACTGCGGAACTACTGGTATTTTGATGTTCTCTTCTAGTTTGGATTACATTTTTTGGGTTCCGTTAGGCCTATAGTGAAGTGACCATCCCGCGATAATGAAACCAAATGAGAAATGTTCACTCACTCCTGGTGGTTGTAGGTTTAAAAACTAGATCGTTTCATGCTGATGCATTAATTTCAGTGATTACTCTATTGTCTTAAAATTAAGTTTTCTGAGAGTTAGTCTATGGGGGTTTCACTGTTTTTAGGATTAAGTGCGAGATGACTTCATTTAGAGAACCACCATAAACTAGAGACATCCGTTCAGTCCTTGTTTGTAACTCTTCATAAGTATCAACCCATGATTCCACCACTGCTCAAACCGAGGTCCTTCAGGTTACGAGGCGAATTCAGTGACCATTTAGCCACTGGCACTCGATGGACTATGAATTTCAGCTTCCGGTAATTCGCGATATTGAGCACAACCATCAACCAATGCCAACGGTGGGTGTTTGTCTTCACACACGACCCGATGGACTACTCTGGTTACGACTTCTCAATGGAACTGCAGGCAAGTTAGTCCTGCAGCTAATCCTTAGTGATATTGATCCGTAAACAAATTTGAAATAGGGCATTCATCTTTGTTGTAAAGTCATACTATGAGAAGAGGGCTTTTTGTGCCAAATGCAATTTCACTTCTTGAGAATCAGACTCAAAGTGAAAGTTTTGAAACTGCTAGATGACTTCTACATGCTGATAGTTCAAACGTAAACTAAAGAACTACGTGAAGGAATCCTCGGCATTATGGACTACGAAATTTTAGTCTTCATATTCTTTGAAAAGTGGTCTACACTGTGAAGAACAGGTAGACAAATCACACTAATTATCTCAAATGAATTACGCATTGACATAAGAATCGCTCAAAAATATCTAGAATATTTCTGCTATATATATGTGTTTGTGATGAATGGAAAATATTGACTATTCAAATTTGTTTGAGCCTGAAACAATTTCATATATATTTCATGACGTTGTAAGGGAAGCTTCAAAACTTTGTTTAAGTTCATTGCTATTTCTCGTTAGTTCATTAAATCAGGCAAAATACAGAGTCTCTGTTGACGTATCGGCTCTTAGTACAGACAGTTAGATGATATTTGAAGGCAAACATCATGTTATTTGGTTGATGGTAATTAGCCTGAAATCCGTAATGTGCATTTTATATTCTCTGGGACTCAGCATCTGGTAATATTTGTATGTGAAGTAAGTGATGGAGTTCCAACTGAGACTGAAACCCTAAACCTATCGTCTCAAACCCTGAAACTGCAACAATGGGGCCACCTCTTGTGCAACGTGTTTTAGTTATTTACATTTCCGGTTAGTGAGTTATGCTGGACCGTTTTCCTCGGTCTCTGCTGAGACGTGGTGGCCTGCTTAAATCACTGGGCTACCAGAATTTCTATCCCTCGAATCTTCTCTGCATTTCTTATAGTTTTAGTCGTTCAGATATATCGTAAGACCACTACATGAACTATAGTGCATGTTTAATTGGCTTCATTTCTTGAATGAAATGAAGAAAAAACTCACAGTATTGGTTCACTCTTCATATGCAAAAACACTGCGTCACATGATAAATTTCATATTATTGCTTCACATGTAAATCCTATATGAAAAGTAAATAATTTGGAACTAAATGCGCTGAAAATTTCTGTATTATACGTTCATATATTGTGTGAAATAAAGCTTTATTATTAGTATTAGGGAGGCAGCTGAGTCTCAGAGAGAAAAACACTGGATGGGTATGCGCATCTAGCCAACGAATCATAAGTAGGACAAAATGAGCATCCTGGATTCCGCTGCTGGTTGTTATCAAATATGTAGCCCTAAACTTTGTATTAGTGAAGACGCATTGAACACATTATGGTTACAGACTTTAAAAAAATAATTTTTTAAATTTTATGATGATTTTTAACTTTCAGCATGTGACCTAATTTGATATTCCAAAAACCGAAAACTTTGAAACGGCATAATCAGCTTGTTGACAAGCTGTTCAGTTTATTTTCAAGAGATGGCTTGTAGGAATTTGGTCTGTTTTTCAGGTTTGAACACCGATAAATATCAACTAGAGAACTATTGAAAACCATGCAGTACTGAACAGATATTTCGTCCAAGTTTTGGAATCATCGATAGTACGCACCCGCTGGGTTCCCAAGGTTAGCATCGACTTGACATTATATTGAAAATTCAGTTTTTCGGTTACAGGATTTCATCATGAACTGACATCGGTTACAGATCCATTGGAAGATCTGGGAGTACTGGACAGCTGTTTGCTCCGACCTATTTTGAGACTCTTCGGCAGTACGCGTCCACCACCAGGGTTCAAACCCAGGACCTTCTGGTCACAAGGTGAGGTCGTAGACCACTAAGCCACCGGGACCCGATCAAATGGTCCATGAATTTCAACTGGGCCTAATTCAGGTAGGTAGTTACGTGGGGTTCTAGTGAGAAGTCGTGACCAGTTGGGTGCAGCAGGTCTTATGTGAGGATAAGTACTCGTGAAAGACAGTGGCTAGTGGTCACGTTATATCGTGAATTGGCAGAAGTTGGAATTCATGGATCGGCCGTTGGATCGGGCCTCAGTGGCTTAATGGTCTAAGAGCTCGTCTTGTAACCAGAAGGTCCTGGGTTCAAACTCTGGTGGGGGGTGTGTACTTACGAAGAGTCTAAAACTAGGACGAAACAATTATCCAGTACTCCATACAGGTTTTCAAATGGTTCTCTACCTGTTGTCAGCTCATGATGAAGTCCTGTACACTATGGTGTGATTATATCAGAAATAAATGATAAAGCTACAGTGTTTCATAGGCTATTCGGAAGATATTTTATGTTATTGTCAAGGGTTTTAATGGTTAAAACAATTATTGGGGATTTCTCAGCTTTTAGCTAAGATTTTTCATCTTATTATAAATATATTTAAGCTGGATGAAAATAGATGGCTGGTGCATATCGCTGCTTTCTAGATAGTGTCAGTGATTCACTGGTAGAATACTCGCCATCCACGCAGGTGGTCTGAGTTCCATTCCTGGCTTAAAACTACGATAATTTATTAGGGTGTAGTAAGCCCAAAGAAAGAGGGAAAGTTAAGGATGAATCTAGCAATCGAACTATATGGAAACAACATAGCCGCTACTAAAACGTCAAACTTTCAATCGAAACGGCAGGAATGGAAAAACAATTCACTAATTTTATTGTTAATTCCTTCTTAGAATAGATACTATATAAGGAAATTCAGAGTCGTCACTTCCAGTCAGATAAATGGAATTCCAAACAATTAGCTCTCAGATAACGCATACAAAAAACGCCTAAATTTCATTTTCTTCATGTCGGTAGAAATGAAGATCACTGTTCCTTGACAGCTTTATTAAAGATTTATTAAATAGAATGTAATCTACAAGCCAAAACGGTAATGTTACTTTTATTTCGTGTGTTTTGATATTATTATTTTATGTTTTCACCTTTATAGACATACTGTGATGATAAATGGCACTGAACAGTTAGAAAATGCCACTAGATCCAGAATCATTTTATAATGAGTTGCACAGGGATAGGTAATGTTGACTACATTCATAAATAGGTACAAGTGCCTAAAAGTTAACTGGTGGATGGTGACTAGCAGTGGAATCCAGGATGCGCATTTGGGACTCATCACTGGATGTACCTGCATTCCGCAGTGAGTGGCGATTTTCCCAACGAATCTCGAAGCCGGTGCCCATAGTTTCAAACGCCAAAGTGTTATCCACTAGACTACTTGGGCCACGAGAGTCACCTCTTGTGCAATGGGTCATATTAATTATTTAATTCATTTTTAGATTTCCCCGTCGACTGATTTCTCTGCTAGTCATCATCCACCAGTTAACTTCTAATTACATGCCCAGACATCATGGAAGCATCTGCGCGATAAGCCGACATGTCAACCTCAGACCAAGCACTTCGGACCAATCAGTCGACAGGAAAATCTAAAATTGAATTGAACAAGTGCCTAACTGCCTAAAATGTCTACATAAGAAATTCATCTCTTTGAATAGTTATCCCAGAAAAAAGTAACTACGACAAGAAGTTGAGAGTTTTTGACTTTTGAGAGACTGGAATGGATATCGAGAACCTGCTTATACGCGTGACTTTTGACAAACAAAACTCACCTTGTTTATGTATATCCAGACTATAGATGTTACTAATTTCCTGAAATTGTCATAAAATCACCTCAAATGATCCCTGCATGCTTAGGAAATTAAAACAAGATTTTTGTGAACGTTTCAGAATGTAGGCCACAGCTCCTTCAGCAGAATAACTTGAATTTTACTAATCATCAAAGTACCACCTCATTCCATCGTGAGTATTATTATTTTGCAAATTTGTAGCCAAATCTTAATCAATATCTTTATGGCAATGCCACAGTTGATTCATAACACACAACTCGGTGAAGCTTTTGAAATGAAAACAGGAGTAAGACGAGACTGACCACTATCATCGAAGACATTCCTGATTGTGGTGGACTTGATTATGCAATGTGCGGTGGGGCTTGAGAAGACAGGAATACGTAGGAGGGATAAGAAGATCTTCACTTTTAAGTCCTGCAGGCGAAAACAAAAAAACTGGCAGGGGAAGCAGGAAAACAGGAATTCAAGTGAACATGGAAAAGAAGGTGATGAAGATAACCAACCAAACATAACAACAAGATGCACCAATCACTATCAACGAGAGAAACTTAAGAGAGGTTACTTCCTTTACTTATCGAGGTAACATCGTTCCAGCGACAAGAGGAATGAATGAAGATGTCAAAACAAGAATAGGGAAGGCGAGGAAGACCTCCACTGTTCTGAAATCAGTTTGGAAATCTTCTGCACTCAGTGTGAAGGACGAAATTCAGATTTTCAACACCAATATTAATTCACTCCTTCTATATAGGTCAGAAATTTGGCAACGAGAAGCTTTTCCAGCGGGTGGCTGGAGACTTTCATCAACAGCTTCCTTCGCTGGCTGCATAGTAAGATCAGATGGCCAGCAAGAAAGAATTAGTAACAAGGAACTCTGAGAAAGAGCCAATTACGAATCTGTTGCTCAGAAAATCGACGAGCTGGGTGTCGGACGGTGACATGGGAAAAGATCCTGTGAGGAGGAGATGAGAGATTATAGATAATGGCGGGGCCAGCTGCAGAGGATAACACAACTCGAAGATGTTCTGTTGAAGCTCTATGTTCCTTCCGGGACCTATGGGAATAATAACAATATAATAATATAATAAATATGATCGGGAGCAAAGTCATTTGATAAAAATCTGTTCTTTTTCACATACATAGAAATCAATCAAAGGTTCAAAGTCCTTAACGTCCGCAGTATAAGTAAAATCTACAAACTTCATGAAAATGAAGAACTCTAGTAAGTCTTTAGTTCAGGAGCCTATAAATCTCTTGATGTGATTCCCCTTGATCGAGTATTTATTCCTTCTTTGTAATGAAATAATCAGTCTAATGGTTTGACTTTGGTAAGTCTTTATTCTCTTGATACAAAATAAAGTGATAAGTGGAAAGCTAATGAATTTGTTTAATTAACTAATTCTGCCCGATTGATTCTTCCGACAATTTCTGTTTTTGAATAAATAGTGTTACTGAAATCCACTTAATTTCTAAATATTCATTTTGAGATGATTGATGCTTCTAATTATCCGTGTAATTTTCAGATAAATACTGCTTAGCATGATGTATCGAAGTGTCTGTCACATAAAAAATGTATTTCCTGTTAATTTACGTTAACGGATTTATTATCAAATATCAATGGAGCGGTTAAGTTTTACTTCAAACGCTATGCCTCCATTTATGAGCTATGGTTGCAACACACTAATCATTTTAGACCTACATATATTCATTGGTTACAGGCTTGATTACGAGTTAACTTAGGTCAGAGAACCATCGGAGTACCTGTGAGTACTTGAGAGCTATTTCATTCCAGCTTGGGACTCGTCATCAGTACATATCCACTGGGGTTCAAACCCAGCACCTTCCGGTTGAAAGTCAAACTAGTAGAACATTCAGCCACAAGGACCCGATTGAATGGCCGATAAATTCCAACTTCTGCCTATTCACGATATATTGATTAACACTGCTAGATAATTCACGTAAAACTAAATATATTAGTAGCGACGCTTCACTGAATTCGGCATGCTGAATACTGTTAGTATGAAGGTTTATGAGTTTCAAATGAGTTTAATATCCCATTCATCAAAAGACCAATTACAAAAAATACTATCACCAATAAAAGATTTTGGTTTTATTACTGATTATTTTGTAAATCAAATGGAAGCCATATTTACATGAAACTGCGGATGGTGACTAGCAGTAGGATACAGCACGTTCATTTTATCCTATTTGAGGCTCATTATCTGGATGTACTAGTAGTCCTCAGTGAGTGTGATGATGTCTCCACTGAGATTTGCAATCACTTGCAGTTTGGAATCTTCAAAAATATGACGAACTGTTAGTCAGTATCAACCGAAATGGTTTCATTCTAGTCTTCAAACATCGTCAAAGGGTACGGACTAGAAACCGACATTCCAACAGAGGCCGAACATTTTAGTCTAATATAATCAATCAACGGGTAATATAAAAATTAACTTAAAACAAATACTACCTAACTATTTGTTTAACCTTATGTTCACCATTTACTATACATGTAACTTTTCAAATGTGTAGACTTCACTAATATTAATGTTAAACATATGGAATTTATTTTCAATTCACACCACTAGCACAGAGTAATATTTACCGAAGACCATAGTGGTTATAAATATCACAATTGTTTTAATGATTACAACGGATGTCTTGTCGCCTGAACGCACGAAACTGATCTTTACCATCTACCATATTGCTCACCGAAACTTCCTAAAATACCCCTGCGACAGCAAAAAGACAATTATTTGAAGTAAAATTTGAGGTACTATTCAGCAATAATAATATATCAAAACGTGAAATTTCCTCAAAAATGCCGTTAGGAGGCTATACAGATCCGATTCATTCTCGAGTACAAAACACTTACTATACAACAGAATTATTTAACCCAAATCGACCAGAAGAAGTACCTAAGAATCAAGTAGGATATTCGCAACAAGGTGGAATCCAAAATCTTTCAGCAAGAATCCCAATTTCCTCAGAGAGTCCAAAGTCAGAATAACCCCGGTTCACTCAAATGAAATCGCAGTCGAAAGACTAGATAAGAGGCGTTCATATAAGCATCATAGTTGATAGAATTCAACTCATGAAACGCTGAATATGGAAATCTTGGTGACCACCTTGGAAACCACTTTTTAGTTATTAAGAATCTGTAGAACTACAAAGAAATGTATTTCTCGATTTACGACCGTCCGAAATCGAATTGCTTACTTGAAGTTCTTTTAGGGAATAAAAGTTTCCTCAGAAATTGGTTATAATGCCTAAACACGACAATATTAGCCTCCATCAAAATATTAAAGTGTTTTCTTTTCCATACTTTTACAATTAAGGAGGATTTCCGAAGGAAGTAAACATGTTTATTCAGCTATGTCAATATGATATGTGTAAAATACAGTAACACAGAAGTTCATTTTCTTTGGACAAATATTTGTACATAGCAGAATTTTCAGGAATATCAGTAAACTGGGTATATTTCGTCACCTGAAATAAAAATAACATGTTCACAATCACGACTTTAACGTGGGATGTACATCGTTCTTTTTTATCTTCAGAAAGATAGTTTTGAGGCTCTAAGGAAACAAATGTGAGACATTAATCATTCTTTAGAGTCTTGTCATATATAAATATATGTTAGAACAAGGACATGAACTAAAATCTATCGTAAAGATTTTTTGTTACATTTCTGTGAGAGTTGAAAACAAAATACGATGATTTGTACTGTCTATTCCTACACGTTAACATCATAACAAATTATTAACGAATAATATTTGCCGGATTATTACACATAATTTCATGTTTTCACGTTATGAATGTACATGATAAATTTGTCATCAATTCAGACTGCGTACTTGAGAAATAAATGTGAGTTTTATTCCAATTTATTTTTCGCAGCATGTAAAACTTGAAATCCATGATAATGCTTTCGTAAATTGTAGAGGGGATTTTAGTAAGAATACGCTCCGAAATTCTTTTAGCCTGTATATACAAAAATCTGGAAAGTAAATGGACGAAGTATTCGTTCCGCTCATTTGGATAGGCAAATTTTAAGATCCACTTAAAGGTTATGCCTGAAAAACCATGTCTGAACTCATTTAACTAGTGAAAGCTTTTCATGGTGCATCGGTGTCACAGCGGTGGAATGCTTGCCAACCACGCAGGTGGTTTGGGGTTCGAGCCCTGGCCGACGCACTCCCTTACCTCGCTAAGCTAGTAATAAGGCTGGTGAAGAAGGAAGGTTGAGCATGGGGCTAGCAACCCCATCCCATAAATAAAAACACTACTGCTACTGAAACCTCAAACCTCCACATTGAAGCCCTATGTTCCATTAGGGAAACGTAAAGGAATGAAATAAATAATAAAGCTTTTACATGATTGAGAACTCAAGCTTGAAGTGGTGTCTACCAGAAAAATATTTTAGTTTAGTAGGATTGCCACAAATATTTCTGTAACCTAACCAGATCATGGCTAGAAGGATCATCTTTTAAGTTGTTTCACTGCTGTGCGTTGGTGGCACAGCGGTAATATTTCTTGCCGATCATGCACATGGTCCGGGGTTCGATCCCCTGCCGACGCACACCTGATGTCTATAGTCGGCCTGCAAAATTTGGGCTACCGATATCACATGCTGAAAATTTCATACATGTACCAAAAAATACGGTGTGGAATCAAGCTGTAATCAAAAATATAAAAATAAAATAAAACTATTTATTTCATATTTTGTAAACAATTAAGAATCAAGTTATAATTTTTCAAACCAAATTCACTTTTAATAGTTTGAAAAAATTAGGGCTTCGGGTGTATGATATTCATTATTATAAAAGCTTTTGTATTTCCCTGTGTGAATAAAAAACACAATAATATTGTTTTTACTGATTTTTCATATGATTTCAAGTCCAAGGTAGAAAACCAGGAAATTGATAGAAAAGATATTATGGTAAGCTATAGTATTAACTCATTGTATACTAGCATTCCCACTACTGAAAATCTTGATATCGCTTTCAGTTTAATAGAATCAGACACAACTCTATCAGAAAGATGTCAACTGAACACCAGTGAAATGATTAAAACCTTAAAAATTCTGTCTGGAAACTAATAATTTTACATTTAAAGGAGATTTTTATAGACAGACAAGTGGTGTAGCTATGAGTTTACCAGTTTCCTCAATAGTCAATGATTTTTTCATGAAAGCATTTGAAGATAACATCTCAAACATACTCACACCTAAAATATGCCCAGGATATGTTGTTGATACTTTCGTTAAACTAAAACAAGACCTATACACTTCATTCTTTGATAAACTGAACAATCTCTTCCAGCATTCAGTTTAATCAGGCAGCAGAATCAGACTACGGTGAACTACCTTTTCTAGACTGCTTAGTTAGGTTGAAAGAAGACGGATATTTTAATATATATCCATAGTCAGGAAGAAAACACACTCCAACGAATATTTAGACTTCAGATCACCATACCCTATCAATACAAAGGTTACGAACTATCTCAAGTCCTCTTAGACGAGCACACTCTTTGATAACGAATGTGAAGGAAAAAGAAGAATAAGTCTCAAATACTACTGAAATCCTCAAGGAAAATAACTATCAAAAAAACTACATTAACAAAATCAACACCAACACTTAACATGGTCGGAAACGTATTCCGAAGACATAGGCCTCAACAGTTGTCATTCCATATAGAACAGAAATGTCAAACAGTATCAGAAGAGTATTAAATAAACACATTAGAGTTTTCTTCAAGATATTAGACACACTACGAAGCAACTCTGTCCATGTAAAAGAACAAATTCCAAATGGTTCACAATCTGGTTGTGTCTATAAAATAAAATGCTTGGAGTATGATGAGATATACACCGGACAGACCTCACAAGAAATCAAGATCAGAAGAAATGAACACCGTAGAGCCTCTTTTTAATCACCGTAAAATCCAGTTGAACTGGAAAAGCTTGAATAACCATCAGCCATTGGTCTGCACGCTATAGAATCAGGTCACAAAATTAATTTTGGCAATGAATAATGAAAACTCATATGATAAGATTTTATATCATTTTAATACTGATACGTTCGAGCAAATGGTGAAATAATCCAGAAAAATTTCAGAAATCATAAGGAACGTCTAATATCAGAAGCAATTCATATTAAATGGAATCCAAATTGTTTGAATAAGAATGATGGACTAAAACAGAATTTGATCTGGTTACAGCCCCCCCCTCCCCCATGAAATGACAAAATCAATACAAATGTGATGAGCAATTTCAGTATGTAAACACACGCTGCCTTTGTAATTTTATACACTTATTAAATCCAACAATCTACACCTGGTTTTGTTATCTTTACCAGTTGGCCTACTTGACAACGGAAAAATGACCCCATGCTGAGGAACGATGATTAAGTTGTTATATATTAACTGAGATTTTGTAAATTCTGGTTTAATGATACTTGGATAAAGCTTCTAGCATTAAAAAGCGAAACGTCAGTAAAAACAGTATCGTTTTGTTTTTCATTTATTCGGAGTTAGTAAAACTTTTATAATAATGAATTAGGAATCAAGTTGATACATTTAATATTCCATGTTCTAGTACTATTTTACAGAAACGCATCGTTTTATAGTAACATATGGTTATAGAAATTAAAATTTCAAGACTTCCTTTGCTTCGGCAAACACAAGAGCTATTGATGATTACCTTACTTTCAAGAACAAGAGTGAAAGAATAATAGAATATAAAAGAAAAGAAGGCGTTCAGCGAAGAGACTCTTTTCGGCGAATTCATTCACTGAGCTGTACAATCGCATATTTATACAATTTTGTTTGTGTGTGTGTACATTAGATTTATAAAGTTTAGATAATTATGTAATATAAGTATTATTTGGCTTGGAGACAAACGTTAAGATAGAAAATAAAATAGAATTGATTGAGTGAATTAGATGACGTAATACGGTTGAGAAGAATTCAGAGTAGGTCAGGTTGGCGACAGTGTTAATGAGTGATGGTTAAAATTAAATAAGGGTGGGGGCAGAGAATAATACAGTTGAAAATAAGTAAGTTAATCGGATGACGTAACATAGTTGACTAGAAATTGGACGTGGGTCAAGTTAGCAACATTGTTAATGTGGGTAGAGATTGCAAAAGGGTTGGGTAGAGAATAATATAAATGAAGACGTGAAATAATAAAATGCAAAAAACAAAATAATACAATTAGTAAGACTGAAATTAAGAAAGATTACGTCCATTGTAGATTTAATGAATGAACGAATTTCTTTTGTATGCAGAGTTCACGATTTAGCAGATGAATTGCCATTGCTTCTGCGATGTGGAGAAGTTTGATCCGTACACTTTTAGCAAGATTGCCTTGTATTCTGTAGATAACTTTGAAGTTTATTTCTGGTTTGACTTGGTGTCCAGAGTAGATCAAATGTTCAAGGATCGAACTGAGGGGGCATCGGTTTTCTCCTTCATAACTGTAGAGGGAGTGTACACTTTATTTTTGATGATACATATTATAGACACAAGAATAAATTTTCTGTGATCCCACTGTTAGGTCATGTTTTAGTAGTATTCTTTCTGGTGAAGCCTAAAATTGGAGCAGTAAAGGGCGTCTAAGTTGGATATTTGTGACTGCTATGTTGATGACAGATTTGCTGTTATTGATAAGAAAGTAAATTTAAATGAATTATTGGAGAAACGTAAAAGCACACACCATTCTCCTCTAAGAAGAGAGGCAAGGAAACATGTATCACTCTACAAACTTTCTACTACTTAGACTGAAATGTGAGCAATCTCGAGCAATTTTACGGTGAAAAAACGTTTACAGGACAGCGCATGCACGTTCTTATTATTGTACTTTTTAAAAAAATAGATCAAGCTAACTATCCTTTGAACAGAGCATGTAATATTTATTTGGAAGATCATCTACTAAAGAAGTTCGGTTACTTCGGCTGGGAACTCATTTACTGAGGGCAATACCTCTAGAAGACTGTTAAGTAAAATATTCCAAACTGTCCATTAAATCAGACTGAGAGAATCTGGAGTTTAAAAGCAAGAGAAATGCTTAAAATTTGTAGCATAACCTTCTTTGAGGCGAAACATTATTTGATTTCTGCTTGTAGGTTTGTTTGTGTAGAAGATAATTCTTTCATTTGTCTACATCAACGGGAATTTATCAGTTAGTCTGTTCTTCTGTAGCTAAGTACATTGACTGTTATCAGAAGATGCTTTCTACATGGATATAACAGCATATTTTTAGCATAGTAATTATATTGGGAAAATTAGATCTATGATAGGTCCTTGACTGCCGCACACCACTCAGCTAATCCTGACAATGATTTTAAGATGACCTGTTAAATTCGCGCAAATCAGCTATGCGTCGCTCTTTTCCAACATCCGTAAATGCCAAAGGCCTTGTTTATTCATTAACTGAAGTCAAACCTTCGTATGCAAAAGAAGTATATGCTATCCCTTACATTGTACCTTGATATTAGAATAAAAAGAAAAAAATTGAGAACACATTCATATACATTTTCTCTTCCATTGATCTTCGGACCCCTCTTTTGTCACTACTAATGTTATTAGTGTTATCTTTACTTTGAAGAGTTTCCAGTGTTATACCATTTGCCTCCTTTTACTGATTAACTCTTTTGCTACAAAAACTAACCTGTCCAACCTTGTTAGGCAATGCTTTATTCATCGATTAATTTCTCACGACTTCCTAAGATATATTCGTTTTAAATAGTAGACGAACCAATTTCTTATCGCTTACTGCTGAACACTGATCATCACTTATTCCTTTTGTGTTCTGAGTGGTATTGCTAACCTTGTGTCAAACCTTCATTCTTTTCATCTTGTTAACTAGACAACATTTAAGAGTGCGTAGGTCGATTATCAAACCCGGTCAACGTGGCCGGTTGACGCACATTCTGAAGTTGAACAAAGAGCGCAGCAAAACTATAACTACATATATTCTTGTCATGGTTAGCATTATCTTTTTTATGATTGACACTTATTGTTTAAGTCTCCTCGTGAGATATGATTTTCAAAACTATCAGGTAGGTTCGAGTGTAAAGATTGATAATAAACCCACTGGGAAGAGTACGTTTACTTAGTATTATGTTTGTTATATGTGATATTTATTTGCAAAGTGATCTTGATTCGAGTAAAGCCTGAGGATATCTAATGGAAACTGTATATTGATCGCCTATGATGTTTTGTAATTATTTATTTGTTCTTTTCAATAATTTCTCTGCAAGTTCTTACAATTATAAAATATAATATTCGTTGTCGTTACAATAGTGGCCAGTTATACGGCGGATACAATTTTACGTAGAATAACAGATTAGTTATGTGGTGACAGAATAAGTAGTATTTGTGTGACAAACGTGCTAGGCTGAAATCAATTAAAGAATATTGTGAAATGGGAGACAATGGTGGTGATTATTCAGAATAGATTCGTAGAATATGGAGTAGGAAACAATTGACCAGTCAGGGAGGTAAAGAAAACTTTCTACTCTGCACATCTCTTACTATTCTTCAGGAGATGTCCAGTGTTCATCCAGCAACTGAAAGGTGTCTTACCTAACCTTAGGTCTTCTTCATGCATATACCATTTTAACTGTTCCTGTGGTTCAAGTTATGCAGGGCGTACGTTTAGGCAGGTTCGTCTCTGGGTTCGAGAACATTTACCAGCTTGGTTCAGCGAGAGGGAAACTAAATTCATAAAAAGCTCCATTCTGTCACACTTGGTCGATTCTGGACATTGCATAGATGCCAACACAGCATCCATGGTTATATACCAAATTCTAAAGTCTTTCTCACGTACAGTTTGCTTACGTCTGCTACACATGGCTGAAGATGTTGCAATAAGATTGACTAAACCGGAATTTTATATCCAAAAGAAACATGTTCAGATTCTGTTCCTACCGTGGCCAAAATTTTTGATTAAATTTTCTTCTCACCAAGAGCGAATTTTCACCTTATCCCTTTTCGTTCTTTATTTCTTTTGTTCTCTTTATTATTACAATTTTTATTACTGTTTTTTTTATAATTTACAGCCTTCATTCAGACATTCTTTCAATACTATCGAATTTTCCATTTATACTATCCAGACTTATTATTAGTAATATTATCTGTTTTCCCAATATATGATTCCACCTGTTTCATTTCACATATTGGTTGTTTCATTATGAATTTCTCATTAAAGTCTTACTATCTCTTCTTTAATACATACTGCTTTGTACTAGCCACTCACCTGACACCTTTTATAACCTTGATCTCACTTGTCATTTATTTCCTACTCCATATTCTACGAATCTATTCTGAATAATCACCACCATTGTCTCCCATTTCACAATATTTTTAATTGATTTCAGCCTAGCACGTTTGTCACACAAATACTACTTATTCTGTCACCACATAACTAATCTGTTATTCTACGTAAAATTGTATCCGCGTTATAACTGGCCACTGTTGTAACGACAACAAATTATGTTTTATAATTTTAAGCACCTGAAAGGAAATTATTGAAAAGGATATTCTTCATTCAGATTGACTTTCAATTCGTCATCTGGGAATATTTCACACTATTCAATTTGTGTATCCCTTTAGCTTTCTTTAGTCAGAGTTACTCGAGGCTGTTTCAGGAACTGTTCTTAAAAATATTTCGGAACACTAGGCTATTGAGTTTACTCAGAGCATACTTCAGCGTATTTTCATGTGTTTCTTCTCTCACAGTAAACAATGTTTGTGATTTGCAGCCATTTGTCAAAGTTTATTCTGTTGCTAAAATGTGACGCTCATCTCACTACTGATAAGTGATATTTCCATATCTTACCGAACGTATCACCTTTACATGATTAAGGAATATAGTTTTAGTGAATTTATTCTTAATAAAAGTTAAAATGAGTGCCCCTTTATTTTTATATAATCAATAAACCCTCAAATGTTGCTTCTCCAGTGATTTCAGCACCTCTTTACACGACGTGTTTTAGTTTCACAGTGGCGAAACGTTTCAAGTATTTTGTTTACCTTCAATGTTACTCATTAGATAGTACATTACTTTTATCAAAATCTGTTTTATTATAACTTCAATGTATACAGAACAGTTGCAATTAAATTATTTCATCCGGATATGAAAATATGACGACATACCTGTCTCAATATAACATTTAGCTAAAAGAAAAATTAGTGGAAATAAAATATTTCTATTAGAAAATCAAGACATCTTTTTATTTTGTGATAATCTTCTCTGTTTTCTGCATGAATAAAAGACAGGCTTTGTTTATAACGAGACTGATATATCTTAGCCGGTTTTTTTAAATTATATAGTAGCAAAAAGCTTTCACCGAAAAAACACCTGGAGACGTAAGAAATTTCTTTGTCATTTATAAAATATGAAAAGTACAAGCTGTCTGATGTTTAATTAAATGTAAAGAAATGCAGACAAGCGTCAAGTAAACTGTTCAAGTGTTGTAGTACACCGAATAAAAAGATGATGTAATCGAGTGAGTAGAATCCAATGGAACAAAGATTAAATCTGATATGGAATTCATTTGAAAAATGGAAAGTTAAACCAAGTGATGTGACTAGAAAACAAGGAATTACCAACGAGGCAATTACCAGAGTAACTGAGATCTCATGACTGATTCCAGCCATTTTATTGTTATAGCGAACCGTCAAAGACTTGGGCTGTTGAGTCTTTTACTTGTTTTCAATGCTCCCAACGCCTCTATCAGGTGTTTAATAACTGACGAGTTAAAACGACTTGTCCCCTTTAATCGAAGGCTCGTTAGTACATATTCAAATAATCTAACACAATCCTTTCCTTTGTTCTGTTAATATAACTGCTCCGGCAGATAAGCGTAAATTGATACATACAGTTGGCGGTAACACATAAGGGATGCTAATCGATTTTTTGAGTAAGCCAACGAGCAGAGAATTAGGTGTTTCTGGGAGAATAGCTCTGCTATTTTCAATAATATTTTCATTTGAAATTGAATGCTGACTTCCAAAAAACGTTTTTTCAAGAAATCTACAATCATTCTTTGTAAAATAATCTTATATCAGTGCTTGGTATATAAACATAAAATCCACAGTTCTGTTTAACTACGTGAGGATTTTTTCCGGACACCTTTGAAGTAATTCTATAAAGTCCTCAATATAACTGTTGACCAGGAAATATATCCTTTTTCTCACGAAGCGATGTCAAGTATGAGGATATTACTGAAATCAATACACACCATAGCTATTAGGAGGTGACCAACACCAGTAAGTAATGTATGTTTAAATTAAGCTCTATCCTAAAGATACTTTTTTAGTTTTGTGGCTTAGTAGGGAAGTTACTAAGAATACAACGTGGCCTCCTCGGTACTCTGTGTTGTAATGCCTCTGTCAGCCATTTCTTGGACTGTGCACATATAACTGTGTTATATAAGAATATGCTGTAATGTTTTAGCAAATATGAACACATTCGTGCGGCGTATTTTTTTAATGTGCTGTATTTCAAGAAAGCATATGTTTTGAATTTCATATAGCGACATCAAACACCTGGTTAGTTTTGCATTGGGATGTATACACCACCAGCTTTTTAGTTGGCCTACTAGAAAAGAACTAAATGAAGAAATAAGCGTGGTACTCTTTCGGCATGTCCTTTGCAAAACATGGTTAAAATGGATGTCGATTTCATATTCTAACATTCTACATTTTATGACAACCATCATTTTACATGTGGATGATAACAAAATTCAAGTATGAAGTAGGTTTTTATTGAGAATTAAACTTAGATATCATTGAAAATCTTATTAAAGTCATATTCCTAAGTATTTTAGCTGTGCATATTAAATTTCAACACCAGTGTGTGTTTGAGCAGTTTAGAATAATGCGTATGTCATCTTTACCGCCAGATATCTTTCGTTCAGATATGGGACTTCATTGACAGTGTGAATAATTTCTTAGAATTTGTAGAAAAATGCTTGATGTCACTAGTAAATAAAGAGACTTTCGTCGACTTAAAGTCATCAGATAGCAGGGAGATAGATTTGAAGTCACAGGAAGCAAATGATTCAGCGTTGCAAAGAAACACAGGAGATGTGAAAAGAACACAAAGAAACACAGTATGAGGGACAGAAGTAGTGCAACACGGAATATCTGTGCAAACGGTGGCTGGAAGATAAGGTGTACATAATTTCTCTATACAGAGATGCCTAATTACAAATTTACATTCCTTTACCGAGTCACTGGTCTTATACGGTTACAAATTTGATCACATTATTGAATTTTTATTGGTGTATGCTATCTGGTATTTCATGTCTGAAACCAGGAATTTACTGATCAGATAAAATAATAATACAATTAGTTGCAGTTTCTATTAATTTTGCCTTTTAATTCTGGACTAATTTCTTCATGCACTAAGTTAGTCTTCTGCGTCTTTCTCAGTACGGGAATGGTATTCAAGTGATCATTCTTATGATGCCGTGTGCGAGTATATGTTAAACAAACGTCAAGAAGGAGTCCCTAAGTCTAGTATTATCTCTGTCACAACACATTTTGGTCACAGAAACTCTCTTTTTTGCAAAAAACTTGCTTGTGCTTTAAAAAGTTTTTCATCTACCACCTATGTGTAAAACATTTCCGCATAAATAACATGTTCAGAATTCATAACTATGCACTTTAAAGGTGAATATGATTCTATAAGTATGTGTCAAATATCCAGATTGCAGAGATCCTGGACCTATCTCTGGTTTCAGAAGACTAAGCCTAATACGCAGAATACTATGCACTGTAACCGTCGCAGAACAATAGAAAACGCTTGACGAGCACGATTGGTTATTGTTCAAGTGATGACAAAACTGATTTAAAATGGTTAATCAGTGTCAAAGTCTGTAAATAAACGTTAATATAATATACAACATTAATTCTGATCGTATCTCTCCAGTCTTCTGCCAATCAGTATACGATTAAGCAGTGACAGCCTTCTTGTTTCCCGCCAGTGGAGACCAGTTCGAATAAACAAACTACTCAATGCTCGCCAGTATTGACAGCATGAATTTATACCCGATTTCTATCTCTTCACTTAACCAAAAGTGATTCACTTTAAAATTTTAATACTATTTTTCATTTGATACCAGTTAGAAAACAACCAAGTGCTATGCAGCACTGAACAACTAAATTTCATGATATCGTTTAGGACTTCTGAAAAATGTGTGTGTATATTAACTTCATAAGATAATGTCTCCTGTTAACACTCCATAGGCTTGTAGATTACTAGAACAGTCAAGATGAAGTCGTAAATAATTTATTTCTGTAAGCAACATTCTGTTCCACTTTTTCATAGAATTCTGTCACTATTGAAACTTCATATCACTAGTGCTGTAGACCTTCTAATATCATCAAATCAAAGAGCTGTAGACAACTACCACTTAGGAAAGCTATCGTATGATACTGATGATAAAAGTCTGCATGAATCGGCTTCCTATTCATATAATTTCATTACTTATAGGTCTTGAAGGCTAAGACATTTGATTACTTGTTAAATAACATGTTTTGTATTGTCATATTCTTATCTGGTTTCTATTAAATTCTTCCTTATATCCGATATGGTCATTGCATCTTTTCGGTTGCGCATGGTTGATCTTGATTCAATAAGCAAAGGGTCAATGATTAACCTCTCTGTCCACCTAATTATACTGCTTTTAAGTATTTTTTCCTGTTTTCCCTTAGCGTGGACCGTGGTGTTAATCCCTGAATTTTTTTGTCAAATGAACACTAACCACTTTTAATCGAAATGACTCAACTCTTGTACCAGATTTATAGAAAATTGTGATGGAAAACAGAAGAAAGTGACGCAGTGTAAAATAAGTTATCAAATCGCGTGAATACGCTGATATGATTATGGGCAATAAATTGTGCTGGAAATTTCATCCAGTCAGTAGTACTGTATCACTGTGTCTTGTCAAATTTATTAATTTTAAAAAAGTTTTATTACTCTGCATTCTGAGCGGTAAACTGGACTTCAAGCTTGAGCTTTGATGTTTCAGTAGCGGTGGTATTTTCACTTACAGGGTGAGTTTGCCAGCCTCACATTCGACCTTCATTCTTCACCGGGTCAACTAACAGATGTGGAGGGTTTGGAAATATGTCTGTTGGGGATTAAGTCTCGGACCACGTGTGTGGTTGGCGAAGATCCTCTTGCTCAACCGCTGATGCATCATATCGAATAAACTTATCTAATATGGGAGTTTTATCCTACCACAGTACTTCATCCTACTCTTATACTAAAACACTTACGATGAACTCGAATAATATTAAAGACAATTATGTTTAAATACTACAGTTGAATTTTCATAGATTTCTAGTGTAACTGGAAAGTTGAAATCAAGATTTTTCCAAAAAAATATTTAGAATATGAATCTAAATTAGTTGAGATGTTCAGGTGGAAAAGAAATTTTTGTCAGAGAAAAAATTTGAATATATATCACTTATATTCAGAAAGGCATAATTATCATCCAAATAAATGTCTCTTTTTATATCCATTCTAATGAAGCTGCTTTAAAATGCGGTAAGTCCTTAATATCAATCTAGTTTTCTAAAAAGAAAGTACTTTCTCACGTGATCACATTCATATGTATTTACCTCATACATCCGGTAGATCTGAATTCATTCGTAGTGAAATTTGTGCACCAAAATGTTACCCTTTTTGATTGGACACTAGTAACTAGTATGATGTGTCTAGTGGACACTAGTTACTAGTGTCCAATCAAAGTATCCACTACAGTCCTACAGGAGGTCAGTCGCGAGCCCGAATAGCTCAGTGGTAACATCTCTGACTGCAGCACTAGGTGACGCGTGTTAGAATCTCAGAAGGGACATGAGTTCCTTCAAGGTTGCAGATAGGCCTTGCTGACTGGTGAGTACCAGCCAGCACGAAACCTAGGTCCAAAAGTTCTTGCCTATTGCCTCCAACCATCTAATATCATCAGTTACCCTTTTGATACAGGATGTGCTAAGTCTTTTCCCGACAGTTGGAAACGAAGTCTTCTTGAAGTTAAACAAATGTATATATATACATATATAATTTCTTTCTTTGAGTCACTGATGAGTTGAAGAAATGATGTGCTTCTTCTGTCACAACGTTTTTCAACTATTTGATGAATTACTAGTCAATATGTTGAGTGGATGTGTTTGTGACAGACTGATTTTTTTCCCATTGAAGATAGGTTTTTGTCCTTCTTTAACTTCATTACTGTCGTTGTTATTCTGCGTAAAATAAACTCTATCTCAGTGCCTACCATACAAAACTATTGATTCGTAAGATTTTTAGCAATCAATAGATCGTACACTTGAAATTATTCTAGCGGTTATAAGTAATTCATCTTTTTCTTTTATTCAGTGAATATGTGAAGACACTTCGAGGGAAAAAAGCACGATTTTGTAGACTTCGTCATTATGAAAAAGACGCAATTAGCTAAATTCTCTTCTTTTTGAAGAGCTTGTTTGTTTTGTCAAACAAACTGAAGTAAAACAAAGCAAATGATGCTTGTTGTTTTTGACTTCTTCTCCGTGTATTCATTAGATGCGTGTTGGAATACTTTTACGATTTTAAGGGAATTTCAGATTACACTATTTTACAGTAGAAATTTATGTCAATTTTTAAGTTGGTAATGGTTATGTCCTTTGGTTATATGAGTGGTGGGCATAATATCTGTTCGGTTTCGACTACTTCACCCAAATCGATATGTCCCGATATGACTGTGTCTACGGTTTATTACAGGAATCCAATAACTAACTCGTCTGAAAATTGATTATTAGGAATAGTTTCCAATCACTCCTGATCCCTGCGTCATTATGCTAATGAAGACAGATGACAAACAGATCCAAGTCAGTGAGCACGCATCCTTTTTCATTATAAAATAATGCATTATTTACAAATCTTACTCATTGATATAAGAATAGAACTTGTGCATCATGGGGGAGTATAATTCCAATATGGGTAAAATTTATTTTGATAAAGTCTCACAGTGTTTTACAGTAATGTTTACTGATGACCACGTTTCGAGCACAATTTATGACTGCTCATAGTCATATCAAGGTACTCACACAAATTTCCAACTTCGTTTATGTAATTCCATTGTTTTCCATCGCTTGATTTGATTGGTAGTAGTATTTTCCATATTTCTGGTATGAGTGATGAGTTATTACAATTGCACGTGTTGGGTGTAGATTCTAAGAACAAGGATTCAGTAATCAGTCTTTCTCTCCACTTATCTATATTACTTCTTAGAATTTTAACCCTCTCCCAGCCTATAATGTGGTTGTGTGTTAATGCATGCAGTGCAACTGCAGTTTTTTTCTAAATTACCTATCTTCGCGAGGTCAACCATTCTTACCTTAGCTAAATTCTTATGTTCCGACGATCTGACTACCCCCGACCTACTAGTTTGACCCACGTAGTTGACTTAGCTCACAGTCAATGCAATGTATTTTGTAAATTATATTATTTTGTCTAATTGGGTCAACTGGATCCTTTAGCCTACAGAGCTTGTCTCTGAGTTAGTTTGTAGGTCCGAATGCCACTCTAATTCTTGCTCTGTTAAGAAACCTACGTAGAGTCTCAGATGTCCCTTACTTATATGGTAGAACTGTAGAAGCCTTATATTCCCTCTTTTTTATGTTATCATTATTAGTTTCCCCATTATTTTTATTTTGCTTATGACCTTTCCTGATCTTCCTAATGAATTTTATAGGATAGTTATTTGATACCTACGTTTCTTCTATCTACTTTATTTCATCATTTAGATCTTTTCTTGTGCTACTTAGTGCTACTGCTCGGTTTGTTAGACACTTTTCTAAGCCTGCCTTAACAGTTAACCGAAGAGATGAATTAAAGTCCGAATATCTATTGGAATGCGTTGGCTTTTTATAAACGTTAGTGTGCAGTCTACATTCTTATATTTGGAAATTTAGGAGGATATATAAGTCCATCTTCAAAGTTGCCACACTGCCCAATAATAAATGTTCTATGCCATCCGAGTTGTTTAAATTTTCCCTGACAGGTTTTAGCTCATTTGACCTGGTTTAGCTCCTTTTAAGATTAGTCGAAACCAAAGGTATTCAGCAATGGTTTGGGTATTAATTAAATATGTGAACTGAGTTGAAGATACCTATTCTGTTTTCTTAAGTGAAAACTACTAATTTGAATTAAAAGTCAAAAAGTGTCAAAGAAATTACTGTACTGTTTAATTTAGCTCAGACTTCTTTAAATAGAGAAGAACTCAGTACAAGAACTTTATCCATATACATATAGATGATTGTGGCCTAACAATAGTGCGTAATACGTATAAAATTTGGACTAGAAATGCATATCGCCTAATTCAGAATCTTCCCAAAGGCCTTTCTAAACATTCAGGAAAACAACTTCTTTACTGCCATTTCACAAACGATTTGTACACTGATGCATTTTAACTTTTTAGGAGATATGAACTCGATTATACATTTAGATGCTGAAATGCTGTTGTGAAACAAGGTACATATGATGTTTGTCTACAAATCACCACTTTCTGGATCACCTTTCTGCTTGGTAGATCTAAGGGGAACAGGATCTAGTGAAATAATTAGTTTATTCTGTTAAAATGAACATCTCAATCGAAAAACTGAAACTGAATGCAACGTACCAATTGAAAACTAGTGTTCGGTGAAGCTTGCTATGAGGTTCTTACTTGCAATATACATAACAGAAAGTTCTCGAGGCTCCAAAAAATCTGCTTTTGATAAAGAAAACTTTCTGAATGTCGTTTTTAATATATTCCTAGCAAAACTTTCGATGATTACCTTTAAGGAAACATGGACTGCAGCAAACCGGTGAAGCTCACGAAATGAACATGTACAGCCTACTACTAATACTACTACGACTACCACTTCAACCACATATTCATCATCAGATTTCTGAAAGTTATCAGACACAGTAAATGGAAGTCCTTTTTTCTGGTACATGCTGTTAGTGATGAGTACTGAATTGACATTCAAGTATTATTAAGATTCTTTTGCTGAAATGACAGCAGATTCTTTCAAATTGTACAATGTTTAAAAATTCATGATGCAACAAAAACAAAAATAATAACAGCTTTTATTCTGACTACAAACCGAACAGAATTCAATGAGTTTCATTGCAAGGTAATTACTCCATGTGCAGAATCTTCAAATAATAGAAAGATTGAAAATATCTTATGTGAAGCAATGTTATTCCATCTGAAGCATGCTGTAATACTACTCCACAATCGCCTTACTCAATTTCCTTCGAAAATTTCCTAGCGGCAGGTAAAAAATAATTCAAATTTGTGCGTGAGTATTTTTTGCTACCCACCGAGGTGATTAAATGGTTAAGACAATAGGAAATGAAGAAAATGCAGTGCATTTCGACAAGAAATAAATTTAGGTAACACAGTGATTTAAGCAATTCACCTGAATACGATGTCATTGAAATGAACGAAGTACTTATTGTCATCATCATTGTGGACGACTTATGTCTAGTGTCAAATAAATCTGAAAATTTACAAGCAAACACTGACAACTTGGCAGAGGAAGCAGCAAAACAAGACTTCAGGTGGACGCAGAGAAGACAAAGGTGATGAACCAACCAACCACAACAAGCGCCAATCACTATCAATAGTAATTTAATTCCTTCACTTGTCTAGGAGCCATCGTTTCAACTGCAGATGGGAGGGTGAAGATGCCAAGACCTGAATCAAAAATGGCAAGGCAGACATTCGACATTCTGAAATTAGTTTGGCACTCTTCTGCACTCAGTATATAGAACGATATTCCAATTTTAAACAGCAATGTCAAGTCACTTCTTATATTTGTGCAGTCGTGCATCCTTCTGAATAGGACTGTAGACAACATTTGAAAATGGTTATGTGCTGTCTAAGTTCTATGTTCCACTCGGAACCCATCAGAATAAGAATAATAGCAGTGGTTTTGAAATGATTTCACAGGTTCCATAAGAAACTTAAACTCGTCATTTGCAAATTGCACAGTTCAAGAATATTAATTACCCCAGTTTCCTCTAGTAGCCAAAACTATTTAGATCCCAATTATGTGAATTATCTAAAAACCATTATATATATATTATTTGAGAGCTCAGCGAACAGTTTTTATTATTAAAGCAATACAAAAAGAGTCCTACAGGTACAGACTAAAGTATATTAATAAATAGTAGCCTTCTCTCTTCTTGTAACTGCTTTAGGTAATCATTCGTACATCGGAATTCAGTCTCAGATGTACAGAAGTCTGTTAAATATTCATATTGTGCAGGATTTATCACTTATTCTCTTTTTATATATTCCGGTGTAATCGGTTATTTATATATCCTAAAGACATTACAGCTCAAATAACTACTTCAAATAGAATATTATAACAATAAAAACGAATGCCTTATGCTTCATTTACCTATTTCATTATTTATAAGACTAGTCGTATTATAATTCATTTCAGTGTAAATGGTTAGTCTGAACATGATCTATGCAGTTATTTAAGATATAATAAGACTTACTATACTAAATATAAATATGTTTATGGGTTGTGCAGGACAATAAGCTTTTTCAGACATACATTTCTATACAGTTATCAGCCTTAATGGCTAACATTTCCCCTATTGTTTTCTAATGTCTATAGACAGTTTTTTCTTTTATGTTTTGATTCACTTAATACAGTAATTATTCTTCTATCTTTTCTGACTTATGTAATTAAGTTATAATAAAAGTATGATTTTCTATCTTGGTAGAATTGTTTCACATCATAAAAATAAGAATGCAAGAATAAGATAAGTGCTGGTAAGTTCTTCAAATGGTGAAATATAGTTCATTAGCATGGGACTATACGAACGAATTAGTCCATGTGATTCTGCAGAGCCGCGCATAAACAGCTAACCCAAAGAACTAAAAACAAGATATTCCACTCTGACCAGTTCAAGATATGAGAAATTCCTCGTATCACTCAGTGGCAAAGGAGCTGGTACAGATTCTTGGGCCAGTGAAGGAAAATCTGTTGAGATACAATTTCCGGGATACAACAGATTTTGTTGATCCAATTAAGAATGTCAGTTTGGCAGATAAGAGAATGATCTTTGTGGGTGTCGTACCACTCTTCAACAATGTTCCACTGGTACAAACCACCTATTTCTCCACATGATTTCATTTGATCAATAATACTGAATTCTAAACACTGATTTACGTTCTATAAGAGCTGTTACTTATTTGGACTGTCAACGTTTACTTCATATTCAACAAAGAAATATGCAACCAGGGTTCGAACCCCTGCCAACGCACACCTGATATCAATTAGTTGGCCTGCGAAATTTGAGCTGAAAATTCCATACTTGTACCAAAAATACGGTGTGGAATCAAGCTAAAATAAAAAATAAACAAAATAGAAAACACTACATGATTAACGATAATCAATGGGCTTACGCTTTATAAAAGATCGGTGATACTTTCATCATTTCTGATGAGAATCTGGGTCTCGGAAACTTGCTTAAGACCTTCAGTAAGGCCTACTCAAACATTCACTTCACTCCGGAATAAGCATCTGACTCAAGTTTTCTTTCCTAATTGTTTAACTGCGAAGAAAAAGTGACAAATCTCTGAGGAGATCTATCTATAAAAGGGCCTACACACAGCAAGGAGTTTATTAAATATCAGATTTCTATCCCTCGAAGCAAAAAGAGCAATCTCGTTCAGTTACTTTCCTCAAGGATCAGGAAAATATGCGCACTGGCACCCGTTTATGAAAACCTATTAAATAGCAAAAGAATCTTGATGGAAAATGGCTTCCCATCCAGATTCATAGAAAACAACATAAAAACAAAGTAAACTGTTGAACAAGTCGAGGTTGACCACCAAAAGATTCTATTGCTGTATCTCAAATTTAAGAGTGATAATGAAGCAGAAATTCTATGAATACTTTCACAAACACCCTTCATTGCCGACGTACGCGTGTCATCTTCTTGCAAGAAACTGTTCAACCAGCATATGAAAGACAGATTGTCACACCATACCAGATCATTATGCACATACACACGGTTTATTTACAGTTTATTTGCCATCAAAACCATCTGTTGACTTCTACTTGTAGTCGCTTGAACTAACAGCAGTTTGAATTACAGACAGGAGTAGAAAATTTAAGACATTTGTAAACTTTTAAAACTCTACATGAAAAGGTGCATAAATGGCTATAAGATTGTATATTGGCTTCAGCCAACACAAATAACTCTACATTACATAATATTTTTCAACATAAAAGTGGACTTAAAATTAGCGCATTGAAACGTTATAGCATGAATCCACGCGTAAGATTTATTTTTGACATCTGGTCTTTTATACTATCGTTGCAAATATGTATTATTGTTGTTTGATAACAAATAAAGACAGTTAACTGACCAAACGAAATTTTACATTTAACATAATGACACACGGAATAAAAATTTTAAAAATAGCTAACAACTTAACTGTGTGTCTTGAGAGACAACATCTTGGGCAAACGATGTTTTGCTTCACTTCATTTTATTTGTTTTTAATTCGTAAATTTATCTCAAGCGTATAAATATTGGTGTGTGTAGAACCAGTGGAACAGCTATAAACCTTATATGCGACTTCAATGATTTATTTTGAGGAATAATGATGAAACGAGTGGCGCCTAAATATTGAAATGACTACCATTTTATAAAGTATTGACACTGATGTAAACTACTTATCTCAGTTTTTCAGCAAAGCACTTAGAACTTATCTTGAGGACAGTGCTGAAGGATTTGCGAATTATTACAGACTCATGAGAACGATGTTGTTAATTGTTCACAAAGACCAACCTGGATCTTTAATGACTGACCCTCAGAGCCCATATAGTTTTCACTGTGAAAACATTAGCACTAAGGGAAAACTATTTATAAGTTGGTCAGGAGGTGGTTTGTAGGGATTTGCTTAATTAGAGGATTTCACCATGAGCTGACATCATTTTAAGGACCATTGGAAAACCTGGGAGTACTGGACAACTGTTTCGTCCTAGTTCATCCTAGATCAGTACACAACCACAGTGGAAGCCATGACCTTCCAGTTACAAGGAAAGTTGACCAGGGAAAATTTTATGTTCTGAGGCTAAAGTATTGCATTTGGATAACCTGAAGGGATAGAGCGAATGATCCTTACTCATAAGTACAGCTGGAAATACATGTTCATGATTACTGTTAAAACTTGGAGACCTTGAAAAGAGGAATATAGTTCAAAAGGACAAGAAATTCAGGTTCAGAAGTTTTAAAACATTATATAATTGTACAGCTTTGAAGAAAAATTACTAAATGAATATCTTTTGCTCAGTTATGCCACCTCAGTTCGCGTCAAAAGTTATATGTAGTTTTCCAAAACATGTGAGATTGATAAATTCTACGGATTCTGATGACTTGTTTTGGTATTTAGTTTTCTCTTCAAATTCCTGTTTCACATCTGACTTATTTTAAATGATGTTGGTTTAAAATTGAGAACCACTGGACAACTGTTTCGTCCTATTTTGGGACTCTTCACAGTACGCACCTCCCGCGAGGATTCTAACCGAGGACCTTCGGGTTACAAGTTGATCTCGTAGACCATTCAGCCACTGGGACCCGATCCAATGGCCAGCCCATGAATTCTAACTCCTGTCAAGACACGGCATAGCGCAACCACTTCGTAATGTCTTTTTCGATGAGCAACTGTCCTCACCTTCAACCTGCTCTGCCCTACTGGTCATGACTTCTCTCTAGAACCCCAGTTAACTACCTACCTGAATAGGTCCAGTCGCTAGTGAGCACCTTGATATTCTATAACCGTGTCCGTTCACAAGAGTGTGTGATTACACTGATGAAAAACCAGTTATATCGGTCCAAACGCAGTAAACCAGCCGATGAGTTTTTTGAATAGCTGACCAAAATCTCCACAGTTACTCACAATCCAAAATTATATTCCAGCAGTATTACACACGATTTGATACAATAGAATTTTTGATGCTAAGTGAACAATTACAACTCATGTCACAACTCATAACACAATTATCTTAACAACACCGTCAGGCAGCTATATAGTCCGAAAGTCTCTCAGGTACAAAACACGTACTCTACTACAAAATCAGATACCGAAACACAGTCGTAAAATACCTGAGAATCAATAAAAATATTCTCAAGAAGATGCATTGAAAGTACTGTCCTCTAAAATCTTAGAAAACAAAACACAGTTTTCTGCAGAGGGTCCAAAGTTAAACAGTCACTCAGTGGCGTAAACTTGAATTTATTTAAACAAAAACGAAGTTGTGAGACAACACATTATTGAAAACAAAACATGCAGTTCAGCAAATAGTCCTTTTTCGGCAAATTCTTTTTCTTTAGCTGTACATTAGCATTTATATACAATTCTTTGTGAAAGAGAGTAGTAACAAGGGTGATGAGTTGTCAGAATCATAGTTGTTAGTATAAGTCAATACATAAAAGAGGTTGAATAAGTCTATTGGAGTTGTTCAGTAGGATGAATAATTTAGTGGATGAGTTGTAATCAAGATGAACATAGAAATGAAGGAAAATATGGAATTGTATAAGAGTTCCAAAGAATTACAAGAGTTATAGGCAGTTAGAAGGACAAACGAACAAACAAATATCAAGTCAGTAGAAATCAACTAGGTTGTTACAATGGTAGTAGGAGTGGTTGAATAATTTTCTGTATAGATAGCTCCGGTTTCTCTAACTGACTGGCTGAGGCTTCAGCAATACAAAGGAGACGAATGTGTATCACTTTTGGCAGGTTTTTCTTTACTTTGTAGATTATTTTGAAGGAGGAGTTTGTTGAGAAGGAATGACCAGTGATTGCGAGGTGTTCGACTATTTCACTTCATAATGAGCCGATACTACCTTTCTGCAACCATGTTGGATAGTGTTCTTCAACTCTTTTAGACAGAATACGTTAACTGATATGTGCGCATCATTATCAACAGTTCACCAACACATAAAACCAAAGAGAAGGATTCAAAATAGGGATCATATGTTAGACGAACGATATACAGGTCAGGGAAAGAGAGTGGTAATTACAAAGCCTGCTGAAATATTCAGATAAGTATGTATATTGCGAATAAATTGTTCATGATGAATGGATTATCAGATCAATTATTCTGCTATGATTGTAACTACCGAAACCGATTTGTTGTGGTCTGAATGCAGGAAACCGATCTTTGCGTCCTGCTGTTTAGCTGACCAAAACTTTCCTAAGAGATGAACAGTCACGAAACGCTCCATATGCAACAAAGGAACAGTTATTCTTCGTAAAAATCGATGGTTCTTTTCACTAATAGTTAAAAAAAGCAAAATTACCTCAGCAGCGCTGTTAGGAAGCTATACGTGATAGGCATGCTTTTAGTACAAAAGAAGTACCATACGACGTAATTATTTAACCAAAATTACTCCTATGAAGTACCTGAGAATCAAGTAGAATATTCGCAACAAGGTGTGATTAGATTTCTGTCAGTAAGAATCACAAACCAACAACTTCCACAGATATAAGAATAAAACTTGGGCACTGTGGTAGAGTGTAATTCCATTATGGGTAAAATTTATTTTGATAGAGTCTCACAGTGTTATACACTAATATTTACTGATGACCAAGTTTCGAGCACAACTTATTGCTCATAATCATATCAAGTTAATCACACGACTTCCTAAATTCATTTATATAGTTCCATTGTTTTTCACTTGATTTGATTGGTAGTATTATTTTCCATATTTCTGGTATGAGTGATGATTCATTCCTATTGCATGTGTTGGGTGTTGATTCGATGAACAAAGATTCAGTAATCAACCTCTCTCTCCAACTACCTAGATTACTTTTTAGAATTTTAACCCTCTCCCACCTTATTGTGTGGTTGTGTGTTAATGCATGCATTGCAATTGCCGAGCTTTTTTCTAAATTACTCATCTTCTCTGAGTCAACCATTCTTACCTTAGCTAAATTCTTATGTTCTGACAATCTGACTACCCTTGACCTACTAGTTTGACCCATGTAGTTGACCTCACAGTCATCGCAAGGTATTTTGTAAATTATATTATTTTGTCTAATTGGGTCCACTGGGTCCTTTAACCTACAGAGCTTGTCTCTGCGTGAGTTTGTAGGTTTAAATGCCACCCTAATTCCTGCTTTATTTAGAATCCTACGTAGGGTCTCAGATGTCCCCTCTTTATGTGGTATAACTGTAGATGCCTTATATTCTCTCTTTTTTATGTTATTATTAGTAGTTTCACAATTCTTTTTACTTTTCTTTTGGCGTTTTTCAATCTTCCTAATGAATTTTAGAGGATAGTTATTTAGAAACAACGCCTCTTCTATCTGTTTTATTTCATCATTTAGGTCTTTTTTGTGCTACGTAGTGCCATTGCTCGGTTTGTTAAACACTTAACTAAGCCTACCTTAACAGTTAAAGGATGAGATGAATTAAAGTCTAAATATCTATTAGAATGCGTTGGTTTTCTATAAACACTAGTGTGTAGTTTGCCTTCTTCTATTCGTTTTATTTTACAATCTAACATAGCTAATTCTCCTTGCTCATTTTCGGTTTCAAATGTGAATTTTATTCCCTCCACTAGTGAGTTTATGTGTGTCAAGAAGCTAGAGATATGTTCTGTTTTTAACACTGTGAAAGTGTCATCCACATATCTCCACCATATTTTTAGAGTAGGATTAAACTTGATTAACTTGATATGATTATGAGCAATAAATTGTGCTCGAAACGTCATCAGTAAATATTACTGTATAACACTGTGAGACTCTATCAAAATAAAATTTACCCATAATGGAACTTACACAGATGGTTTAAGGTCAGAATGGCCCTGAACCGCTCAAGCAAGACCGCAGTTGTAAAACAACACACAGTCAGTATCATCACCCAATCATCAAGAGAAGCAATGAAATTGTAGATTAAACAGGAATAAGGACAATAGCTTTTGGGTCAGCATATGTTATGCAAACGTCTGAACAGTGATATGCAGTCTGGGAGAGAAAGGGATGATAATTGCAAAACTGATTGAAATATTCAAATAATCATAAATATTGTAATGAAATCGTTCAGAAAGGATCTTCCAAACAATTATTCCGTTATAACATTGCTTGTTCACACTGAATTAAACTACTGATATGAAGAATGGAAGCTGAGTGACAAAAATTAGGTCCAACTCAGTCGCTGACTAAAGCGAGCTTAATTGTTACTATATGCGGGTACAATTGAATTACTAAACACTTTCCTAATTGATAAAATAAGATGGCTGCACCTGACATACATTATTCAGGTAAGATCAGGAACAGAAGTAACCTACACCATACCAGTAAAGCCTAAAAGACCGTTAGGCTTACTTGAAATGTTGTAGATATTACCAAAACTGTAATGCTTGCATTTTATACAAATTACATCTAGGTACTTAAATGATTAATTTAGTATAAATCATTAATCAACTCTCCAAGCTACTTATTATCATCGTCACAAAAAAAATACCCATGACTGTTTCAATATGCGAATAAAGCGACTGAAGTACACAAAACAAATTACTCTTATTTGGATTTGATGATAGGCTTTTTAAATGGTGTTTTGTCGAGTTTGTCAAATCACTTTATGGTAATGTTTTTCACGCAAGTAGAGAGTAATGAAAAATGTGTTTGAAGTTTTACGTTTTTCCCCCTCTTATCTTCCTAATTAGTCTATTTATTTGTTGTGTTTTTTCATCAGAACTCACTTCACCTTAATAACGAACTCATATAATATTCTTAGTAAATTAACTTGAGCTAAATAATTGGCCTTGTAAAAGCGTATTTATATTTACTGTCAACAGTTGTTTTTCCAAATATATTTCACAAAATGAAAGAATATGTATTTATCTGTACTCATATGTTTGTAGTTATCTGGAATGTGTATTATTATTATGAGGGAGAGAGAGATGATTACTCTTTAATAGAAGTTCACTTTCTCATCTTAAATTTGAGCAGGTTATTTTTTCTTTTATATTTGACATATTCATTGAATAAATAGTTAACCTATACAATCAATTTAGGCAAAATCTATTAATTTTGTTTAACTTGATAATAATTGCATATATATGTGTATAATTAAACCTATGGGAATACGGAACATATGAGTGAATGAAACGGTGTTATACAAATGAAGTTCATGCAAAATAATAATAATGATAAGGAAGAGAAAAAGAAAATTGCTATAACAAAGTCATTTGTTCAAAGCAGGTCAAATCAAGTGTGAATGACATACTAAATAAGTAGCAAATTGAATTACTCAGTGCTTTGTTATATTTTATATACTACAATGAAATATGTAGCGTCTTTAACAGTGAGATCAGCGGTGTAGCGCATGAAACTGTAAGCCAGGCCAATGCAGATATTACTAGATGGTTGTAGGCGATTGTTAGAAAGCTTTGAACCTTGGGTTTCGAGCCACTGAGCATGATGGCCACACTGCAAACTGGACTGATAGAATTCAGTCTGCATAATACCAAAGGATTAGACGCATGATACTGCTTACTACTACTAGTCCAGTCAAAAACACTCACTTGTACTTATTAACACAAGTACAATGAATGGTCTATGCGTTAAAACTCACTGACGATATTTAAAATGAGTTAGTTTATACTCTGGGCAACTGTGGTTATTTTTCGAATTAGGATTAATAAAACGCAGGTCACTACAAAGCTGTCAGTGATGTGGAAAACCAAACTTAGTTTAGTATTAGGATATAAATTTGAATCAGTAATGATATAAAATAATTTGCTGGAATAATTGTTTAAGCATTGGGTTGAGTTTTATTTGTAATCTCCATTTGCTAGCTGGACTTTTTCAAAAGGTCATGAAACGAATCAAAAAATAGAAACTTTTAAACTGAATGCGATACTGAATAACTAAAGATCTCAACTGAAAGAGTAGCAGTAAGATAAAATGTAGTGCGTTGGTGGCATAGTGGTTGGGACGCTCGCCGACCATGCACATGGTCCGGGGTTCGATCTCCGGCCGACGCACTCCTTTACCTCTCTGAGCCAGTAATAAAAAGCTGGTAAAGAGCAAAGGTTGGGCATGAGGCTAGCAACCCCATCTTGTAAAATAAACGCTGCTACAGAAACTTCAAGCCACTAGCTTGAAGCCCTTTGTTCCACTGGGGAACGTGAAGGAAAAAAATTAGCAGTGTAATCCAGAATGTGCATTTCTCCCTATTTGGGACTCGTCGTTTGGCTTTGCCTGAATTCCCCACAGTGATGCTTAAACCAACTACCCGTCTTTTTCAAACGCCGAAGCATTATCCAGTAGACCACTTGTGTCACGAAAGCCGCCTCCTGTGCAACGAGCTTCAGTTACTGCTTTTTTTAAATTAATTTTTGATGCCATGTCTGATAAAGGATAGATTCCACTATTCGGAAAATCAGTGAACTTCCTAAAATATATTTTGAATCTTTACCTATGCAAAAATGTCTTTTGATTAATGCAAAGGTTTTCTGTTTTCCCAATGAATTAGAAAAGAAAAAACTATATATTTATATTTCATTCATTGGGAAATACAAAAACTTTTATAATAATGAATATCATAAAACTAATAGACAAGTGTTTTTCAAACTATTAAATGTAAACTTGTTTTGGACATGAATGTTTATCTTGAGTTACCTAATTTTTGGTGTTATGTGTCTCTCTGAAAAGAAAGAGTTATGTATGAACTTTCACTACAATGAAGATATCAGCGGTAACTTTTGTAATTAAAGTTTATTCAGGAATAGCAGAGGCTTTCGCCGGAGATGTGAAGCCTTTGATAATCTAACTTTGTCAGTGTGCAAATTAGATCTACTGAGATCTACTGTTTTTGTTTACAAAATCATGTTATCTCCTGCATAAACGTTCATCACTCGATGTCAGATCGAATTCAGTTAAATACATGAGAAGAAACCCATCTAGATGACCAGTAATATTTATTGTTATCTTTTTTTAAGAAAAAGAAAACGTTAAATATCATATCAACCCAACAGTATTATACATTTTATCTCTGAGAACAGAATAAACAACTGAATATTTCAACCGTGGGTACAGTTTTGTGTGACTGAAATGTTTCGTTTATTGTAAATAGGGAAGGAAGACAGTTGTAGTGTTTTTCAGAAGACAATTATGTGGAAGGAATCACTTAATGTAAATAATTATTTATTTCACAATCACAAACGTTTCATACACTCAAAATTTCTGATATAATTATAAGAAATTGTAGAAAATAAACTGAAAAGAGCGTGAAGAATTATATCTCATAATTGTCAGTGGTTTTATTTTCTGTAGAGTCTAAAACTGTTGTCATCCGGACGCAGTTATCCAGTCGTTATGCTCTCCTATGTAGCTAGCGTATCTTCCTTAAGTGACTCGCAGTTCTAAAATGTCTTGACGAAAGTAAGAAAAAGGGTTATTCTCCGTAAAATCTACTTTTCTATTCAACAATAAGACTATATCAAAATATAAAATTGCGTCAGCAACGCTTTTAGGCTGTACAGATTCAATAATTCATCTGATAGCGAACACTTTCTATACAGGGAAATCATCTTACCAAAATCAACCGGAAGAAGTACCTGGAAAATAAGAGAAATATTCCCAACAACCTGGGATTAAAACTCTCTCAGCAAGAATCACGTACCATATATTTCCTTCAGACAGTCCAAAGTTGAAATCCACACGGTGATCCTTCAATTCATTCAGACATTACCACAATCGTATAATAACATATTATCGACATCATCGCAGACAGACATTATTACTACAAATTAAACAAGAACAAAGACAAATAGTTAGGTTTAAGTCAACAGGTGATATGCAAACGGTAGAGGAATAGTATAGACTCTAGGAGAAAAAGGGACGATGATAACTATAAAAGTTTATCGAAACATCTAAATAGGTATGAATATTGTAATTAGATCGTTTAGAAGGGATTTTCTAAACAGTCATCCCGTTACATATTCAAAACATATTCAGTTTTTAATCACAGGTGACCACCTGAATGTCCACCTACCTATTCAGACAGGGTTTGAACTGAGGACCTTCTGGTTACAAGGTGAGCTCGCGGACCATTCAGCCACTGGGACACGATCCATTGGTCCTTGAAAACCAACTGGGCCCTATTCAGGTAGGTAGTCACCCGGGGTTCCTGTGGGAAGTAGTGACCAGTAGGATGCAGCAGGTCAGGTATGAGGACAAATACTTGTCGAAGACATTGGCTAGTGGTCGCGCTATGTCGTGATTTGACAGAAGTTGGAATTCATGGACCACCGGATGGGGTCTCATTAACTTAATGATCTACGAGCTAACTCGCCTTGTGACCAGAAGGTCCTGGGTTTGAACCCTCGTGGTGGGTTCGTACTGTGAAAGTCCAAGACTAGGACGAAATAGCTGTCCAGTACTCCCTGCAGGTTTTCCAATAGTCCCCTAACCAATGTCAGCTCATGATGAAATCCTGCAACCAATCAATCAAATCCCTACAAACCAATACTTATCTGTTTTTGTCTGCTACAAAGAATAGTTGGGCACGATTTCTACTTTTACTCGCTATGATATAGTAATATGTATAGATTTATGCATGTAGAGTCTAAAGAGGATGTTATTAATAACAAACAGGCACTTAGAAACCTTCCTGCTAGAATTGGTAACTAAATAAAAAATTAATTAGACAGAAATTGTCTTGTGGCACCTGAATGTTGCTTATATTCCTCAGTTTCTTTTGACTAAGCATTTTCTTGTTTATGCATCAAATTATTCTGAAATAATAGGGCAATACGAAGCAAACTTTTGCCTCTCAAGAATTATTGGTCATTCATAGAGTCAACATTCCTTATTTTTTCCATCAGTTCTGCAGTATTCAGCCAATATATTTATGAATGAATTATTAATGCTTGTTCTAGTTTTTATTTATACTTTCTTATACTTAGTAATCAGAACTTCCAGGGATGTGATCCATTATTATTTTACCTGGATTCTATTAAATGAAATGGTTATATCCCACGAACAAAGAGAAGAGTTGACTGTGAGATAATGAAAAAACATCGAAGTAAACTGATAGTTTCCACATCCAAATATTGCAAAATGATCTTGGGAAGTGTAATATTATGTAATTCCATATTAATCTATTTATAGATTTATTTGGTACATTTTCCTTATGCTTTGAAGTTTCCGTAGCCACTGGATTAAAGCAGCAAGACAGATGTTCAATAGACTGAAATCAGTGTGTATATCTACTGCACTCAGCACAGGGAACAAGTTTTCAACATTAATGTCAAGTCAGTTCAGTTATATGATTCAGAGATTTGCAGCATCACGAAAAGCATTTCCAATAAGCTACCGCAGAAATTGATTAACAGCTGCCTTGACTAGATACTGAAGATAAGATGGCCTACTGGAAAGGATGAGTAGTAAGGAACTCTGACAACGAAACAACCAAGAACGCATCGCTCAACAGTTATGCGTAAGCCAATAGAGATGGACTGAACATACGCTAAGGAAACCCCTAATTGACATCACGCAGCAGACACGCGCTTCAATGAAGACCTAAATGAGAAACGATGAGTTAAACACCCAAGGATGGCATGAATGAGATCGTGTAAGGAGGAAATGAAAGATCATAAGTAGTCGAAGAATCAGCTAGGAAAGACGGCAGAGAACAGGGTGAAACAGAAATATGCTGTTGACACCCTATATTCTACTCAGGATTCAAGAAAATAATTAATTTATTTGTTTCCTGGATATATCACACAATGAAACAGTATTACTTGCTCGATAACGTTTCCAACACAGTTTATTGCTCATAGTCGCATCAACTGATATCAACTGATGTGATTATGAACAATAATTTGTTTCACTGAACTAAATCCGCTTTCGAAAACCAGCGGAGACAGAAAGTAAAAGTGAAAGACAGAGAAGATGTCTACTTCACTGGAAGCTGTATTTAATGGATGATGACAGATTTTCACCGTCGATTGTATCTTGCGAAATTAGCTTATAAAGAATACATTTTAATTTAATATAGTAAATGGTTGAAGGCGGTCGTGAGGGAGCATTGGACTTACGTTTCGTGCTTGATGACATTCGTCAGCAAAGCTTATCTGCAGCATTGATGAAAATCATGTCCCTCCCGAGATTCAAACCCAGGTCACCACGCGTTGCTATCAGAGTAGTTACCACGGAGCTATTCGGGCTCGCAACTGACCTCCTGTAAGACTGTAATAGAAACTTCCATTGGACACTAGGTTGTAACCAATGCTTTGCGTCTGGTCCATAGTTTGATGCAGACTGAATTCAGTCATGTTCCTATCAATCTCTGAAACACAATTGTACTAGCAAGCATAAGTGGAACAGTTTGGATGAATTTCCCATCAAAACGAAAGGTCAATATTTCTGTCTGTATATTTCTGCATTAAAATATTTGAAAATTGTTTGCACTATTCACCATTATAAAGTGTTTGAAATACCTTTGTTTCTTCAAGAAGATTTGTTTCCATTCGCTAAGAAACACAATTTACACAATGGTTATTTTCATTTTGTGCGAACCATCAAATTTCGATACATATTAATTGACATAATTACTGTCAAGTTGATACAATAAATTTGTTACATATTATTATTTTCACCTAAATTGCTTACATTTCTACATCAATACATTATCTTTATTCGGAACCTTTGTATTACACTTCTCAAATTCATCTCTGAGCATTATCCCGCATTGTAAACAAGAGGATTATGTGAGACTATTACTAGCTCACTTCTCTAGCACTTGATGAACTCAAGCCATGAAGTTACACCAGATTCCTCTTTAAAGAGTATCTACAAGGGTACAATGGACGTTAGATTAATAATAATAAGGCTTTATTTCAGACAGCATGTGAAGACACAGAATAGAAATATTCAGAGCTCCAGAATATTTTATCTTCGTACAGGATTCACATATAATGTAATGATCTGAGGTATGTTGTTGCCTATCGAGAAAGAACCAATTTTTACATTTTTTCTTCATTTCCTTTAGGAATTGCGCAACGTTTCCTTGAAACCCAATTAAATATATGAGCCAGTTCATGAAGTGACTATCTTATTTAGGTGCACGAATAAAATAATAAGAAATGAGGTAGATTTTAGTCATTTAGGTGGATGGAAACTCTGGTAGCCCAGTGATTTAGGTAGGCATTTTTGTATGACGGAGACGTTCGCAATTCGTTAATGCAACCTCAAACTCTATCGCAAAAGTTCGTCCAGTCTCTTATTCTTCCATGGTCTTAATATCGTCCCTAATCGTTCACTTTTATTTTTAACAACTAATTCTTCACAGTTTTCAAATGGGACCCTCAACTACCTTTCCTCTTATTGAATAGTAATTTCAACCCTGTGAAATTTCGGACGTTTTCTTCCATTGTGCCACTGACTGTTATGTAATTTTTAACTATGCTTTAGGAGCTACCTATGGGTAATTATATCACTCCCTCCCATTGCTCAATAATAGACCACAATACTTTTTCAGAAAACACAAACAAGATCGTACAGCCTCTGAGGATGATTCAATCGATAAAGAAAATTTTCCTCACTGAATTGTCTTTTATTTTCTTCATAAATGTTATATTTCTGTAGTTGATTAAACAGTAACTCAATTTCACGAACAATCCATTATGCTTCAGTGTATTACTCTACTGAAAGAGACTATTTACAGAGTTTACTAGACTGATCAAAATAACATCTACAGACTGAGATTTACAAATTTGTGAGTCAGCAAAGAGATCTTTTTCCGTGACCTCACTTCAAGGTTGTAGAGTTATTTAAAAGGTGCATATAGGCAATATAGATTGACAGCATGGGCCAAAAGTAATTCTCATTTAGTAACAAAGCAAACAGAGCTGCATGAGTAATAACCATGTCTTACGTAATCGAGGGGGTCGAGAAATGAATAATCTTTTTGAAATAGTTAATGAGTGACAAAAGAATAAAAGATTGAGAAATGATGTGCAAAACATAAAACGTACTACATACGGCCAAGAAGGAAGAAAAAATGGTACTAAGGTTTTAGTAAACAGGCTAGATGAAACGTTTTTGAACGCAAAGTCCAGGTCTTTCCTTATGAATAACTGAGACTTCGGCTACATGGAGAAAATTACTTTTGTAAACAGCTTGATCATAATTTATGTATGACTCTAAATGAAGTCTCCGCATGACCAGAAGTAATAATATGCCCCAGAATTGAGCTGTTGACTGTTGTAGGTCCTCCTTTTAAAAAACAGGCTGGTAAGTGTTCATAGACACGTCTAAACGATTTCCTGCTGGTGTGGCCTATGTACTTAGCTTCACAGGAGCAAGTTGACTGGTAAATACACAACAGCTGGATCTTGCCTTTGACGTTTCGATGCATAAGAGCATGTGTGGAGGATGTGAGGCGTAGAGATGCAGCATACGGTGTTCTTCGAACTGCAGTCGACAGGCAGCTTTGGAGAACCTAACTAATTATATGTCCCTTGAATTTTGGATCTACAATTAATTATTGTTTGTTCACCACATCCAAGTTTCGAGAAGTACAGATAGAGATTTTAAAATGAAACAAGGGTTATTATTTATACAGTTTTACAGCTAATGGTAATAAATTCGTTAAAAAACATTTCCTTCGATGATCATTCACTTTATGATATAATAGGGACATCCTATAAGTTTGGTTGCATTCTAAATGACTTTAGGCAGTGAAGCGTATACTTTCATGAGCTTTGACCAGTGGTACATTGTTTGACTACATACTGCACTGCACAAGTATTTCATGACTGTATTAGGAACACCTAGCACTACACGCACATGAGCGGCTACATCTGACTTGAATTTAACCGTATTTCTGAAAATCAAAAGTTGAATTTGTCGAGGAAATTACCCTCAAATACTATTTAACAATCGTAAGTAGTATATGACTGCATGACTCTTAAACATCAAATGAAATGAGAAATTAATTCATCGACGAATCCTGAAATTTCTTCTTTACAAAATAAACAAAAGGAAAAAAATATTGCATCAAAGGAAATAATAATAATGAATGATGCAAATAATGTAATTTGACAGTGTTTGATAAAATCCCCTGAAAATACTTCTGTAAGATGTTAAGATAAAAATTTAATAAAAGAAGTGGTTGCAAATGGGATTTATTTATTTATTTGCGTCTTCATCACAGATAATTATTAAAGTCATTTGTATTGATTTACCTATTTTCGTAATTTAGGAAACAATCGTCAGAGTGATTTTAAATGAATTTCATTAATGGACGGTATTAAGCGAAATCTTATTATATGAGGTGTTCGATAAAGGATTAGGAAATGAATAAAGTGCTTTCCATCTTGAAATATATACAGGTGGGTAGTGAGTTCATACTGGTTTCAGAAATTCAAGCAAAATAACGGCTGTCTTGACAGGTAATTTTTAATCTACAACGTTATTTGCAAAACTCTTATATTTTTAGAACAATCAGTGCCTTTATTAAATCTAGACAGTGTTATTAGAAGATGGAGGTCATCTGGAAAATGTAGTTTGTTTGTGCAATACATTTTAAACAATCTGATCACATATTTACTTGTCATGTCAGTTTATATGAAAAATGAAACCCAATTAAAATAAACAAAGTAACAAAGGATGGAAGTATAAGACTAATTAATACCACATTTGGTTATATAATCAGATAAGGATTACTATGGTAAGTGGAGAGTAAAAGTAAATCCTTTTTGTACACACAGGAGGGCCTCTGCGTATTTCAGTGAGCTCTCTTAACTGTTCTTATAAATAACCTTAAAACCTATTTTGATTCATATTTTGTGATTCATATTAGGTGTTTAGCTATAAACGAAGTTGGCATTTTACCACCTGCGTCTTACGATTTCAATCATTTCGCTTGTTTTTCTAATCATTTCGGAATATACTCTCCCACCCTCAAGCTGAAAGAGCGATTACTCCTCCCTATATAAGCATGAACACATTCACATGTAAATTGGTATATTGTACGAGGTATGACATAATCACTTCGGCACTTCAATAATTATAAGCCGGACTGCATTTTAGTTTCTACGTATGACCTAATTTAGTCCCTGTCTTAAAATCCTGGTACCCATTTTCCCACTGTTCAGTAGTTTGAAAAAGACATTTTTTTAGGGACGGAATAAACTGACTTCTACACTGGTTTAAAAATTTTAAAGGATATCCATTTTCAACAAGAGTATCCACCAATACTTTATTTTCATAATCTACAATATCAGCTGTACAAATACATTGAATCTTCTTAAATAAGGGTCTACCAGGCCTCTTTTATCTTGTGGTGGACAGATACTGTGAAAATTTAAATACTGCCCTGTCCAAGTAGGCTTTCGAGAAACTGACGACTTTACTGAGCCATTTATTCAGCTCAAGAGTATGTCTAGTAATGCAAGTTGGTCATGGCTTTCTTCTTCACAAGTAAGAATTATGTAATTTTGTAAAGAGTCGAGTTTATTCAGTAAACAACTCGCATCTTCATGATTATTACGTATCAAAGTAATGTCATCAATGTATCTCCTATAGAAAGGAATGTTAGCAATCAAATCAAGGAACCGATTTTCAGTGTAAGACATACGAATATCAGGAAACAAAGGTCAAATTGGACTTCCCATAGCAACACCATCTATTTGTCAAAAGTATTCACCTTCAAATGTAAATGGGTGTCGTTAATATACAACAATAAACAGTCTTTTAAGAACATTAAAGGAATCGGAAATGAAAGACAACTAGTGGATATGTAATTACATAAAATATCATCAGTCTCAGCCAATGGTACATCAGTAAAAACCTAATTGCCATCGAAGGAGTATATTCTCATATATTTTATATTCATGTCTATAAGAGAGTCAACAAGGTCAAAAGCACCTTTCAAAGGGTGACTGCATAATTCATTGCGTACTGGGCTTAAAATGTCAGCTAACCATTTCGCAAATTTATATGTGGGAGAATGACAAATTGATGGAATTGGACGCAATGGATTGTCAGCCTTATGAATCCTGGATAATCCATAAAGGATTAGAAAATCAGATCACATGTGTTTCAAAGAATAGAACTTTCGTTTTCAAATAAAAAGCATGTCACGAATTTTCGCTCAATGGGATGTTTTCTTTCGGACTTTATGATGTCATCAGAAGTGATATCAGCTATGAATTTACTTTTATCGTCAAGAATAGATAAAATTTTTGTTTTATGATTGCATTTATCCATTACAACCATACCTGATCCTTCGTCAGGTATTCTTGATAATTATATAGGATCTGAAACGTAATTCCTTAGGACTTTAAAATGCATGGAGGTTAAAATGCTTCTTTTGTTTCCGACTTAAGTCACAGAACTGATATGCTACATCAATAAATTTTGTTTTCAATCAGCTTTGGTCCTCTATCGTGGTAAGAACTAAGGCACTCAATGAATCATATAAATTTCCAAACTGAGAATCAGTTGCTTATTCAAAGATATTGTTTCACAGGGTAGAAAAAGTGAAACCAAGTGACAGTGCCTCCTAATGTGCTGGAAGTTCAACGTCAGCGATTATATACACATATATATGTGGTGTGTGGACGTTCTGCATAGAGAGGGTGTTAGTCGCTATTAGATTGTCGGAAGCTATCAATCTACACATTATTTTTAGATATGGTATTATCAACGTAACCGTTTTCCTTTAGACATCTGAAACAGAATTACTCTGTGAAGGAGTTGCAGGCTTTATCAAGAGGTTTATAAAATTGCTGCCCTTTTAGAGGAATTGGCGTCTGACGTTGTTCAAAGAGCAAGTCATTTCTATGCTTAGAAGCTAGTCATTTGTGATATGATGTCATCAAAAATCAGTAGAAACCGCATCTTATTGTAAACAGTTTTGTTTTTGTCTTAAACGTAACATACATGAACTGCATAACAATTAGAAGAACTTTTACAAATAGGAATCGTTGCACCAATGTTTCGAAATTCTTGGAATTTACCAGTAGAATGTGTTAACATTATTATGTGGCAACATCTCGTCATTATAATTACATTCTGCGTCACATATTCTTGAATTATTAAACTTTATTACAAGACTCCTAAGAACACTTCTTACAGGATGAAGAGGTGGAGTGTGTATGTCTGTTTGTGACTGAATGATATAAAATTATTTCAGTAGTAAAGTTATCACAAGTAACGTGTGAGGTCTGATTCTATCCCCAGCAAACAGACTTCCAAATTTCCTATTGATAGAAGGTTAGGCATATGGCTAGCAAGCCTATCTCGTACGGACAATATCATCGGTAATGGAAATTTTAAGAAGCTTGTAGCTTCTATTTTACTCTTGAGACGGAAGGAATGGAAATTGGGTGAGACAAAATATTTTGCTTAGATTGTCTTCATCAAAGATCATATTTTTAAACTGCTTATTTATTTCACAATATAAATGTTGGTGGAAAGAAAGTATAAGTGTTCTTACTTTGGTTCTTTCTGAAAAATAACTGACATAAACATTTAGTAAATGTGGTGCTTTGAATATTGGAATTTCATATATCCAAAATCTGGTATTTAGGTATTAACACAAGTGTGCTTCTTTTAACCTTATTCCTACTATCTATCCACCCTCATGAATTCGTTATTCACAAGGCGAGGAGCACTTCATGACTTCCCTTGATTTAATTTAAACAATGCAACAAATGAGAAAGAGTTCCACAAAACAAAAGATGCATATAATTTTAGGTGGCTAAATTAAATTATAATTTGTGCATATGAAATAACAAGAAGTTCGGAGAGAAATATAGTTAAGCAAATTTGGAAAATAACCAGCTGGATGATTGCCTGCATAATTTCGGTTCTCCTGTGCAGATAATTAACACTTTTATCTTCACGAATTGTTTGTAATCAAAATTAGGACATAATCTCTAGGTATAGTAAAACAAAAATAGAAGGTAATAATATCACAATTTTTCTGTGTAGTTAAATGAATTATCCAACCACAGTCGTTGGATTTTCTTTACGAATCAACATTATTTAGAGAGATCATTGAAAACTAGGAAGCAGTGAACTGCTGTTTCGTCCTATTTTAGGAATCCACATAGATGAACACCCACGACTTCACCTGGGATCCAGCCCAAGACCTAAGCTGGTTGATCATTCAGCCACTTGGGTCACAATTTAATGACCCATGGATTCTCTGCCAATTCGTTATTTAGTTCCATCCTCACTTTTAAAAAGCTTTCTGTATACGGTCCTTCGATGAATTCACTAATTTCCTTGCATTAGTCTTGTTGGCTGCATTTGGTGTCAGAATTTGTGAAAATTTACAAAGGGTTTATGGATTTGTTCAAGAATACTTGTCTTCACTGCCACTGTCAAACAATCAGCCCTCTGGTAACTTGAGTCATTTAAATTAGAAAACAAGACGAGCTCAAAAGGCCGTATTTAATACCAGTGGAAGAATGAAGAGGAGAGTAGAAGTTTCATACATGATAATGTCGCTACACAGATTGCAAGATTTATTTTACAAGTGTTCCTACATTCTCTTAACATGTCACAAACTTAAATATCTAGTTATATATATATATCCACTCCAGGTAATTTAGCTTACATATAACTTACCATAGGAACATGTTTCTTTGAAAAGAAAATGAGCTAGTTTTTTGACTTATTTTTAGTATTTGGTGAATAATGTTTCGCTGTCAACAAAAGCCGTCATTTCCTCCAAACTGACAGTGTAGCCAATTAGTTAGTTAAACATATTTATGTGAATAAGAAGACGAATTTCTAGAGAAATATTTATAGAAGTAACATTGAAATAATGGTCCATTGTATCGTTCGTATTTCCAGCTTTCATAAAGCTATTTATTATATATTTTACCAAAAACAGATCACAAACAGTAAAACATGTATTCTATCTGTCCTGACATTATATTTACTGTTCTCTAATGTATTATGATCCGAGATTGACTGACTGTTTAAGAGTCACAAGAGAAAATTCTGGAGTAGTATACCTTCTGTTGTAACGACAGTAGATTTGCAAGTTACCTTAGAATATAGTGTTATTATTATTCCATTGGGTTCTGAGTGGAACATTTGGCTTTAGGAGCATATTTCCACTTTACTCTGATCATTACGTTCTTTCCTAGATGGCTCCTCCATTGCTTACAAGCGTTCACCTCTTCAATGTAATCCTGGGACCCACGCCTAACTCTTCATTTCTAATTCTGGTTCACTCGACGGTTTGTCACATTCTGTCACTAGGTGGTCTACTTCACTTCAGTCTACATATCTGTTGGGTGATAGCTTCATGGCTAGTTCACTACTTGCCACAGTTCTTTGATACTTTTCATTTCTCGATGCCAAATTGGCCTTCACTATTGAGAAAAGGAAGACGTCTATTGGTGAAAGTCCGTGGAAGCCTGTTGCAAATGTTTTTATGATGTATCAAGTCTTTGAATCTTATAGAATCTCCAGTTTGACACTATCGTTGAAAATTCGGATCTTTTTTCTTGTGCTGAATGCAGTGATGAAGCAGTTCAACTTTTCGGACCTTGACTTGCTTCGACAGCCTTATCCGTGCTGTCTGTAGTTGAAACGATACTGCCCAGTGAAGTAGACAATTACCTTTACATTCCTCCCGTTAATAGTGGTTGTTGTTGGTTTGGTACCTTCATCACCTCTTTATTCTGTATGTTCACTTGAAGTCCTGTCTTCACTGCCTGCCCCTTCTACCAAAGTGTTGGTCTTAGTCTCTAGATATTCAAGTCTATGCGACATGAGACATCAATTATCTGTGAAGTCCAGACCTCACTGAGTCTTTTTAGTGGTCCATTATATGCCCGTCTCCTTGCTCCCCACAGTCTGTTGCATAGTCTAGTCAATCACAGTCAGAAATATCGTCGGTGATAGCAAACCGTCTTGTCTTGCTGATACCTCAGCTTCAAAGACTTCACTGAGCTTTTTGTTTTGAATCACTTAGCATACAGCATTATCATATAGCTGTTAAATTAATTTTTTAAATGCAGTGTTAAGTCACATCGTAATAGACTTTGATTGAGTACCATCCATCATTTTTTCAGTGGGTAAAGAAATTATCGCATTTCATAGGTTTATTCACGTCTCATTATTGGGAATATGCCCACTCTTGCTAATCCACTAGTATTTTTTATAAATTCACTGAAAATACCCATCCAGACATGAAAGTAAGAACAAAAAAGTTCAACGAAGAGTCTCTTTTCGGAGAATTAATTCACTTAGCTGTACAATCGCATTTATAAATAATTATCATATGTGTATATGTATAAATGAGGATTGCCAAACAAGAAGTAAAAATTAGTTGCGGTTATTGTTTGCGTCATCAAAATGTCTCAAAAATGCAATGAATAATGAAATTGCGACTAAGGGACGGGTGAAGACTATTAAGCATTGACAAGGGTTGCGTATTATGAAAGACACCTAAAAAAATAGGATGTTAATGAGAGAGCATGGAGAAATGTGTCCAAAATAAATTATGTAATAGGTAGAAAGAGAAAATGTAGGGTTGTTTAAGAAAAAGATGTCGGCAAGAAGTCAGACAATAATTCAAAAAGCATTGTTAACAAAGTGGTAGACATCCTAGTGACATCTTTTGCTTAACCAACCCCATATTTACTCTTTCTACCTATAACATAATTTATCATGGACACATGTCTCCATGCTCTTTCACTAAAATTCCATTTTTCTGGGTGTTTTTCATATTACGCAACCCTTGTCAATACTTACCAATCTCCATCCCACCCCCTCCTAGTCGCAGTTTGATTATTCATCACATTTTTGAAACATTTTGATGACGCAAACAATAATAGTAACTAATCTTCATTTTTGCTTGACAATACGAATGTTTACACACACACACAAAATAATCATATATATACATATATATGCGATTGTACAGCTAAATGGATGAATTCTCTGAAAAGAGTCTCTTCGTTGAACTTTTTCATTCTTATTTTTCAAAAATACCAAAAATTGACAACATGAACCTTTTATCACGTTAAATTGCTTCAGCAACTGTAAAATGTCCACTCGTTTTGGTGCAGTATATATTTAAGTAGAAGGAAAAACTATGATTCAGACAGTATAAAGACGGAGAATAAAGAGAACAGTATAGTATCTGAAAAATTAAAATCATTAACCAGAAAAACAGAATAATGAGTGTACAAAATAGAGTGGAATGATTACCAACTAGAGTTATTCCAGTTTCCAATGGTTGTTACACTGAATTCTTTTGATATGTATGCAATGAATTATAGACCGATGGAATGGATTTAAAAAGCGGTGAAATTAGATACTGAGTTTATCAAAAATGAAACATGATGTACAATATTTAACTAAGTTTGAAGTTTACAGAGGTATGTGGAGTGATGGCATCTTGGTTGTTCACGAATCCTTTAAACTATCATGTCAGTTCATAAGTATTTTATGCTGTTTACTAAGTTCTTCAACAACTCAAAAGAATGGTTACTGAACAAAGAATATTCTTTTCGATAACTTCATCATCAGGTTCTACAGTTATATAAACATAATAGTAAATGGATTAGTATTATTAACAACATTAGTGTTGTTTAAGTAACATCGAATCAATAATGGATTACAGTTCGATAGCGTCAACATAGCAAAACACTGAAATATCAGAAAAATTAGGAAAAATAAAAATTCATGAATTCATAGTCTCTACTGAAGGCCGGACAGGGCAGTAACAGTAGCTGGACTTGCACCGGTCGTTTAAGTTGAATCGCGATATCCTCTGCCGTTCGGAGTATGGGGTACCTGGATGTTTTTGACAGTTCGTTTGGTAGATGATAGAGACGAATTCTTCAATGCTAGCTTTGTGGCCAGTTTAGACCAGGTGTTCTAATACCGAGCTGTTGATTCTTATCACTACACCTTTATTTAACCATACTGGTAGATGTTCCCAAGCAAGCACGAGAAATTAAGTTCCTAGAGCAACTGCTTCACAAGCTCATTTGAATTGGTAGATACAGTTAGAAGTGGTTAGTCTAGGTACTTCATCTTTCGGTCGTGTAGAAAACATGACTTGTAGTTTGCCATCATTAAAAGTTCTTTGAACTGATTTTCTTAACTTCGTCGTAATTATTTCGCTAGTTATATCACCACTGAATTGCGGTCGTATAAATAAAGGCTTCTGTTTACGAATAGTGAATAGTCCTTTTCAACTTTCTTAGTCATATGTTGTTTCATGAATTTGTCTGGATAACTATTTTCAGTCAAGGTATCGTATACAATCCTTAGTTCATCTTCACTTACCTATTCTGAGCATATAAATCTAACTCTGTAGCTGAGGTTCCTTACTAAATTTCTTTTGTACTGAAGAGGAACGAAGCTATGAAAATGCATATATTGTCCTGTCCATGTGCTTTTCCAATGCACATTTGTCTTTGTACTACAATCTGGTTTTTTGTAAGGAAGATATCTAGGAAGGCAATTCTATTTTGGGATTCCTCTTCGCATGTGAATTTCATAGCAGAATGTACTTCATTGAATTCAGTTATTATTGTGTTCCTATTTGAATCATTATCACAAAGAATAAAGGTGTCATCCATATACTGGCAATAAAATGAGAACTTTCTGAAAAGGGTGTTCAAAGGTCCATTTTCTAGTTTACTTACAAAGAAATCTGCCGAAATGGGACGCAATGGGCAGCCCATCACCACCTTGTCCAGTTCTCTGTAAAGTGTGACATCAAATTTGAAATTTACTTTTATAGTACTTCTTAATAACAATTCTCTTAGGATTTCCTTTGGGATGCCAATATTTATCGACTGGTTATACACTTGATCACATGTGTAGTTAACCCTTTCTACTAAAGATACATTTGTGAATAAAGATGTTATGTTCAAAGATATCATAGTTTTACCCTTGATATTTATATTTTTGATTTTCTCATTTTATGTTGGTTACTAAAAAAGAACATGTCTAGTGCAAACGGCAGTAGGGGAAAGTAACGGATACTTAAAATTAAATGTTATCCTGTAGATTGATTTCATTTGATAACCCAGGTGATGAGGTAGTCATAAAAGATGCTAATGCAAATCTTAGAGTTTTCTTTGTAGTCTTTATAACTTATTATGGCTATATTTAGAAAGCAGTGTCCATATTCGGGTTACGCATTTCTCTGTCTGTCCGTCTGTTTATTTTTTGTACTTAATGCAATATGAATGAAGAACAGAATTCTCTTGTTTAAGTGGTTAAAACAACTAGATTCTGTTATTTTTTCACACAGACATTCGGCTTCACAGAAAGCATACAAATTTAATTAGTACATGTTCAGTTATTACAGGCTAAAATAAGAACATACATACGGTATTTGCTTTTCCTTTTTTCTGAATTTGTAACTATCCAACGTTACTTGTTCAAAAAAATACATGTTCGAATGGAACACAAAGAGAAATGGTCATTTTTATTGAATAAACGCATTTTTTTAAAATTTCAGTAAATTAGTTGTAGGTAGGAACATAGAGCTACAAGCTAAAGCTTTGAGGTTGCGATATTAATGGTTTTATTTTAACAGGGTTGGGTTGCTAGTCTCATGCCCAACCTTCTCTCTTTGCCTGGCTGATTACCAGCTAAGCAAGGTTTTGAAGTGCGTCAGCCGGGGATCGAACCCTGGACCACGTAAGTGACTGGTAGGCATTCTACCTCTGCACTACTGATGTAGATTCTAATTGCTGCAAATTTCTCTTCTTAATAAAAGAAATTTTTAGTCAAAGAAGGGAAATTTACGACATCTGCTTTGGTGTTATTGCTAAGCAAAAATCTCTGAAACTATGAATAAGATTCTTTACAAAGTAGGTGTCAAAGTGACGTTTAAACAATCAAATTCGCCTAGTAATAAATTTTGTTAGTTAGAGGATACAGTGGAGCCTAATCAGAAAAATAATTTAGTTTATGTTGTAGCATTTTTTGAGTGGGGGATCAATTACACTGGTCTCAGTGGTAAGTCTGTACCACTTAAATTAGCAGAGCAATAAAAATGAGTGAAACATGAACTATAACTGCTTCAGTCTGGCGTTTGGTGTGTGGCGGCGTGTTCCTAACTGTAGTTCGATTATTTGTGTTGGCCTTCTCTTTGTCGTAGCATAGATTCTGGTGGCCTCTGTGAATTTCTTCTGAAGGTACTTTATACATTACAGTTGTTGGCGTGATACAAACCGCAGAACGCTAATGGATTTCGTTAAAGAAATTGTTTATTGGCATGAACCCATCAAGTCGAGTATTGTTGCAGCTGTTGGGCTGACATTCCTCTTAAGTCTGTCATGTATGTCCCTGATTTCTTTTATCGCTTACACCGGAATTTCGTTAATGTGCTGCACTACGGCTTGCAGGCTTTATAATTGTATTACGCGTCCATTCAAATCAAATCAGGATTCATCGAAAGACCCATTTAAGTATTGGCTTGAATTGAACATCACTTTACCTCAAGCAAAAATTGCCGAGCGTGTCGCAGCCTTATGTGAAAAATTGTCCGAAAAGTTGAATTATTTACGTTGCGTAATGTGGTTGCAAGATTACTTTGAGACTGCAAAATTCGTTGTGTGTTTATACCTACTTTCGGTAGTAGGTGCTTGGTTTAATTTGCTTACCCTGATACCCATCGCGTTTGTTCTCGGCATGACTTGTCATAAAATATATTTATTATACAAGCCCCAGTTTGACGCGGCATTCCAAATAACTAAGGAGAAAGTGATGCTTAAATTCGCTGAAGCGAAAGGAAGTCTTCTACAGAATAAGTTTTGTAAAACTGACATGTGATCAAGTCGACCTCATCAGGAGGAGATACATGACATTCTACGTACCATTTGGTTGCTTCGCTGATCTCCTGTTCACCTTTCGAAACCGTTGAGCACTCATCATATCAGATAGACAGTGATGACATTAGAATGGCTGTTTATCAACGAATGTTTCATGACACTTCCACTTCTTCTCCCTCTTCGCCTTCTTCTTCTCATCCTCCTCTTCACATGTATCCCATTTTGATGAGAGATATATGTAAAATTGTGTTCAATTAGCAGAGCACTAAAATAAGTGAACTATGAACTAGACAATTCTAGTAAGATAATAAATCTAAAAGGGAGCTGGATTACTGGCTATCATACATAATCATGCAGTGAGATACCAGAATGGTTAGAAAGATTCTTCCCAGTGACTTTTTTATCAGATTATCTGATAATATATGGAATAGAAGTTGTTCAACACCTCCTCTCCTACAGAAAAGAGTAAAACCAAGTCTCGAAGTTATATTTAAAAAGTGAATCTTGTTTCAAAAGGCATTCTGTAAATTTTACTTCTTCTATAAGTGGTCTACATAAATGACAGTATAATATGGAATCATGCACTACCATAGTGTTTATTTTTACACATATATAACTGTCGTTTCATAGGGGTTCATCTGACAGACGCAAAGTAACTTTTATGTCATCGCTGTGATATACTGCTCTCTCCAACCACTAAAGCGTTTAATTGGCTCGCATTTTACATAATTGTGATAGACAAACGTATTAGTCAAACAAATTATGAATATATATTGTGAGACGTCAACTTTAAGGTCATTTCCGGTTCACTTGCTTTGTTTATTCCAAATCATTTTTATTTTCAGTTACCTTTTTTGATGTGAATAGTATTTATTTTTATTGTGTTTCTTCTCTAAATTTAATAGTTGTTGGAATCTTCTGATAATTCTCTAAATACTTTGTTTATTGATAATGACAGCCTAGATCATTAGATCATTTCCACTGATCATAACGACTATTCTATGATTGGTTGACTTCTAATGAATTTGAGTATCGTACAGCAAATATATACTAAAATTTTGAAGTGCAGTTGTTTTTACCTGCGTTTGTATTATATTTGTTGTGGTAAATCATGACATGTTCCGTCATTAATTTCGCGTCCAATTAAACCTAACAACATATATGACAAATAATTGTAATTAATAAAACCCGTTGCACGAAAGGTGTCTCTCGTCGCCTAAGCAGTCTAATGAATTGGGCACTCGATTCGAGCTTCGGTGGCAACAGTATCACTCACTGAAGAGTGCAGGTACATCCAGTGACGGGTCCCAAATAGGACAAAATGCGCATTCTGGATTTCACTGCTAGTCACCATCAAATAACTGACTTCAATTTACATGACCAGACATTGTCGGAGCATCTGTACTAGGAGCCAACGTGTCAACCTGAGACAGAGCATTTCGGCCCAATCAATCGACGGAAAAATCTAAACTGAATTAAACTGTAAGTTATATTAACTTTGAAGAGATAATATACGTAGGCATGTCAGCTTTTGAGTAGTTTTTTGCTACAAAACTCAATAATTTTGTAATGATAATTCTTGTAAAATATGACAAACATTCATCATGAACTTTTAGGATAAACCATTTATATCCCAAAATTTTAGTTGTGGCAAATGAAATTACATCAGTAAATATAATCGTAAATTGAAATTATCAAAATCAGCCTGTCGCATTATATGATAGAATAAAAATTTCATGATGTATCACAAATTAGTATTAGTCCTAGAACCATTGAAATCCAGGGAGATCTAGACAATTGTTTCTTCCTAGTTCCCGAACCTTCAGTTGCGTGTAGAAATAGTTTCACAAGGAACAGTGTCGAGGACCTCTAGATTATGAAGCCACTACCATATAACTCAACCACTAGGTCAAAATCTAATGCACCATGAATTCTTACTTGTGTCGAGTGATGGTATAATTCTATTGTCATCAGCGCATATCTGTTCTTACAAGTGATTTAGAGGGACTCATTTCGTAGACGGTTACAAATAGGCAGTGAATTGATTTTCACTCATATCTTCACAAAGTGGACGCTAGAAAAATTGATAATAGTTAGGCAGCCTTTAAACCAAGAAGTCTGTTTACTTGAGTCTTGGATTTTTTTTCATGGTCGCCATCATTTATAGTTATACAAATTAATTGTGCTTATCTAGTGTTCCCAATAAACAATGAATTCATCGAGTACAAAACTGTTTTAATAGTGAACCATTTATAATGTTTAGTTTGTATAACGTTTGCTTCATCTAACTATTATTTATTGATAGTATTTATAGTATTTTTTGTCTACTACCACTTAAACATTAAAGTATGTTATTATCATCTATATAACCATTGTAATTTCAGGTAGTCTGCAGCTGATGAGAACCTGTGAAATAGAATGATATCATTTTATACTGCAAATTTCGTCTTCCTTTCTTTATCGATATTTATTGATATTATGTATGTATGAGTAAAAATAAAAATAAGTAACAGTTGGTCAGTAATTTTTGTATAGTCCTCTATGAAGTTTGTAAATGCTTGCTTCTTTTTGCGTTTTTCCGTTGTCATGTAGTATATACATCATAATATATCATGTTTATCGATTTATGTTCACTGATCTTTCTTCTTCCATTGTATTTCTTTCAAACAGGCATTATATTTCAACTAAATTGGCGAATACATTATTGTGCGTTATGTATGTAGGCGAAATATCAGATTCAATAGTACAAAAAAGAGAAGAAGGAACAGATTTGCACGATAGAAAAGGGGTAATCATTTATTTTACGGCTTTTCATCAGCTGCTAAAAGCCTAAAAAACATAAACTGTTATGGATACAAAGCATAAAACATACTTCACAGTTATTTTAACTCAAGAGACAGTTGTGGAACAAGAGTTATGGATAAAAGATAGCTAATAATCTAATAACCAGAGTTCATTTATACACAGTATGATGGAACAATCAAGAAGAGAGGGTGTGAGTGAAAGTAAAATTATAACGTGAATAAGCAATTAATTATATTAGAAGATTTGTAGTGCACCTATATCAACTCCAACTGAACACTTATAACACTATTTTCAACAGTTTGCTTGTACGGATTTCATTTGTTTCAGGTTTGCACACGAATTGATATCAGTTAGAAAACCACTGAAAACCAGGGAACTCACTGGCAGTACGCAACCTCTTCCACAGTTCGAACACACGACCTTCCGGTTACAAGGCAAGCTCATAGACCTATCCAGCCACAGTGATGGAATCCAATGGCCTAAAAATTCTACTTTCTACAGATTCTTGATTTTAGCGTGACCACCAACCAGTGTCATCGGCGAATATTTGTCCGCACTCTCAGCCAAGTGGACTCCACTGGTCACGACTTCTCACTAGAACTCCTAGCAACTTTGTTGAAGTTAAAATTCATGGATTATTGAGTCGTGTCCTAGTGACTGAATGGTCTACGAGCTTTCCTTGTAATAGGAAAGTCAGAACTCCAGTGGATTCGTACTACTAAAGAGTCCCACACTAGGACGAAACAGGTGGTCGGTTCTCCCTGGTTTTCAGTGGCTGATAGAATTAATTCATTTAGCCATATTATGCTTTTACACAAGCTAATTTTACCGAATATTTGCTATTGCATGAGTGAACATTGTTTTTTGATTGTTTTAGATATAATTTGCGCGGTTACGTACGCTTAATTTTGTTTTGGATAATTTGAAGTTCAATTTCGCTAACAATACGTCTTCCCAAGTTTTAACTCGTGATTTTCAATATAAAGTTGTTCAAATTCGGCCGTATATAGCTTTCAGCACGTTGTAGAACTGGAAGAGGTGAATGTATCAAAGCATATTAATCGGAGTCAATTGTACGCAATAGATTAATGATGAGTCCACCTCAGTGAGTTGTGATCAAAACATGTGACTCAGGAATAACACAGAAACAGATTAGAGACGTTTAGAACAGTGCAAGATTAATTACATTATCTTTTTGTGTACAGAGATTAGGTAGAAATCTTTTCATAGCAATGGCTTTTGTGAAGGCTTGACTAAATTGTCTACTGAATACTCCGTGTCACTCAAGTGGTTAGCGACTGCACCTGCGAAAACTTTCTAATTTCTCATATGGAGAATGTTGGAGGTGTGATCAGAAAATCTAGTAGATGCTCCCTTCTTAGTTCTTCATATGTCTTTGCTATCACTTCAGTGGTGAACAAGGTCAAGGAAATAATCAATACCAATACAAGTATTGAAAACCGGGGAGTACTGGATAGCTGTTTCATCCTAGTTTTAGGAATCATAAGCAGTACGCATCCACTGAGGTTCGAACCCAGGACCTTCCTGTTACAAGGCAAGCTCGTATAAAATTCAGGCTCTGGGACTCGATTCAATGGCCCATGAATTTATCTTCTACAAATTCATGATTTAGCGCGACCTCAACCAATGCCGTCGGTGGGACATCCATCCTCACACGTCACAACTGGATGGACCTCACTCGTCACGACTTCTCACTAGAACTCCAGGAAACTTCATTCTGTAGCAAGTCACCAGTGAGCATCAGGTTAATTTCCTATAGTTTGGTTTGTAAGGGTTAGTTTTGTTTTTACGAGTTGATCACGGATTGATATCAGTTAGAAAACCATTGAAAACCAGGGAGTAATGGGAATCATCGGAAGTATGCACCCACTGGGTTTCGAACCAAGGACCCAAAACTAGGATGAAACAACTGTCCAGTACTCTCTGGCTTTCAATGGTTCTCTAACTGATATCAATCCGTGATCAACTCGTAAGAACAAAACTAACCCTTACAAACCAAACTATAGGAAAACCAATACAAGTAGCCTAGAGGGTGTAGAAACACACAAAAACAACCAATCACGCGAAAGGTCACCAGGAGAGATGACTTATAAACTCGTGGAGAAATCTAAAGCTCACTTCAAATTGTAATATGCACTGAAGATTCTGCCTAGTAGGGCAATGAAAGCTTCGCAAATAAACCTTCCAGCTCAGAGAACACAACTACATCAAAATCATCCACCTGAGCTACAAATCTTCTCCATTATATCTTCAGTGGTGTTGACACTGTTACAGACAGAAAATGACTTTATATATCTGCATATATAAATCGTTTGCTAAACAGGATAGCAATTAAAACAAAGAATATATATTTCTTTCGTCAAAAATTACTATTACTATTAAAATTTACGCACCTTTATGTCGATTTTTTCTCCAAACATTCGAATTGCTAATATGTTCTCAGTTTTGTTGTGAGAAGAGAAACAACAGGAAAAATAATGACGCAATGTCTACATACATGAGATATTTATCTTTGATGAGTTAACTTGTTGCATGCAGTGAAAAAAAAAGAGTTGATCTATTGAATCACATAAAAAAACAAAACGAAGAGTTTTAACAACACCTGACAAAAATTTGTTCATGTTTCTTTTTTTTTGCAGTCAATGAAACAGCCTTCTCAAATATGGATACTTAAGTGACTTGAATAACAGACAAATAGTGAGATACGCACAAAATAACAATGCTTCATTAGCTTTTATAAAGTAACTACTTATTGTATAAGAACAGTAATAATATTATAAAATAATAATAGCTTTATTGTGAACAACATGTTTATATGCAGTAGAGAATTTTCTGCTTGGTTAGATCTACTACTTATACAGAATTTTCAAGTAAAACAGTAGTCTATAGTATATCATCTGAGGGAATTTCGTTCTCTCTAAAGCATATTCCACACCACTCACTCCCAACGTATTTGTCACTTGGAACAAACCAAGCGGTATGTTGAAGGCCACTCAAAGTGTAGATGAGGACAAATTCTTCTTCAGGTGGTTAAAACAAAGTATAAATGGGTGGATTTGACGCATTATACTCTTTAAAAGTTTAGGTAGCCCCCTGATTTAAGCAGGCCTCTGTGAATAATAATACTAATCAAAATAATAGTCACGATCTCCTCCATGTCACCCTGAGATCAACTCCAAACTCGTCGTTTCCCATTCGGGTTCCAGTCGAGCTGTGGCCTGGAGCGTAATGTCACTCGACAGTCTCCTCAACAAGTATCCGACCTACCTCCATTTAGTTCTATATATTTGTTAGGCACTACTTTCTTTATTGGTTTGTTGCCAGAGTTTCTTGCTGCTAATTCTTTCTGGAAATCAGATTTTTATTATAGAGCCATCTAAGACAGCGGTTAATGAAAGTTTGCACTAGCCTGTCGGAATGCTTTTCGTGACGTGCAAATTATCTGAATCATTTACAACAGCTGGCTTAATATTGGTGCTGAAAATTTGAATCTTGCTCTTCATGTTAATTGCAGCAGATTTCTAAGCTGATTTCAGAATAATGAAGGTTTGTCTTGCCTTTTCGATTCTGGTTTTGACATCCTCATTCGTTCCAAATGCCTGCAGCTGAAACAAAATGGATGTGAGTATGCGATTTAAATCCATTCTAATAATTTTATTCTTCATATAAAAGGCATGTCTAATAGAGTATAGCTGAATTCGTATGATTAACCGTGGAAACATATTATTCTTAGGAAATTGAGTGTGATTATTCGTGGAAAGACAAGAAAACACTGTGAGTTCACAGTAGGTTGATCTCAGTAAACTACTGGCATGAATTTAAGTGTACGTCTATCACGGTCACATTTATTTACTACAGAAGCGCGTCATTATTCTTGCTCGTAGGTTTCAAAGTTCCACATAATGCGCGCCAGTTTAAGTAAGCAGTGTAGTAGGACGGATCCTGTTGAGGACAGTTTGATGTTTCCTTGCAAAAAAAGTAGGAAAACAGTCACCTTATGCACAGGACTTAGTATGTATTTAAGTGATACTCTGAAGATGACTACTCAAGGAAAAGAGTCAAAAACAAATCAGTGTGGTCAAGGCAGGTGGGACAAATATGATTAGTAGCGTTGCCTAGACTTGAAAAAATATTAAAATATAGATCAATAGTAGATTACAAAGCGTTTCTACCATATTTCTGAATGACTTGTTTAGGGTCTTCAAAAGTTTTCAATCACGAATAACTCAAAGTTGGGGGGAGATTCTGGTAGTATCCCTAAAATTCAAACTTGACCGAGAAATCACACTTTCAGTCTTCAGCCGTCGTCAAGTTTCGTACTTTATTGAGTGATGGATTAAAAATGTTCTTAAAAGGATAGGGCAGAATATGCGCACACTTAGTTAATATAATAACTGATACAGCATCAAGAGCGCCAGTGGCACGGCTGCAGGATGCTCGCCAACTACACCATTTGTGGTTCGGGGTTCAATCCTTGGCCAACGCACTGCTTTACCTCCCTTAGCCAGTAATAACACTAGTAAAGAAATAAGGTTGGGCATGAGGCCAGAAACCACATTCCGTAAAAATAAACACCGCTGTTACCGAAAGTCCAAAGCTGTAGCTTGAAGCCCCAAGTTCAACTGGGAACTTAAAAGAATAAAAAATCACCACCATGATCCTGGCTATGAGGAAGACTTGGGGATTCCACAAATGTGATGACCACATTTATTTTAAAACCTAGAAATTAAACAATAATTTGACTTAGGACATTTGGTATGGCACTGTCAACTGGTTGTATTAAAAATATGTTGTACAAACCACACTGATTACATCAGGCATCAACAGGGACCTGTTTTCTAATAATAAGTTCCTTAAATATTTACCATACACTGAAGGCAATTTAGATAACAGGAAATGATTTCATTTTATGCCGATCCGCTGTATTTCTGACACTATTAGACAGAAGTGTTTTAGTACCATGGTTTTATATAAATTTTCTTATCTATAGAGATTCTGCAGTTTTACTGGGAGATTGTTTCCAAATTTTGGGAAACATATGTTATGGTCGGAGAGAAATATCCAGGTAATAACAACGTCCAACATTTCATAGCTATGTCCTACTCTGTATCCTGTAACGCAACTCTAATTCACAAGTCAGTAACTGATGTAATGTGTCTAGTCCTTTCTTTGGTGTAAACTGAATTCTATCACCCTAGTTTGCAATGTGGCCACCATTCTAGGTGGATTGTCATCACAGTTCACTGTTAATTGTTGGTACTAGATAGTTAGAGGCAGTCGGCAGGAAGCCTTGGACCTATGTTTCGTGCTAGTTGGCATTCGTCAGCAAGGCATATCTACGACGTTGATGGAAATCATGTTCCTTCTGAAATTCGAATCCGCATCACCCAGTGGTGCAGTCAGAGACGTTACCACTGACCTATTCGGGTTCGCTACTGACCTCCTGTAGGAGTGGCCACATTGCAAACTTGACTCATAGAATTCAGTCTACACCAAAGATAGGACTGGATGCATTACACTAGTTACCAACTAGTGTCCAATCAAAAATACCCAATATAGTCTTACAGGAAGTCAATCGCGAGCTCCACTGGGTGCCGTGGATTCGAATCTCAGCAGGGACATGATTTCAATCAACGTCGCAGGTACGCCTTGCTGACCAATGCCAACTAGCACGAAACATAGGTGCAGGGCTTCCTGACGACAACCTCCAACCATCTAATACCAACAGTAACTCCAAGTCACTCTACACCTACTTGTCAACAGGATCAGTGATAAACTTTCTTTGATGAATAAACAAAAGTTTTGTTGTGTACTCTACCATACATCTGCGGCGAAAAGCTTAATATACTATGGTTGGAAGTTAGCAACACGACTTTACTTTATTTGACAAAGATCACCGGTTATGTCTTTCCATGCTGTTTGTCATCCACTTCTATGATGTTTTCTTAATTGTATGGGAAACATGAAAAAACAGACAGTAGAATGAAGTGATTTTAAAAGTATATGACTGTAAACCATCTGAACGCATATTCAGGTGATAAGAAAAAAATCGGAAAGAGTTATATGAAGCAATATGTATTTGAAGGGTGTGTGCGTCGGTGGAATAGCGGTCAGGACGCTCGCCCGCCATGCACATGATCTGGGGTTCGATCCCCTGCTGACACACTCCTTTACCTCGCTAAGCCAGAAATAATGCTGGTGAAAAGGAAAGGTTGGGCATGAGGCTAGCAATCCCATCCTGTAAAATAAACACTGCAACAGAAACTTCAAACCACTAGCTTGAAGCCCTATTTTCCACTGGGGAACGTGAAAGAAAAGAAAATATGTATTTGAAGGAGAAGCGGGCCACCGAGCATAAATTAGAATAATCATTCGCACAAACAACTGTTTTAATACTTTTTCTTGTCCACCTACCCAAGCACAAAATTTATTCCTCTTTCCTGTGGCTTCACTCTACTTCCTGGTCATTTTTTCATCTTACCGATATGATTCATTGTTGAACGAATCCTTTCACTTTTTTTACCTGTGTGGGTTAAAGAAACTTTGTGTTTACAAAATGTGAATATACTTCATTTCTGGAAATTATATTCTTGAGAAAAAATTAATGCAATTAGTTATGCAGGCTGCAGGTACAGGATTTCTGAAAATACTCAATTTTATTTCGATCTAAACGCACTACAAGAAAGTAAAAGAATTTGTGAATTAGTGATTCATCATATTTTCCCTTGTATATAGAATTATTCACTTACCACATACTGATAGTTCTTTTTTTATCCCGTACCGGTCACTTTCCTGTGTTTATGCCACACGATATAATAGACATGAAAGCACCGGATTCTGTTATCTATGATACAATAATATACACCATTCGCATTATAAAAATCGAACTTATTTATTTTTGTGAAAATTAGACGCAAACATGTATTCAACATTGTGTGTAGTCCAAGACAACAGACTAACGCAATATAAGGTAACGAATATTATTATTATTCCCTTGGGTGCGAGGTGCAACATAGGGCTTCAACAACACATCTCCGCTTTGTTCTATGAGGTGCTGTCCTCTTCATCTGGTTCCATGATTGCCCATAATCTCTCATCTCCTCCTCGCCACACGATCTCCTCCATGTCACTCTCGCACTGACGACCCACTCATCGCTTCCCATTTGGATTCCACTAGAGCATGGCCTGCATTGCGCGCTATGTCATTCGACGTCTTCCTCAGTGTATGCCCAATCCATCTCCATTTTTTCTACATATCTGTTGAACGATCGGCTCTTGGTTGGTTTGTTCCCAGAGTTTCTTGTTGCTAACTGTTTCTGGCCATTTGATTTTCAGTATGGAGCGAAGGCAACCTGTTGGAAATCCTTTTCGTGATGCATTTGCCAAGTTTGTGATCCGTATAGACGAACTGACTGAATTCGCATTTGTGTTGAGAAATTGAATCTTGTTCTTTATGGTGGCTGAGGCTGGGTGCAGAAGATTTCTAAACTGGTTCTGTCTGACTTTGACGTCTTCATCCGTTCCGCCTGTAGTTGAAACGATGCTGGTCTCCTAGATAAGTGAAGGAGGCAATCTCTGTTAAATCTCTCCTTTTGGTGGTGATTGGAGCTGGTTGTTGTTGCTGTTCGTTGGTTATCTTCATCACCACCGTCTTCTCTATGTTCACCTGGAGTCCTGTCTCCACTGCCTGCTTCTTCAGCTAATTTGTTGGTTTTCGCCTGCAAGTCTTCGAGTTTGCCTGACATTAGACATAAATCATCCACACGTGAAATCCAGATCTTCTAGAGTCTTCTTATCGGTCAGTGCAGCGTATTCCTGTCTTCTCGTTACCCACAGTCTGACGCATAATATAGTCTTCCACACTTAGGAATAATATTGGTGATAGTAGGCAGGTAGCCTTGTCTTACTCCTGTATTCACTTCGAACACCATGCTGAGTTTTCCGCTGTGGATCACCCGACACGTGGCATTGTCATATAGCCAGCTGTTGAATGAGGTTGATAAAGATTTAGGCACTGTACTCCAAAGTGTTGATGAAGTTTTCAAATTACTTCGCGGTCAACGCCGTCTGTCGAAGGCCTTTTAGAAGTCGATGAAGTTAAGGTACAGGTAAGGTAACGAAGTTATTCAAGTCATGAATAACTACAATATAGATAAAAACATAATTGAGGTTATTAAGTCTTTATATAACAAATCTAGTAGTGCAGTATCTCTAAATAATCAAACTGGCGAGTTCTTCAGAACAACTATAGGAGTACGCCAAGGGTGCATTCTCTCACCAGTCCTCTTTAATTTATTCCTCGAACATATTATGACACAAACCCTACATGACTTTACACCGACACTTAGCATAAACGGAAGACCAATTTCCAACCTCAGATTTGCTGATGATATAGCCCTCATTGGGGAAAACATTGATCAAGTTCAGGACCTCACCTCAAGACTTGATGTTGCAACCAAATCTGTGGGCATGGAAATCAGCACAGAAAAAAGCAAAATACTCATTAACGGAGGAAACAACTCAGATAGATGTATCAGACTTGATGGACATGTATTAGAAGAGGTTGAAACTTTCAAATACATTGGGTCTACCCTAACAAAAGATGGAAAGTCCACTAAGGAAATAAAAATTCGACTAAACCTAGCCTCTGCCACCATGTCCAAGTTAGGGAAAATATGGAAGAGCAACATCAGCGTCTCAGCAAAAATGAAACTCTACTCGTCACTGGTCCTCTCTGTATTCCTATATGGATGTGAGAGCTGGACCCTGAATGCAGAGACAGAAAGAAGAATACAAGCCTTCGAAAACAAAAGCTATAGAAGGATCCTAGGAATAAGTTACCTTGAAAGGAAAACTAATGAATATGTCTTACACCAGGTCCATAGACTGGCAGGAAAACAGGAACCACTCCTTTCAATCGTGAAGAAACGGAAACTACAATGGTTCGGCCACACGTTAAGACATGACACATTGTCCAAAACGATTCTACAAGGCACAGTAGGAGGAGCACGAAAGAGAGGTCGACCGAATAAGAGCTGGCTTGACAACATAAAAGAGTGGACTGAAATGCCCTCGGATACGCTACAGAAAATAGCATTAAACCGAGAAGAATGGCGAAGACTGATAGCGCGAACTGTCATAGCACCCCCACGACGAAAGTCAAGGGACTGATGATGATGATGAAGGTAGCGAATAGTTAGATGGATATCTATAGACTTCAAAAATTGAAGTATGCATTTGTCATTTATTATTATTACTATTATTATTAAAAAGGAAACTTAAGACCATAGTTTGATGTTTTTATACCAATAAACATCTCTTTATCTACATACATGAAAGCACAAAAAGGAGTTTTGTTTCCACTAGAGTTTCGCCATCTAACGCTAATAGCGTTGTAAAGTAATATTAAATGAGAAATTATAAAATCTCAGTTCATAATAATAATAATAATAATAAAGAAAGCATTAGGCGTGACACCTATAATTCATTTAATAGTCAGTAGTACAACTGGATCTCGTCTTTCCAACTCACATCATTTATAGGTACAACATTTTCTTTCTTTCTTTTCCTTTTGTCTCTCTCTTTTTCCTTTCCGTTATGTGCTGCTTTGTTTCTTTCTCTCGCTTACGCCAGTAAATATGACAGCACATACTTTTCTAACACATTCAAACACTGTTCAGCTTTACCTTTGCTACCGATATGCCAATGTGTTGTTGTAATAATGAACTGTGATTTCCTTAATCTATGTAGAATTCTATTTATTGATAATGTACTAACTGGATGCAATACTGTAGTAAAAATGCTGAGAATTCCCTTGTGTATCACATGTACTGTTTTAGAATAAAGCAAATTATTATTATTTCTCAGCTTTACACCAGAGTCATTCAATACAGACTTCGGTAGAAATATTATACAGTGAGTTCAAAAGGATTTTTTGTTGATCACTGTTGGCGTTGTACCCCTAAACACTTTCTGAACTGATAATAACTCATGAATAGATGGATTTGTCACAAAATTCTTGGAATATTATTTATAACCACTAGACATATTTAACTCACGACTTTAGAGATGTAATTTTTTACATTGCAAAACAAATATACTTTCAAATTTCCCTTAGTGTGACCGAGTTCTTTCGTCTGGATGCTGTAACTGCTAAAGCGTATGGACAATCGTGAAATCAGCTAAATAAGATGGCAGGGGAATGCAAAAAAACGAATAATGATATGAATAAGCATCCCGAAAACTCTATTTCACATAAATCTTTCCTTATTAGGCGGCACTAAATGCATATTTCAGCTTGTAGTGAAAGAAAGAAAATTTAGATCGAAGCATTAATTAGCAGTTTAATTTCATTAAGAAACCTTTTTCACATATAATACTTTTGACAAGTATGATATTTAAGCATAATTTTCAGCATTAAAGCTTCCCTGATTAAATTACTATTTAAACACAAGATTTATTACTACTGTATACATGCGTGAATTAAAAATGAATAAGATATACTTGTAATTCTATGACTTTATAATCAGTAGAAGTTAATTAACTGAAATTTACACAGATTTCTATGCTTTATTACATTAAAGTATGAAACGACATCCAAATGCTCTTTTTTCCTCTGTGTGTGTGTGTGGAAGATACATGAGTAAACAGTTGTTTTGTTATACTGACATGTAAATACCTTTTGTTATAACAATGGAATCTAATGATAAGCCGAAATTTCAATAATTGTCGTTCTGTTAATTGTGATTAATAAGCTTGTGAACAGGATTACTCTCCTAACTATTTGACAAATACAACTTGTAGTCACAGTTTGCAGAAATATATACATATACATATACTATCACGTCATTATATATTAACATTGTGCATTGATAGCATAAGGGAATATAACAAGCACTCTACAGACAACAAAAGATTTCACTAATTTTGATAGGAGGTATTGTTTAATTTCATCACAGATATGCTAATGGGATAGACGCTAACTGACTTCAGTGACTTAAGGGTTGACTTGTTATTACCAGGGAAAATTCCTGTTGACTTAGAGTATGCGGATGATATTGTCTTCCTAGGTGAAAATGCTGATTAACCTGAGCACAAATTTTCAAATGTTTGGGTTGAAATTCGTCCCTGTCAAATGTAAGATGATGCTGCAAGACTGGACTGCACCGACTCTTAGCTTAAAGATAGGCAGTGAAAAGGTAGACAGCTGACGACTTTACTTATTTGAGGAGCTCATGTGGTGTTTGCCAACCTACGATGAAAGGACTTGTGGACTGCCTACCAGTTCACTCTGTCATCCTTTATAGCTGTCATACTTGGCCACTGAGAGTGAATGATAATAAAAAGGCTGCATTTGACCACGGTTGGTGAAATATGGCGAGTAACACTGACGACTTAGGCGTAGAGTGTTAGTTAAGAGAGGTAAGTCAATCTATTGAAATGGCTAGGACACATATTACGATGGGCATGGCATCGCCTTTCCTGATGAGCAATGATAGTCAGCATAAGATTAGTTTGAAAAAGAGTTAGTGGTGGTCAAATCAAACTTGATGTCAGACCATAAGGACTCTGACAGTAGGTTTGAGTCGAAGAGGAAGGTGTAGACCTGCTGATTAGAGTCCTTGGAATGCTGAGAAACAATGCCTGAACTCTACTGGTGATGTGACTCAACTTCATTGTCAGTAGCGCAGGTGCATTTACCCTTTATGATCTGCCGAATGCATTTAATCCTCACGTTTTTCCTTGTTACTGTCCTTTCTCCAGTACATTCTACTTAAAATACTTCCTTTGGGTTCTTTTTGTCCCTCTTTTCCCTACCTTTGTGGGCTGTATAGAGTGCAGCATCTTAAACTACTGCACTTCTGTGCTACTATCTGTGCTGAAACTTGGTCACTTAATACCCAAAATCAGTTCATTTCGTTTAAATCACGCGAGCAGTAAGTTACAAACAAGCTGATTACAGATAAATGCAATGCGCGATCTGTTTTAATAACTAATAAATGTTACAAACCTTTCACAATATTTCTTCTGTTTTCTAGGCATCAATCGTGAACAGATATTTTTAACTTCATTAAATTTAGAGTTGTATCAATGCGTATATATTTATCACTTCAAACTCCAGATAGTATGAGTGGCTTTATTGCATATCCCTGCTAATTGTGGTGTCATAGTCCATCGCTACGGTGGTTATAACATTTGTGTGATTTTTGAATGAAAATTTATATTAAAAGTTTTTTCTGACGTACATATTATCGGTGACATTATGAACCTGAACTGCCTTTTATTTGCGGCATTTTTATGAGAACAATTTGCTTCATACAGATATCTGCGCAGTGGAATGGATTATAGGTGGTAACTTTTAAAGGTGGGACTACTTGAAGAAAGGAATAAACCGTATAACCACCCCCTGTCACCATATTTGTTTGTTCTATTGTTCCCCATTTCTCATAATAGTACATCCATGAATAAATCGAAGAGTGAATAGCAAAGTAAAGGAATATTTCACCGTAGTCCTTAACTCTGTGATCTTATATAAATGATTCTTCATGCGCTTACATTACGTTTCTCTGCCTCTGATCTATGAGTCAAATGTGAAGCGACAGTTTGAAATGGAAGCTAGGCAAATGTATATCCATGTATCAATTGTAGGTTAGGAGAGAGGAAATGTCTTCCTTAATGATTTAAACAACAGATTATTCAAATAACTATATTCAATATTTTTTAGGAAGCCGACATTTTCTTTTGATACAGTAAAAAAATCATATTGTAATCGTTTTACATAAATGTATTCTCTCTCAAAGATTTTACAGCGTTATCGATGGCAAATGAATGTTTTCAGAAGATTATCTATTTCATCTTTTCCTTTGTGCAAGTGTATCTGATCATCTGAGTAATGACTGAATCACTTCTCTCTCTCTCTTCATACTCCACTGTTACAAGATTTAACATACCTACTAATGATTATAGCTTTATTCCAGATAAAATGATTGCGTAATGTACAGAATTCTCAGAGTAATTTATAGCATAATATTTCTACTCATTCAGGACCTTCAAGTGCAATTACAATGCGTAGCATTTCATATGATAGAATGCTACTCAGTCCGCAGCATAGACTAATCCCTTGTAATATTTTTCCTCACAGTCTGATATACTCTCATAGGGAGTTTGAAAGTCGACTAAAAATGTGCGTGAGTACATTTCGCAATTCAATGATATAACTGAATGGTTAAAACAATAGACTGCACATTTGCGACTTGGGAAATTGGACTTCTAAAAAGGAACACAGTATTTTCAACCGGTATCGGCTGGGAAAACTTCTTGTAATAATAACAACACTAAGTACCTATCACACTGTGAGCATATCATAAGAACGTATAGGAATAGTATGGTGACATATCCCTTTAAAATATAGTGTAGAGTGAGAACACGCACAGATGAATAAATGTGTACATGTTTGACAGTAGAAAAATGCTAAGCCAGAATGTGAAACTGCTTACAGATTGTTTTTGAATTATTTCAACTTAAAAGTGCATGTAGATTTGGCTGATTTGGATTTTTGTACAAAATGTTTCGCAGTGTTGAGCAGTGGAATAGATAAGGCGACTCAGAGATAATCAAAAGTTCCATTCTTTAAGAAGCATAGGCTTTCTTTTACTTTCGAGCGTCTGCACATATTTAAACAAAACAGTTACAAAATAATAAATAAATGTTTTATAGAATGCTCATTTATTTCGAATTTAAAAGTGAAGTAAAAGAGAAAAAACCCTGTGATATCAGTAAACTAATTCTGGTGTGTTTAACGGAAAATAAAACTTTCACCACGGTTTTAGTACCTTCTTCAGGAATAAACCAACACCTCTTTTTTCAAATTTTCTTGCATAAACTCTTCTCTATTTCTTACTATTCTTGTTCCGCGATTGCTGCATGATCCCTCGCGCATTTGTAATTAGTTTACAGCGTGATGCTGCGTATTTCTCGATGGAAATGACGAAGTATGCCGTAGGGGATTGGATATTGCCTCAAATAGAAGAGTACAGCGTCACACGATATACTGTCGAATAGTAGTTTGTTTGAAAATCCTGTAAGAAAGGGTAAATATTTTGCATTTCACATTCACTTAGAATGGGATAAAATACTCATGAAGAACAAAGTTACGTTTATGATTATCATTATTTATTCATTAACCTTCAAGTAATCTAATTAAAAACGGTAACCAATGTCAGCTCATGGTGAAAATCCTGTAACCAATTAACCAAATCCCTACAAACCAATACTTGAATATCAATCAGATGCTCACTGGTAGGTAGTTACCTGGGGTTCCAGTGGGAAGTCGTGACCAGTAGAATGCAGCAGGTCGGGTGTGAGGAAAAATACTCGCCGAAGACATTGGCTAGCGGTTACGCTATATCGTGAATTGGTAGAAGTTAGAATTCATGGACTGGCCATTGGATTGGGTCCCACTAGCTTAATGGTGTACGAGCTCGCCTTGTAACCAAAAGGTCCTGGGTTCGAACCCCGGTGTGTGCGTACTGATGAAGAGTCCCAAACTAGGGCTAAACAGTTGTCCAGTACTCTCAGGTTTTCCAGTGGTTCTCTAACCAATGTCAGCTCATGATGAAATCCTGTAATCAAACCAATACTTGAAAAACGGTAATGTTAGCGAGAAAAAAGACAAACTCAATCGAGTTGTTCACCTGTATATAAGAAAGGCTCTTGGGATGGAACTAACGTCTAAACACTCCAAAATATTATTTTAAAAAGGATGAGTTTACCCAATTTATCAATATTATACAATTAATGAGTGATTAAAAGAAAATGAGAATGAATGTGTCTCCAAATAAAAATAAACTTTTTGAAGGTGGTAACATTCTTCTGCATATAAATCATGGCTTCAGCCAATATATATTTTTATAGAACACAAGTTAAGCAAATACTTATTTTCGATAATTTCTCATCAGGCTTTACGGTTCCATAACAAAATATTAATCATAGACAAACAAAATCACTGAGGTTAATAGAATTAAAGTTCAAGCGTATGGACCAGTAGATAATACTGAACCTAATCACAACATTAATAATAACAAGGATAAATTCATGTAAGCGTTTATCTAATCTAGGTAACTGATCGATGTGAAATTATATGCTTGTAGGAGGTAGAGGGGAACATAACTGTTGTCTCATAGTGACTTGATAATAAAGCGTTTGGTTTTATAATAATAATGACATGTTTATTCTGGACAGTATTTATAAAATGTATAGAATTTTCATAGGAGTTTATTACATGATATTTTCCCTTCGTACAATATCTTCAAGTAAAATATTAATTGACAGAATATTCTGTGACACAATGCTCTCTGAGATGAAGCACAAACCATTCCATTATGATATATCTGCTTTGTCTCTTTCAAAAAATCTACGGTATCTAGTTGAAAGCTAATTGTAAGATATTCAGAAGTACATTTTGAGACCCAACGACATAACTGAAGAACAGCTATCTCATGTATTTGAATACGATGCCACCCACAATCAGGCCATTCCTCAAGTTCAGTAGGAACTTGCGAATCAGGAGCTTTTAAACATTTTAAATAAACACAAGATTAGATAATTCCATTAGGGGTCGTATCTTAATCGATTAAAATAGACCGAACGAGAGAAAATATATGCAATTGAGAGATGGAAGTTTTTAGTAGCCCAAGTTTTATGCAGGCCGCCAACGTAACAAATAAATTGTGAAACTGAGACTAAAATAAGCAACTGTATCCCAGTGTGTTTTTAATAATAAAGATATAGTTAACAGTAGAAATAAAGATAATATTTACACTTATGCAGTGTCACTGGGAAGGATTACTCTAGGTTGGGGCTGAAGGCCATGGAAGAGAGAGGAGTTAAACAAATATTTTGCGAATAAACAGATTGAGTTGAAAAGTTTCTATGGGAACTGTCTCAACTATAGAAAGCTATGGAATGCGTACAAATCTAGAGAACTGAGGCGGTACCTTGTATAGAATTGTAATGGCTGAGTTTTTGTCAATATTGGGCTTTGTATCCAATAGGTTTGTCACTATGGAACTCTCGACTGACTTTAAGATTCCTTTACTTAACCGTGTTGGACAGTATTCAGGTGGTCGATGATAGGTTTTCCAAGTCGTTCTACCTATGTAATTGTCTCTACAAGAGTAGTTATATTTATAAATGTACAGTGAAGTGGCCAGACCCAGTAGCTTATCCTTCACCTTCATTAGAGACATACAACGAGAGTTGAATTTTAAACATAATGTTGTTGTACCTATTATTTTTCTGAGATGCGATGCCAGCAGTTCAGTAGCTGCGTCTCCTCTGAACGATAAAGTCATATATGGACGATTATTTTACAGAGTTTGCAGGCATTTCTGTCTATCTGTTCTCATAATGGAGACTTTAAAAAAACTTTACTGGATATCCATTCTCGTATAATGAGTTTCCTATTTTCCTTATTTCATCGTCCACAATATCACTTGTACAGATTTTGCTACCATGAAATATCAGAGTACTGATAAGATTTCGTTCACATGCAAGATTAACAGACGATCTGAAATGGGTGTATTGGCCAACCCATGACTTCCACCGGAAAATACCTCACATAATACTGCCATCTGTCATTCTAGTTAGCAGAACATTCAGAAGTGACAGAGTACTGTCTTCCTCTGTTTCATATGTAGGCTGAATTGGCCGTTTTGAGGAGGATCTCGGTATTGACTTTATTATTATGCAACATAAAAGTGTCGCCCATATATCTACAGTAGAATGAGAGTTTCGTTGATTATATTTTCGGGTGGACGAATCCCTAATTTTCCCATAAACTTACTGTCCATAAGAGGACTCACGGGGATCCCACTGCTACTCCCCCCACTTGACGATACGTTTCGTTCTTAAACTGGAACTGCTCTTTAGTTATCCCACAAGGCAGCAGTTCCCGTAGTGTTTGAGGTGGTGCACCTACTTACATATCATTTCCTGGAAGAGATTCATAGATGAAATTGATGGTCTGTAATAGAGGGATGTTAGTTTACAGTGAAGTGATACCCATGGAAACTACTGTTCCATCGTTGATCCTCTTATCTCTAACTGTTTTATAAATTCAGAAGTGTCTCTCATGTTATATCAGTCACTTTTGGCTGCAGCGGTTTTAGTATGTCTGACAGCTATCTAGCTATTTCCTGATGTGGTAAATTACACATATCTAATATGGACCTCATTGGAAAGTTGAGCCTACGAATTTTAGGTAGCCCATACATTGTAGGTATATTCCCTCCCATAGAATCTGAGGAGAAACTATATGACTGGATACCAGAGCATTCAGTGTCTTAGATGTTAAAGTATGCCTTTAATAGTCTACGTATATGCAACATTTGCTTGAGCATTTGAGCAATAGGATTAAATTTATGTTTTATGGATGTTATTGTAAACAATTATCATTAAAAAATTAACAATAACCTTATCTGTAAATTCATGACCAGTAATAGTTATACGTGATAATCTGAAAGTGTTATCAAAGAATCATGATTGTTGAAGTAGCGTAGACATTACGACATCACACTGATGCTGGAAAAAATACAACCAGAAATATCTAAAAGGTATAGAGGAATCAGACTACTTCAGGAGTTCATTTCAATATGAAAGAAAACAACAACGATACTTGTTTTAAGACTGAATGACAATATTTTCTGTGGTTTCTTCACACTATTATTGTATTATTATTATTTCCTCTAGTTCATAGAGGAACATAGGGCTTCAGCCGCACGTCTCCATTGCGTTCGGTTCTCTACCAACGTTTCCACCTGGCTCCACATCTGCCTACATGCTTTCATTTCCCCTTCTCATGACCTCCTCCATGCCACCCTCACACTGACGACTGACTCGCCGCTTCCCATTTGGGTTCCACTCGAGAGAGAGCCTGGCGTGTGATGTCACCTGATGGTTTTCTCAGAGTATGGCCAATCCACCTTCATTTCTTTGTGCAGATTTAATGCACAATCAGTTCCTGGTTGGTTCGCCCGTTGCCAGAGGTTGCTTTTGCTGATCTTTTCTGGACATCTGATCATGAGTAGTATTGAACGAAAGTCTGTAGTTTGTTCGAAGCACCCTTCGTGACGCGCCAAGTCTCTGATCCGTATAGTAGCACTGACTTCCCACTGGAGTTGAAAATCCGGATCTTATTTTTCATGCTGAGTGCTACTGATCTCTACACAGACTTGAGAGAAATGAAAGCTTGCCTTGCTTTCTCGATCCTCGCTTTGATATCCTAATCAGTTCTCTCCGCCTGTAGTTGAAATGACTATGCTTCCCGGGTAGGTAGATAAAGGAGGTTGCTTCTTTCTGATTTCTCCCATTTATGCTGATTGTTGTCTGTTGTTGTTGGTAAACTAAAAAAGTATATTTAAATATTTAGTTCATAAACCTATCTATATTTATATTAGTGATCGAATACTGACTGAATTAGAATAGAGATTAAAGGATTTCATCATGAGCTAACATTCGTTAGAGAACCATTGGAAAACCTGTGAGAACTGGACAGCTGTTTCATCCTAGTTTAGAGATTCTTAATTTATGGTAACCCTGGTAAATTTCAATCAGCTCTCGGTTGATTTATCAATTTGTTGTTCGCCATTTTTACTTCTCGATGTTTCGTTCAGTAAAGTTAGAAGCTTTTCCGGACATCTGCTTTTAAAACCCATATAATTACTTAATAATTTTTATACAAATAATAATAAAATGCTTCCATAGTGAATTCAATCAGCACAGCTGCTATCTATCAATGCCCTGTCAGCAGATTAGCACCTTTCTCTGTACACAGTTGGGATAAGAATATTCATGTTCTAATCATTTATCCATACTGCGATATAAAGATAAAGATATATTAGTATACTTGTGAAGAAATTTGACATTTTGCAATCGAAAAAGAATAAATTTAACAAATAATGAATACATATGTCTCTTTATACATTCTATTTTTTCTGAGATTTTTCATGCCTTAATATGTTACTAAGTAGACAGTATAATAATAGCTTAATTTCAAACAATACTTTTGGTACAAGGATGGATTTTTCAGCATGTAGTATTACAGTATTGCATCTAACTCTCTCATTATAGAGGTAATAATTAAAACAATGCATTTATATTGATAATATTATTCATTAAGAATATGAAAGTTAAATGAATTGAAAATATTAACAACAATATAACAATGAAAAAAGAGAAAAGACTGGGTCATTTACTTAGAGTTCCGCGGTAAGTTGGTAATTTTCTGCCTTACACTTTTCTCGTCACATTAAATGTGTGCTATAAGTATGTAGAGTTTTTGTACTTAGTCATCTATAGTTGCTTCTAGTTCTACCTGATGAGATGCAAGAAGTGAGTTGTGCATAGAGAGGATGTTCAGAGTCTGACAGGATAATATCTGATAATTTTTTGCAAGAGTCAATGCATCTATCTACAATAATTTAAACGAGTTGGTTTAGCGATACCTCACTCGCCCTACTGACGGCTTTTAGTGCCCTAAGCAGTATAACAAAGTCTTTCTTGAGTAGCCTGGGAAAGATTAAGGGAGAACAGTAAAGAATGATGGGCAGAATACAAGAAATAACAAACTTAGATAGCAGAGATGGAATGGTACCAGATCGTCTTAACTTCCTTACATAGAACATCAAACGAAATATCCAAATGGAAACTAATATGATGTGGGAAGACCAGGAAAGATCAGAGGAAATACACAGTCCAAGTTATTCAACATTCATTTGGTTTTAACTTCTGTGGCATCTATGATATTGGAACCATGCGAACTAACCAGTTCATGTAAGTCTTGTTTGCATTTGAAAATGAAATTAACCACCCGACATTTGGAGGGATTAGGCTTAAGACCACTTGACAAAGACCACTGACTAATTTATGATTAAAAGCTATCCATTTTTGAACAATCTGACTGAGAAGTAATAGGCATGTAAACAGTCAGATCGTCGGCACACTTGAGAAAATTCGCTTCGTCAGAATAGGGTAAGTAATGTAAGGAGAAGGAAAACAGAAAAAGAGAAAGAACGGATCCTTGAGGAACGCCAGCAATATCAAGCGAGGCAGTGGAGGACTTCCGACTGCAAACAGTTTACTGCTTTTTATCAGCAAAATAGAAGTGCAACCATTTATTAGTCCAGCATTCTGCTTGTGTAGCGGTAAGCTTGTTTAGCAAAAGGGGCCTAGGTACATAGACATTTTTGTAAACAAAGACTTATAATTTGTGGAGAAGTCTTGAAAATTCAGTACATAAAAGTCAATTCACAGAACTTTTAGCGTAATGTTCAAAAGCGTACGTCCAGAAATGTTAATTTCTAGTAAACAGCATTACTGCATCAGCTTCTTGTATGAAACTGACAATGATCAAAATAATGATATCAGCAGCGAACACCTTGTTCTTGTTATTTTCAGTATAAAGAAAGCGGTCAATTTGACTGAAATCCAAAGAAGTAATCATACCAATGGAAAGTAGGTTTTGAATTTACAAAAGTCAGCAAGAGAAGGTGAAGACTATTTTTTAGGATACTTTGAGATTTTAAACTTTGAACTGAGATTTACTGTGAATCTGTAATAACGTTGTATTCAAAATTTCATCATCATTTAACAAATTAATTCATTAATTGATGACAAATGTAGCAGGATAATATGAACTGCTTTTTGATTGGACACTAACTAGTGTTATGCGTCCAGTCTTTCGTTCACTGCAGACTGTATTCTACCAATCGAATTTGCAGTGAGATCACTATGCCACCAGATGGCGCGCCATCGAGGTGCACTGTGGGTTGTTATTATTAGATATTTGGGGGAACTCATCAGTAAGCCTTGCACCTGAGGTTAGTGCTTATTGACTCTCGTCTGCTAGGAGCATCTACAACCTTGAAGGTACTCGTGTCCTTTCTGATATTTGAACCCAAGTCAACCAGTACTGCAGTCCAAGACTTCCTGAAAATTGTCTTCAAACATCTAATAACAACAATCCACAGTTCATCGTGATGGCGCGCCACCAAAAGTAATGGCCACACTGCAAACTTAACTCATAGAATTCAGTCTGCAGCTAACAAAGGATTAGACGCTTGACACTACTCAGAGTTCAATCAAAGTACCTAATATAGTCCTACAGGAGGTTAATCGCAAAACTGAATAGCTCAATTGTAACGTCTCTAACTGCAGCACTGCGTCACACGGGTTGGAATCTTAGAGCGGATATGAGTTTCTTCCAGATTGAAGATACTCCTTACTGACGAGTGCCAATGAGCAAGAAACCTAGCTTCAAGGCTTCCTGTAGATTGATTCCAACCATCTAATAATATAAGCTTATTTTTAATGTTTTTTGGATTCTTCTCAACTGCCTGTAACCTAAACAGTTCCTAAATATACAAATTAAAAAGATGATTGTGTAATAATTCATTGCACATGATGCTTTTACTTATGGCTTTAATGGTCAAGCCAACATAAAAGGGTGGTCACGAAAAAAAAACTTCCTTTGAAGTAAAATAAGTGAAAACGATTTGTAAGTTCCAGAAATGTAAGTGCATTCGTGAAAAAAGTCGACTGTGTTACATAATGCCATGAAAAAATTCTAGATTTTATCAAAACTTTGTATGCTTTGTATGCATAATAATCGGTAGAGTCTTATAGCTTTTTAGTACTGGGAATATTAATAGTGGGCATGTCAGACTTTTTTTTCGTAAAACAGTACTCAGTAGGAAAAATTAATGCAAAGTGGTGATTGTTTTTGTTTCATCTGATAAAATAACTAAATAGGTCTTTCTGATTTTCTCATTCTTTTTTCTTCTTTCACACCTTATGATTTACGCTTAGTTAAATAGAATGCACTTCAGGTCTGTAACACTGTTTTAGACATATGTCTCGTCAAAATAACTTTTCACAGCATGCAATTAACAACTTCCTTAAAATTTATTCTCTTGAAAACTGACTAAGTTGGTTTAGTTAATATAAAAGTCAGTCATCTAGCATTTAGTAAACTAAGCTAAGATTTACATAAGTGACTGATATTCACTACATTTTGTTTAATATTGAAGTTTTCACTGCCAGTATCGTTGCATATCATACAACATCTTATGTGAAATGAGTGGAAGCCAGCATACTTTTAAGTCGGAAATTCCGAATATAGTATTGTAACAACAGAAGACAAGGGCCAGGCAACAGAACGTTTATTACGGAAAATCAACACGTATTTATAGATTTTGATGTACATTATTGTAGGTTAATGTTAGTAGAAAATACAGTCTGTTGATTGGTTGTTTCTCACACAAAGTTAACCTTGCATCTCTTGTGGCTGTGTCAGTTCATCTATATGTTAACTGTATCCGCCTGTCCATCTTGACCTTTGACCTCAATTACTGTCAACCAATTTGGCTAGCAACCATCTCTCACCACAGTGTGACAAATGGAAATCTTGAATTCTTATTTTCGGAGATCTCTTAACAGTGTTTTTAAAAATATAAATCCTCAAATAAATGCTTTCTGAAGGCTATCTAAAATTCATTTCTCCAGAAGATGTTTCTCCATATCTCATTATCCTTTTTAACAACATAACTTTTGAAGCAGAGTTTTGAAAGTGTATATTCAATGTTGCGTGCTGATGAAGAGCCCCAATAGAGGACGAAACAACTGTTCAGTACTAACGGGTTTTCAATGGTTATCCAAATGATGTGATTCAATAATAATAAATCTTTACAAACTAATATTAAATAAATACTGCTATTAGTTTAGGCAAAGCACAGACGATAAAATATGTTCGAAGATGATAATTTCTGTTAGCATTACTGTTTGTTATACCAGAAGAGTACATTTATTCAACATCTTCCTCTTTGTTCCTAACATGTTAAAACAGAAATAAACTTTAGCAGAATAATAAACACGATAAAAACTTCCGATTAACATTATTTAACTGCATAAGCTATATCGTGTATTCAAAATCTATGGACAGTGTTTTACCAATGACTTTAAACAACATTTGTGATAGAATATTTTGAAACTCTTTCGTGACAGATAAGAAACTTCATGTTGCGAATGTAATTATTTTTAGTTGTGTACCACAGCACATTGTTGATGTTAATTTCGTATCAATGGAAAATTGTTTGACATGTTTTTCAACATTATTTGTCTTGGAGGTTAACGAGTGTCTTACTGTCTTATTATTATTGTAGGTCAAGTTGACAAAGCCTTAATGAAGCAAACATTGCAAATATCCCTAAGCTTTGGCTTTATATTTTATATCATTGATGAATTTGAAGGTGAATTATTACTGCAGACATTTGTTCTCCTATAAGAATCTGACACAAGCAATAAAATTATTCTGATGCTCACTAGTGACTGGCCCTATTCAGGCAGTTAACCTGGGGTTCTAGTGGGAAGCCGTGACCAGTAGGGTACAGCAGGTTGAAGATGAGGCAGTAACTCATCTAAGAAGACATTGCGAAATGGTCGCGCTATGTCGTGAATTGGCAGAAGTTAGAATTCAAGGGCCATTGGATCGGGTCCCAGTGGCTCAATGGTCTACGAGCTCGCCTTGTAACCAGAAGGTCCTGGGTTCGAACCCCGGTATGTTCGGGCTGTTGAAGAGTCCCAAACTAGGACGAAACAGCTGTCCAGTACTCCCAGGTTTTCCAGTGGTTCTCTAACTGATGTCAGCTCATGATGAAATCCTCCATGCAACAAGCAATAAAAGTTAAGAAAGCAGAATTTATTAAATTTACAAATTTATTTAGAACTCATCAGGTTCTTACCCTGGATAATGATTTACCTACTGTTATTGAATGAACAAAACACATACGTATGAATGTATGCCCTAAACATTTTGGTAAGGTAGACATTCGTCAATCTTGAATTAGTTTGGGAAGCTGCTGCACTCAGCATCAGCAACAAAATTCAGATTTTCAACATCAATGTTAAATCAGTTACTTCTTCTATATTGGTCAGGAACTTGACGCTACCATCATGAAAAGCTTTTCAAATGGGTGACTCGAGACTTTCATCAACGGCTACCTTCGCCGGCTTCATGGTAAGATCAGATGGTCAGCCAGAAAGAATTGGCAAAAAGAAACTCTGAGAATGAACTAATCAACAACCCACTGCTCAACAAATATGACAAAGAAAATGGAGTTGGGTTGGACCGTTGGGTGATATCATGCACCAGGCCATTGTTCGCTTGGACCACGAGTGGGAAATGACGAGTTGAAGATGGGTCTGAAGGTGACATGGAGTAGATCATGTGAGGAAGAGTTGAAAACTTATGGGGAATCAATGGGCCTGGTGAAGAATGCAGAACAGGATGAAATGGAGATATTCTATTGAAGCCTTATGTCCCACTTGGAACCCAAGGGAACAATAGAAATAAAATAATAAAACATTTCGGCTACTTGTTTTTGAATCACTTTTACTAATATAATTTTTACAATACAATTCTCAGTACGAACGGATGTTAACTTGTTTTTGCTTCCGTGTAACCACAATACTATTTCTACACATATATACAATTGTAATAAAGGTTTTTGTATTTCCCAATGAATGAAAAACAAAACGATATTGTTTTTACTGACGTTTCGCTATTTAATGCTAATAGCTTTATTAAAGTATTATGTATACATATGTATGTATATATACAAGTTTAAGAAGTCAGGCTGAACGAAGAACATGGTTTTCAATAAATTCCCCTCAGGTTCTTAAACTTATAAAATGTTTATTGTAACAGTAGCAGCGTTGGTGGCATAGCGGTTAGGACGCTCGCCGACCATGCACATGGTTCGGGGTTCGATCCCCGGCCGACGCACTCCTTTACCTCGCTAAGCCAGAAATAATGCTGGTGGAGAGGAAAGGTTGGGCATGAGGCTAGCAACCCCATCCTGTAAAATAAACGCTGCTACAGAAACTTCAAGCCATTAGCTTGAAGCCCTATCTTCCATTGGGGAACGTGAAGGAAAAAAAACAAAAAAAACAGTAGTAGCCAGTTATACGTTGGATATATTTTTTGTTTACAATAACAGATTAGTCATAAAGTGACAAAATAAATAGTATATGTGTGACAAACGTGCTGGACTGAATGCAACTACAAAATATTGTGAAATGAAACGATTGTGGCAATCGGTTATAATAAACTCAGACAGTATGGTGAAGCAAAATTGGCAAGTCAGTTCAGAATTATAAAAGGTGTTAGGTGAGCGGCTAGTAAAAAGTAGTATGCAATAAAATTTCAAAAACTGAATAGTTGTAAAGATACAACTGAGGCTACTGAACGCCAAATGACTAAGATACTAAAATCACTAGTTGAGAATAATCTGATTCCTTATTCTATGCTTGAAGAATTAAAACCTTCAGACACACAAACAGCAAGACTTTGTGGATCACCGGAAGTTCACAGGCATGGAGTACCATTACGTCCTCTTCTGGATATGTGTGAATCTCCATATCATTCTACAGCAAAGTGGTTGGTAAAAGCATCGGAACCTTTACATCGTGAACTAGTGAAATTCAATGTGAAATACTTATTCAGCTTTGTATAAACTGCCAAAAGCCTGAACATAAACGGGGAAAAATGATGTCTGTAAATGTAGCATGAATATTCACCAAAGTCCCATTGCTTGGAACAGTTACCTACTTATGTAATCAACTAACAGAACGAAAGATGGATGTAGGAATCCCACCGGATAAAGTCAAGGAATTACAACTGAAATGGAGGATGAATGTCCAGTTTTCGTTAAATGATGATTTTCATAGAAAAGTTGATGGTGTTGCTATGGGATCACCTCTGCGCCAAATACTAGCGAATATTTTCCTGGTAAAAGTTGAAAGTGGTCCACTAAAAGATACGTTTAGGGGGTTTGACTTTGATTGTTGACACGTAGGTGATACGTAGATGAAAAAATAACAGTGTACCTTTCCTAGACGTCCTCCTCACCAAAGAGACAGACGGATATTTACAAAGGAACTTATTTAGAAAGAAGACTTAGACGGATCAGCGCACCTATTTTCATAGCTTCAAACCATTTCAATACAAAAGGAACTTAGTTAAGTGTCTCAGTCATAGAATAGAACGTGTATGTGCATAGGAATGCAGTGAGGAATAAATGTGTAAACTGAAACTTATACTACAAGAAAATGGATACTCAGAGAAATTTTTAATTAAGTATGTGTCGATACCTAGAGATAGGTTAACGATGGATACTGCAGATAAGAAACCTTTGTATTTTAAGTTACAAAGTGAAGGTCGCAGCTAACATTCTAAAACGTTGAGTTAGTACAGCGGTAGAGAAAACATTTCCTGAAGCTAAACTATATCTCAGTTTCTTAACTAAACCAGTACTCACACAGCGAGTTGAGGATAAATTAGCAAAGATGGCCTTATCAATGTGTATCTATGAATTCAACTACTCATTCAGAGCTAAATACATTAGTCGTGTTCATAGGGCTTTATCTGTGCGTGTATTTCCAGATCTTTTCAGCCTAACGTATTCCTGTGTTCTCGCTCCACACGGTCAGCCACAAGATCCAGCTAACTTCAACTACAGATATCATCAGTGAAAGTAAGGTGATTTTTCTGAGCCCTGTCTTTACCTTAAAGGTGACGCTGAGTTTTCCCTTGTCAGCTACTCGGCATGCGATACAATAAAGCTGTTGAAGCAGTTTCCAAATTATTTCACGGTCAGTGCTCATGAAGAGCTTTTCACAGTCAATGAAGTTAGAGTAGAGATTTGATTGTCATTTTTTGTCCTGTTGGATGATGATACGTGGAGTTGCGATCCGATCTGCACGTGATTTGCTTTTCCTGAATCAAGCTTGTTCTGGCAAGAGTTGTCCGCCGAGAGCATCTTTTAGTCTATCCAAGATTATACGGCTTAGTGTTTCTGCTGGAATGGACAGGAGCGTTATTCTGTACTCGTTCTTGTAGATGATAATGTCGCTCTACATACCACTTTGACAAGGTAGCCTTTGCTGAGTCGGCAAGTAACTTTCCGCAGCAGCTTATGCCATGATGGTATAAGCATATCTGCTAAGATCTCTGAATCACTTTACAGTGCTTCCTGAGGTTTCCATCTGCTTCTTATCCTGATTGTAGTATTTCTGGACGAGTTATGTGTAGTAGTCTGTTCGAGAGTCCTTTGAAGTGGTCGACCCAGCATTGTCTTTGTTTCTTCTCTTTGGTATCTAGGTTCTCTCCAGTATCTTCCACCAGTTTCATCTGCGTTGATATCCTTACATATAGCAGCCTGATTATCTGAAATAGTTTTCTGAAATCTTGCTTACCTCAATCCTGTTTTGCATCAGCTTGCAATCTGTCACAGATTTTTTTTTCAAGCGTTGGTTTTTGAAGGATTTTTTTGTTCGATTTCATTGGCAGAAGTTAGAATTCAAGGACCATTGGATCAGGTCCCAGTGGATCAATGGTCTACGAGCTCACCTTGTAACCAGAAGGTCCTCGGTTAGAACCCCTGTGGTTGCGTACTTATGAAGAGTCCCAAACTAGGACGAAACAGCTGCCCAGTACTCCCAGGTCTTCCATTGGTTCTCTAACTGATGTAAGCTCATGATGAAATCCTCCATGCAATCAAACAGATTTTTTATCTCGAGTGGCACTCTTCTCTACTCTTTTGTTCAGTGCGCTGAATGTTGTACTCAGCCTCTTATCTCATTTTTATTCTCTACACTGTTTCATATTCTACTTCATCATCCTTTTCTTCTTTATTAACTTTGATGTGTTACAGTGTGTATACTCCAGTGCTAGAACACGCTACTTGCAGTCATAAAATCTCTGAACGGTCAGAGGTCTGCGTACTCACGCATTTCAACGAGATCCCTCCTCGACTCAAGATGAGTTCTCCTCCTGCGCAGTCTGCTATTAGTTCGTCTTGTATTTATATCACTTATTAGGGTTTTGATGTCGTAATCTTTCCTGTCTATCACTACCTGTAGCTATCTGTAGAAATCTTCCTTCTTTTCTACTGTGTTAGCGCTGTTTGAAGGTGTGTAGTATTATTTTATTTGAGTTTTTCTTGCTTTTGAGTTGAACAATGCTGTTATTTTCCTAGGAATATTGGTTCCCACTACATAAGAGGCCTTCATGCTGTTGGTTAGGTCTTGACAACCACTCCCTCAGTATTTTCCTAGCTGTCGTCTGGGTGACCGGAGTATACCACTGAACCTCCAGCTAATAATTTAGACAGTCCACTTTCATTCCATCTGCTCTCACGGATTATTGGCACTTCTCTATGATATCTCCTCATTTCTTTTGCAATCTCATCAGCCTTTCCAGCTTTGAACATAATGCAGACATTCCTTATTCTCATGCTTATTGTTGCTTTCATCAAAAGAAGACATACCGACTGACTGGCTTCTCGAAAGTTTTCACATGCGCACGTCATTTCATCTCTCCGATTACAAACCGGAGTAAATCTAGTGTCATAAGACAAGTTATGCTACTGGTTACATGAACTTAAATACAACTCATATTCCTATAATAAAACCAGTTAATAAAATATTTGCATAATTCACTTGAAATTGATTAATGAAACATGATATAATTTAATTAAAACTAAGCAACACAGTGTTCAGGTTTCTTTTTAAATCTTGCCCAGTGCAAACTGTCAGCGCATAAATAAGATTTACAAATAAAAGTTTGACATATTTAATGTCAGTACATCATCATAATTCATAAAAAGAAATAGTAAGCTATTTATACCTACAAGGATTCATAGAAACTTGTTTCAAATCGAATCAGACACACACGTAAGACATCAATCATTTTTGAATAGTAGTATCAGAATTCACTGGAAAAAAAGATTGAAGCTTACATTTTTTACTTACTTTAGTCTATTTTTTAATTCTTCGCTTCCTCTTAATAACAATGCGAATCTAACCACTGAAAGTAGGAGATTTTCAGACCTAGTAGAAGTTTTAGGTGTTTTAAACTACAGTCTGTCGTATATTGTAGAAGAACATAATTTAGGAATTTTCTGAATTATGCAAAATCCAAAATTCACTTTCATCAACATACAAAGTTTGAAAACTGGCAGTTTAATAAGATTATCACTGGAAAAAGTTCATAGGGTAGTTATGAATATAAATAATAATTAACATAATATATTATAAATTCGGAGGTGAAACAACTTTGAATAAAAAATATCCAGTCTGGTAAATTCTAAAATTAGTCACAATGTTGTGTGGCACACCGACAAACGGAGATACGCTATTTCACGCCATTCTATCAAGTATGTGACAAAGTTTAAAATAACTACCGTCATTGTTTGAAGTATACGGTGGAAAAATATCTTTTTTGAAGTCGTCAAAAAGTATATTTTCACTGTTATTCTTAGACATTCAAGTAAAATATTCTCCGAAATAACTGTGCCTAGACTGAAGGTCTTCTTAGGAGTTTCCGGTGAATTGCATTTAAGTAGGGCTTTGCTTATTTTAGCTGTGTATTCAATAATCTTTAAGAATCTTGTCCTTCCTGAATTTTTCCAACACATTATATATTTACTCATAAAATGTACTTTCCGCATAGATCTAAAAACCTTCTACAACGATTATTGACATTACACACGCTATAATACTTCTTAAAAAGACTTTAAAAACATTGTATTCTATGTTTTGAAGTGCTTTTAACTAAGAAACATTTTTGTGATGCTATACGATGCATATTTCCTCAGGTATTGAAGAGACATTCTGCAACCGAAGCACTAGCCATCCATATGCAAAAGACTAGACTATGCACACAAAAGAAGTTGTTTCAAGCACTTCTTCTGCATTGGTCTCACTTTCAGACTTCCTTTCTTCTTCTCACTGTTTGTTTGGTACTGTCGACTTCCGTTCGCTTTATTCGCCACCTAGGTGATATCCACTTATCCTTAATCTAAGTTTTGCAGATATCGTATCTGGTTTTCTAGATGATTAACCATTATTACGTAACAATTCATAAAATCTAGGTTGCAAAAGAAATGGCTCAAAAAACTCAGTGATGAACAACTTGGCATTTGAAGCGATGGTAGCTGGATTTGAGCTTCAGTGGGAAGAACGTTAATTGCTACGGAATGCAGGCACATCCAGATGACAAATCTCAAATAGAACGAATTGCTATCCTGAATTCCACTACTAGTCACTATCCACCAAAAACAACCATGTTCACACGTACTGAGTTTCGCTTAGAATAGTGTTCATTATTCATAAATATTCTCTTGATTTTAATTAATTTTTCGTGAGAATTATATTCCTTTTTCTTGATTTAGTCGTTATGACTAACTAACTGTTGCACTCTGTATATGTCTAGCGAAAAAGTATATATGAATGCTGTTGTACACCTTAGTAAGGAAAACCGTCGGAAATACACTATTCACTGAAGTGCTTTTTCTTTTCCTTTTGGTGTCTCGACGAGTACATGTTTGTATATTGTAAATAAAATGTCAGGTATCGGAAACCTGAAAACACAACATTACTTTCTTTTCTCCAGCTATTATGCTGTTGTCTTTTATAATAATATACCAGGGTTCTTCTATATCCAAGGGGAAAATGACCGACTTGCCGACAGAATGTAATGTTTGCTAAGATGTCTCTCAGTGTAAGGTATCATAGTACTAACCTATTCTATGACTTTCAGAGACATCCCAAAGGTAAGATAAATTTTTCATTTCATTTGTGTTCTTCTATCAGTAATTTACAGAAAGAATGAATTTGAAAATTACAATTGCAAATATTTTTATTAAACATCAGTATTCCTTAACCTATGAGCCGCGTATTAATACACCTGTGTGTTTCTTTAGCAGCTTTATTTGGTTCACAGCTACCTAGTCATTCACTGCCGTTTATATATTACAAAAGGCCAAATGTTCTTATGTCAGGCTAGGAAATTATGTTGACTTCTAAATAATTAAATGTCTCATTGTTTAGATAATCAAATCACTTTGCTTTATTTATATTTGTTAATTCCATTATATGTGTTTATGATAGATTTACGTTATATTATATTATTTCATAAATAATCCCCATCAGGACATTAATGAAAATACAAAACACTTAGTTCGGTGAAGAGGCGGTTTTCGGAAAATTCATTTTCTTTAGCTATACAATCGCATGTATATACATTTTCCTCTCACAAAAGAGGATAGTAAAAATAATCATTGAATTAGTGTAATCACAGCTGTTATTATTATCAGGCGAATTCTGATGTTACATAAGAGACTGAAAGAGGTACAAAAGCTATGTAGATAGAATAGTTCTTGCTTTTATTTGCACTTGTCTTTAAGGGGGAAGAGCTAAAAGTGTTGAGGTAAACAAGACATTATCTTAAAGGATAGTATGCTGTATGTACATGTATGTTTTTGTCTGTTCAAATACTTTATTTTAACTTCGCACGCAACCGAAGCAATTCACAAGGAAAAACATGAATTCTAAGGTCAAGAAACATTTTAAAAAGTCTCCTAGATATGATGGAGAGGATTTGTATCTCAGGTGGATGATTTTGATGTGGTTGTGTTCTCTGAGCTGGATAGTTAATTTGCGAAGCTTTCATTTCCCTACTAGGCAACATCTTCAGTGCATACTTCAATTCGAAGTTAGCTTTTAGATTTCTCCACGAGTTTATTAGTCATCTCTCCTGGTGACCTTGCACGTGACTGGTTGTTTTTTTAAGCTAGCCGTCAAAAGACATGACATCTACTGCCTCATATCACTACATACAGACAACCACGGACATCAGTTCGACTGCGACAACGTTCAAATATTAGACAGAGGAAACACCAGGAATGCTAGAAAATTTTTAGAAGCCTGGTATTCCGGTGAATCGTCAATCAATAGACACATCGAGATAGACTAAATTTACCAACCAATAAGAAGGAAATCTCACACACAAAGGGTCAAAGTTCAAGTCAAAGAAACAATCAGTTCCAATACAAGTAGCCTAGAGGGTGTGAAAACACACAAAAACAACCAATCACGTGCAAGGTCACCAGGAGAGATGACTAATAAACTCGTGGAGAAATCTAAAAGCTAACTTCGAATTGAAGTATGCACTGAAGATGTTGCCTAGTTGGGCAATGAAAGCTTCTCAAATTAACTATCCAGCTCAGAGAACACAACCACATAAAAAAGTCTCTTTTACTGCCGTGGATTAAAGTGCCAATTTTATTCTCCTAAATTGTTGCATAATAAACGCTTTTTACAATCTTTTTATTCTTCCTTATTTTTGTAAACTATTTTCAAATTGTTTCCTATTTTAGAGGCTGACGGTATTGACGTTCGCGGATTGTACGGAGTATACTAACGCAAGATCTAATACCCACAACTTCTATAGTATTCGTTCCGCGTAGACCAAAGGCAAAACAAAACACCACAATTGATCGTCCAAATTACGAGATATATTTCGGGACTAAATCGGAGTGCGAGATGATTGCTTAGCTGGCTAGGGATCGTGCACCAACGTAACACGACGGAGTACCAAATGGCGTGGATGCTTGACCGGAAGCCTTCAGCTAAACAAGTCGACTTAAACAGTGAGGGTCAGCATCCAATGTTCAGTGATGAGTGCTGTGGTCAATAATTTTGGGGAATTATTTACCGCTACACTATCCATTATTTGCAAATGACTGTTAATCACTTCACTTATCAGTTGTCCACCGTCGAATGCACAAGATTACTCACCGTAATTTACACGCATACATTTTGACTTATGCTTTAATAGCTGATTATAGTATCTGACCTTTGTTAATTAGCATTGCATATGTAATGGAATAATTGTTTGCAAAATCCATCCTGAACGGTATATTTATAATATTAATACTTATTTAGATATCATAAGAAAAAGGGGTAAACAGCAAAGAAAGTTTCCTTTCGACGATTCATTTTCAAGAGCTGTACAATCATAATTATATTTAGAATGACGAGTGGAACAAGTGAAATAATACCGGGGACAGTTCAAAGTGAGAACAGTAATAGTAACAATTGACGTAATAAAGGAAGAGTATACAAATTGAATAGACAAAATGAAAAAAATTGTTATAGCCAAAATATGATTAGGGATTACCATACTTTAGCATAGAGGGATTAAGACCACGAAAGTTAGAGGGATTGAACGAACTTTTTCTGTACACAGAGATCTGGCTTTTCTGTTTCGATAGCCAAAGCTTCAGCAATACAGATGAGTCGGATACGTAGTGATTCGGTAAATTACTTTTTGCCTTGTGGATGACTTTAAAGGCGGAGGTTACAGAGATAGGGTGGTCATTGTCGACCAGATTTTCAATGATAGATTATATTTAACTAAGAAATCATTAGACCAATCAGATACTGGTAAACTTTGTCCTCGAAAAATGCATTACGCAGTGTAAGGTGCAACCTCGAAGGGATCAGTAATTGTAAGTTAGAAAAGAGGCAGAAGTTGGCATGACGTAATAAGTGTGAGATAATGATTCATCAATAAGCTCGTGTAAAATGGACAGGGACTAGTGGAGAGGCGATAAAGTGTTTTTATATTAAATCTGTATGAAAAAGCAATGTTATTAATGAACAGTAATAGACGGATGATAAAAATATGGAAGATGGGAATAATAATAAAATAATAGTAATAATAACAGTAAACTTACATAATAAAAAAGAAGAAGCAGGACTATAGTAACTTCTGCGTCTTTTCTAACTTACAATTAGTCATCTCTTCTAGGTTACACCTTACATTACGTAATACATTTTCCGAGGACAATGTTTACCAGCATCTAATTGGTCTAAAGATTTCATTTTTAAATATAATTACAATTGTACAGCTCGTGAAAATGAATCGTCGCAAAGAAAATTTTCTTCGCTGTTTACGCCTTTTTCTTGTGACTCAATATGGGAATATTTCGTTCATTATTTAGATGTTTCAACTAGTTTTGTAATTATTATCCGTTTCTCTCTTAGACTGTATATCATTGTTCTGATACTCGCATATCATCTATTGACTTGATATTTATTATTTGTCTTTATTCTTGTTTAATATCTAATTTAAATGCTTCTCTTTGTGATTGTACGATGATACTGATAACTTGTTGTTATACCATGTGATTTCGTTTGAGTAAAATCAAGGTTATTCTGGCCTTGAACTGTCTGCAGGAACTCATTATTCATGTGGACGTCCCTATAAAAGACTGTCTAAGTGAAATTCATTCGGCAACGGACTAAGTATCGAAAACATCTCTATTCACTTACGAATCAGATCCTCACCAATGACGCTCTCTTCTAATACTTATGATAATTTTTTAAACAATCCTATTCTCGTGTTGAGTAAATTAGTAGTTTCACACCGAGTAGGACTATTTTCATCTCACATAAAATGCGCACCAAACAAGTTATCATAGAGTTTTTATACGTAGTAGTGCGAGTAGAAAATCTTTTTATAGTTGATTCTAAGCCTACCTGATGAGATGTGCAAGGGGAGAGTTGTGGATAATCAGAATGCTCAAAATCGGCAGACAATATAATATTCACCGATTCCTTGCATGAGTTCAAGTGTCTGTCCACAAAGCTATTAAGATTGTTAGTTTAGCGTTCCCACTTGCACTACCAACAGCTTCTAGTGCCCTCAACAATGTAACACAAAGGCGAGCAATGAAGAAGAATAGGTAGAATACAGGAGTTAACAAAATAAAAAATCAAGGATAGGAAGAAACTAGAATGTCTTAACTTCTTTGTATAGAAGGTTAGACAAGATATCTTTCCAGAAACCAACATGACGTGAGATGATCAAGAAAGCGCAAAGGAAAGACACAGTCCAAGGTATCTAACATTCAAATTCAGTGCCTTCTATAGTAGAAAAATCATGGAAACCAACCAGCTTCTGTGAACAACGTCTATGGCTGAAAGTGAAATTAACAGTCTAACACTTAGAGGGACTCAGAGTAAGACCATTGACTAATTTATGATAAAAACTAATTCATCATTTTGGAACAATTCGGTTAAGAAGTAACCAGCAATACAAGAGTTCACCATTCTGTAGTATTCATAGGTTTTTTAACAATAATTAAGTAATATCAACATGTCAAGGGGATGATAATGTAACAATTTAAGGGTGGAAATGATTACAACAAGTGGATTGCATAATGTACCTTGTGGCCAGAATTTTGATCTCACTTTGTCGAGAATACTCCACTTGAGTTTCAGGTACTTTTTACGGATGAATTTTGTTAGTTAGCTTTATTCCACAGTGTTTGTTTTATACTAGATAAATATCAAACTGTTACAGCTGCCTAACGTCACTGTTGAGGAAAATTTAAGTTTTTGATGTTATTACTTTTGAATAGAACCCAAGGTCTGACCACAAATAACCGTCTTTTTGCTGCTGTCTGTGAGTCTGTCAAGGTTTCGTCTGATATACTGTAGCACGCAATGGTATGTTTCCTTCATTCAGAACACAACAAGTCGGTTTTGGTTGTAAAAGTATGTATAAAGTTTTGTAGAGGAGCCGCGAGAAGAAATATTTTTTGACAAATTATGTGCTTAAATACCTTCGAGGTGATGTCAGAATTTTACGTGTAGTTTCTGTGTTACTATAAAAATGTACTGGCACATGTCAACTGAATATGTTTGTTTGTAAAGAAATGAGCATTTACTCTATTAGAACAAGACATATAAGCTAGCAATATTGTTTTCAATTAAATCTTCTTCAGGTTTTACTCTAATTTACCTGGATTTACATATAAAAAATTTCAACCAATGACGGTCATTTTGTGGATCAAATAATAATAATGATGTGGCAAATGTTTTGAACGTAGTTAATAACGATGATTATAATGGTAACAAAATATTGATAGTAAGGTTTATGTAGGTGGCGATAAGAATAACAAAGGTAGTAATATATGTATATATAGACAATTCAATAAATAAATTCGGTCAAATCTTAAAAGTTATGTAATACTAATGCTGAAGTGGACAAATTATCAGACTTTAAATAAATAACATAAAAATACGAAGGAGATGGAAAATAAGAAAGAGTGGGAGGGTTTTGAATACAGTTCACCTAGGCCAAGGGCGAGACAAAGGTAGAACAATCTTCTTTTGTATGCAAAGACTAGGATTGTTCTCTCGAATTCCCAAAGCTTCGGCTATGTGTAAAAGACGGATTCGAGTTTCGTTCGAAAGGCTCGATGGAATGCGATAGATAACTTTGAAGGCACTACTTTTGTCCACTTGGTGACCACTATCAATCAAATGAGCCAAAACAGAACTTCGTATAGATTTTATTTGACCTTTTCCAAACCATGAAGGAAGATGCTCATTAATGCATTTATTAAGCTGTTTAGTTGTTCGCCCTATATAGCTCTCTCCACAGGAGCAACTAAATTTATAGATACACATAGATGTGGCACAGCTGGGTAGTTTGTCTTTCTCTTGAGCAATCATAATTAGTCGGCTGGAAAATGACAAACAAATGGTGGTGGCAGTATAAGCCCGTTTTATCGCTCTCGATAATCTCAGATGTATGACTTCGCTAGCCACGTCCCCATCAAATTGCAATTTCATGAAAAGTTGTTTCCTTTCAACCGTTGTCAGTTTCTCTTTATTGTACTTGGTGTTCATATGTCTCTTTACAAATCTACTAGGATAACCCATTTGGACCAGCGAATGTATCCTAACTCATTTTTTAGGGAGTCATCTGTACAGATACGTCTTGCTCTTTTCGTGAGGCATCTGACCAAAGTGACTTTGTATCAGATTGGTACAAAACTGAGGAAATGTGTATATTGTCCTACAGATGTAGGTTTTCTATAGACATCTCTCTTGAGTGAACCATCCTCTCTTTTTCTCAATTGAATGTCAAGGAAATATAGTCTACCATCATGTTCTTCTTCGCAAGTGAAGATGAGCGATGGATGTGCATCATTAAATTTTATTAACATTTCATTCTTGTCAGGTTTCACATCAAGAATAATAAACGTATCATCAACATAACGAAAATAGGAATCAGTTTTATCTATCACTTATTTCAATGGACCATTTACTCTATTAAAACATGACGATAAGAGGTTAGGTATATAAAACGCTGCCATGATCTTTTATTTGTCAACATTTATCTAAAAAATGTTTAAGTATAATTAAGCACATTAATACAGGCTCTCATTTAATATTTGGCTGTAAACATGACGTTAGTTTATATTTGAACGTGTTTACTGCGACAAGTGATGCTTACATTGTTGGAGCTGGCTTTCATTTTTCTCAGTGTACTACCACCATACAACACTGTAATATCAAAAATTGAGGTATTTCGGTATGAATACAGGAAACTAATCAACGCTTTCTTCTGTATAGCTTGTCAAACTTTCGCGAGTTACACGCCGTTAAAATTTATATGCCAACAACATCAGAACACGACTGCACGTAAAAGAATCTGTGATGATAACTTGTACCGAAAGTATGAAATCACCTCGATAATGCCGTCGGGTAGCTACACAGTTTAAAAGTTTCCCAGGCACTAACGAACACAATTCTAAATTACCTGAAAAATGTTAAGAATATTCCCGAAATAGTGGGGTCAGTGCTCTATCTGTAAAAATCGAACAGAACAAAGGTCGATTCTAACTGACAGTCCAAGATCAAGCAATGATAGCATGGTATTGCCTTGAATTCAGACGAAATCTCCGTCGTTAAATAACACACTATAAAATTACTTAAAATGATCACAGCACGCTCAGAAAATCAAAGTAGGATTTTGCAGAATATTTCACTGTGTACGCCACAGCCTCTTCGATACAACAATATCAACACCATCACACAGCAGCAAGTATTCGAAATGGGAATAATAAATAATAATAACAAATAATATGAATTAATTCGAAAGAAGATATACAAATATTAGTAAAATGATCTACAGCCTAAGGGGAAAATGGTAGTAATTACAAAATTAGTTGTTATATTCAGAATGTGTAAATATTGTTAATCAATTTTTTTTCGTGAAGGCATTTTCAGATTGCTTATTCTGTTACAAACAAAACAATACGTCATCCATCTTAAGCCATTGAGTAAACAATCTGTTGATATTTACGTTCAGCAAACATAACAACTTTTATAATGTGATTCTTTTTTTCCAGTAAAATCGGTGTGTGAATTAAAACGAACTTAATCAACGTAGTTATATGTAGACTCACAATAATGATATTCATAACTGTGAAGGTATTAAAGATTTTTTCATTTCAGAATTATCGTGGTGTGGAAAATAACTAAGAATACCTAGAGAATAATTCAAGTTGCACTAAAATCACGAATTGGTTGAAGTTGGAATTCATGGGCCATTAAGTCAGGTGCCAGTGACTGAATGGTCTACGAGCTCGCCTTGCAACCAGTAGGTGGTGGATTCAAAACCAGGTGGGTGCGTACTTCCGATGGTAACCAAACTAGGACGAAACAGCTTTCCAGTACTCCCGGTTTTTCAAAGGTCCTCTAAATGATACCAATCCATGGGCAAACTTGAAACAAATCAAATCCCTATGAATAAACTGTTGGAAATAAAGTATTTAAGTAATAATCACAGAAATGAGTTTACATTGCGTTCATTCGCAAGCTTCATTCTTAGGGTTATAAGTCGACTTTCTAAATTACCAACCAGTCGATTATTTCTTGCCGTACCTGTAAGTGAACGCTCTTATAGTGTCACTAAGCTCATTGGCCTATTGTAAGGGCTTTAGAAAGACTATCATAATCAAAACAATCAGAACTAAACAGTAATACTGATTACCACCAGACACTCGGTCCGTTCCATTTCACCACTGAAACACAACACAATCTACTTTTCAAAGGTTGATGTGTAGGAATATGATTTATTTCAAGTTTGATCTCGGATTGGTGTCATTTAAAGCACCACTGGAAAACAAGGAGTACTAGGCAATTTTTATGTCCAGGTTTGGGATTCTTCAGCAGTACGTACCTTCGATCTCACTGGAGTTCAAACCCAGGACTTTCAGATTACCAGGTTAAACAATTTGACGATTCATCCACTTCAGCCAGTAAATGATAGCCCCTGAATTCTAAGTTCTGCCATACTAACTCTTAAAATTGATCTGATGCTTGCTAGTGACAGGCTGCAGGACGAAGCTTCCTGGAGTTCTGGTGAGAGTTGTGACCAGTAGGATCCACCAGGTCGGGTATTAGGACAAATACTCACCGTTGATACTCACCGGAGATCGTGCTGTAATCGTGAACTGACAAAGATAGAATTCACAGGTTACTGAATCCCGACCCAGTAGATGAATGATTAAGGGATTGGCCTCGTAACCTGAAGGTTCGATCTCCAGTGGGATCATCGGTGCACACTGATGAAGAGTCCCGAACTAGGAAGAAAAGACTGTCCAGTACACTCTGCTTTTCAGTGGTTTTCCAACTTATACCAATCTGTGATTAAATATGGAACAATCTCATTTTATCAAAGCGCTCCTAAAAGGTGATCTAGAAGTACAAGAGGAGTTTTTCACTATTGCTGAAAGTAATGTATATGTTTGGTTAAATATCAGAAATGAAGAAATTAGGAATTAAGAAGGACTTTAACACTTATCGTCCAGAATTTTTCAAATACTATAAATTATTCAAAACTGTAGGTATGACTTCGATTGTTTCTCGCTGTTTTATGGTCAGACTGTATTTTGTTGATAAAACTCCTCATCATACAACCTTAATGTATGTTACACTATTATTAGTATCATAATGACTGTTTAAGAGTTTCCAAATCTGGTTAAATGGAGGAATAACAGACACGTATCACTGGTGGTTTTGCTATGATTTTTATCTCTGTTTCACGACAGAAATGAAGCGATTTTATTCTTCTGGTATATAATAGGGCTTACAGTTACTATTTAAAACATCATGCTACCTTTATCCGAGCTAAAGAATGTTATCTCTGCTATGAATCTAAATTGCATATCACGATCCACTACAACCTACTGGTTTTGTATTTCTTTCGAAATTATTGAAAATTTGTATGTGATACACGAAAGTGCCAACCAACAAATGGTTATGAGAGTATTCACCTGAGCGAAACAAATTTCTGTGAATACTGTTGAGAATTGAAATTCTGAGCTACATAACATTTGGAACACGTCACTGAAACCGATTTGTTTAAAACTAATACCCCACTGAGTGTCAAAATTTATGGTAAAATGTGCTATACAATGGAAGAGTTTAACACTGGATTATATAAGCAATAAACAGTTATTTACCAAGTCCAGTTTTCAGTTTATTTTATTATATTTAATTTCTCCTGATTTACTAGTTCGTTAGTTTTCTAGCAGATCCTAAGCCAGAGAAAAATGGGAAGGTTTTAAGTGTGGCTAGTGACCCTACCCCGGAAAACCAATCACATCACTACAGAAACTTATTCTTCGCTGGAACCGGGGAGACGAAATGACGTAGGCTGGTGAAAGCCTTCAGAAATCAAGTCAGACGATGTGTTTCCTTTCGATGAAAGTTAAAATAAACACTGGGACGTGGAATGTTCGTACAATGTACGAAGCTGGCAAGGCTGCCCAGGTTACCAAATAAATTAGCAGATCTGGCACAGAAGTGTTACGAATCTGTGAGAGCAGGTGGAATGGATGTGGACTCTTCAGTCTGTTAAATGTAGAGCCAGTAATCAACTCAGGTTACACAGACGACAACCACTGGCATACTAAGGGAGTGGCTATCATGATGTCACTAATAGCAGTCAAAGTTCTTATGCAGTGGGAATCAATCTCTAAGATAATGACAGCAGGATTCAACACAAAGGGAAGTAAGGTTACAATCATCTAATACTACTCGTATAAGGAACAAAATTCGAATTTTCAACACCGATGTTAAGTCAGTAAGTTCTTCCATATAGGTCAGAAACTTGGCATTCCCGTTACGAAACGTTTTTCCAACAGGTAGTTGAGGACTTTCATCAACGGCTACCTTCGCTGGATCCATAGTAAGATCAGATGGTTAGCCAGAAAGATTTCCCAACAAGAAACTCTGGGAATGAACCAATCAAGAACCCACTGCTCAACAAATATTACGAAGGAAATGTAGTTGGGTTGGACATACGCTGAGGAGACCGCTGAGCGAAATCGCTATCTAGACCACTGTTCGAGTAGAAACTGAATCGGAAATTACGAGTCAGGCATGGATCCAAAGGTGACGTGGGGGGGGAACAGGTAAGGAGAAGATGAAGCCCTCGGGGCAATCGTGTGTTGTTGAAGCCCTATGTTCCACTCAGAGCCCGTGGGAATAATAATAATAATGAATAATACCCCACCGAGAAATTAAACTCACAGCGAAAAGCAACATCCAAAAGAAGAACAATAAACAATTGTATATCAAGTTCAATTTTTAATTTATTTTAACATATTTATTTTTCAAAAGTTATTTTCCACTTAAAAAATAGAAGTATATCTGTACAGTAATCTTTATGGGAAAGAAAAATCAAATCGGCAAACAGAAAGAACAATGCGAAAAAGAAAATGGAATTCTGAATTTCTGTGGAACGAATTATTATTACTGCTTTACTCATCAATTTGTACTGACATTCATTTCAATATCTGTGGCTAAAAATTACATTGGTATGTACACAAAAAAGAGATCACTTGTTAAGCTACTAACATTTGCATTAGTAGTACATAAAAATGTTTATACAAGAGATCACAGTGGAATAGTGTGAATGAATGACGTTCAACTCCTTAGCAAGGAAATTAAATTAAATTAAATAACAACTAAGAACAGTAATAGAAAAAGAAACCTTTAAGGGAAAGAAAAGAATTTAATCAAGATAATCACAATGTTATCTAATAGTATATGTAGTAAACTATAACTCAAATAGCTTGAATAATTCTTTAACAGCTTTTGTGGACTTGCTTTAACACTTTTTATTAAATTATCCGTTACAAGATGTTTCCGACTGTTGCGTTCATCAACATTCTCATCATTGTTAATTGACTGAGTCATTTGAACGGATTCCAAGTGTTTTGATAATCTTGTCTCATAGTTAAATGAACAACCATCAGGTAGAGTTTCTTTGAAATAATTCATTATTAATCGAACAGCATTTGATGGACAAGCTGTGTGTAAAATGTTATACAGACAGTCCAGTTTTGCTCTCAATGACCTAAGAAATCCATGAGAGTAAGACAGGGAGAGAAAGAAAGAGAGGGCGAAAATATGACAATGTTAAGCTTTTAACTAGACTAAATCAAAAAAGAAAAACATGTAATCAGATATTATGAAATATATGTCCCCAAAATTACTGTCTCCCTCAAAAATTGTTATGCTTGTTTTAGGGTACTTGGAACATGTCATGTTATAAGAGTTGATGACATTTATGTCATACCGTTTTACCTATAGAATAGATTGAAACCAGGGTAGATCTTTGACAACTTCATGTTGTTTTTTTACCGAGTACCATGAATAATGATTTGAAATACTATTTGGAAATATTTTCGTGTTTTTTTATAATCCACCTGGTATACTTCGCTTATGACTTACACTGCCTGAATGTCTCCTAATATGTTAACATATTTGTACTGATCCTAAGAGGTTCTTTTTAAACAAATGTTTTCCATAAGCAGAACAATATTTTTGCATATTTTTTGACAGTCAGACCAGAAAAAAAATTGGTCTAACCAGTTACCGTGTTAATTATTATCAGAAAATGAAAACTAATCTCAGTGTGCGTTTTGCTCCTAAATATTATTATTATTTATTACTGTTATCATTTTACTTTACTCCTTTACGTTCCCAGTGGAACATAGGTCTTCAGGCTAGAGCTTTGAAGTTTCGGTAGCAGTGGTGTTTATTTTTACAGGATGGGGTTGCTAGCCTCATGCCCAGCCTTCTTACTTTACCAGTCTTATTACTGGCTTAGCGAGGTAAAGGAGTGCGGCTGTGGCCGGGCATCGAACCCCGAAACACATGCGTGGTTGGTAAGTATCCTACCGCTGTGCCACCGACGCACATGCTACTTAACATGCTTCATATCATACTGACAATCTTTTGTAAGAACCTATCATAGTCGATGTTATCTAAGTCAGGTTCTGTTTTTTCGTATGTAACATATCTGAGGAGACTCCTAATTTTCAGGATTTGGAAGAGAAAAGCATGATTCATTTTATTTTCTCATGATCTGATCAGTCTTGTACATTCAATAAACACATGTATCAATAAAAATGATGTTACCACAAGCGTTATCATATGCACAAATTTTTATGGCTCTATGTCTGGTGAAAAGTGTCGAAAACGTCTACTGGATATCATTTTATGCGGCAAAACTTTTAAAAATATTGATGTTATTATTAACCCTAATAAAAACGATTTTTAGCAGATGAAAATTTACTCAGAACTTTAGATAGGTTTTCTGTTTTCATGAGTGCTACAACCATTTATTCGCCTTAGATATTTCAAGTATTCCGGTGTATTTGGCATTTTCGTTTTCTTCGGTTGTTTTTGCGAATATTATCATTTGGACAATATGTGATTACTTTAACAAAACTGCGTTTCACCGGTTAACATAAGATCTAAATTAAGTGCACTTCTGCACTGATAAGATAAACGTTCGAAGTTTTATTCTGTGTGCATAAATGAATAAAGTAATGTGAGTTCTTCACAAACTGATATGCAGTCACCAAGTGATTAGTGCTTAAAGGTCGTAGAAAAAATGCAGAGATGTAGACTTCTAGATGTAGCTTATGTAAACATCTGTGAAAATTTTGTTTAAGAGACCAAATCACACTGGGGAAGAGTTACAGAAGGCATGTTTGTGGTTTCGAATAAGAAACTTATTTTGATTTGACACTAGTAACTAGTGTGATGCGTCTAGTCCTCTCTTTGGTGCAGACTGAATTCTGTCAGTCAGGTTGTAATGTGGCCACCATTCTAGGCAGCTCGCCATCACAGTGTACATTGATTTGACGATATTAGATGGTTGGAGGCAACCGGCTACAGGAAGCCTTAGATCTAGGTTTCGTGCTTTCTGGCACTCACTGGTCAGCAAGGTGTACCTGCAACCTTGAAGGAACTCATGTCCCTTCTGAGATTTGAACCCGCATCACCCAGTGCTGCAGTCAGAGACGTTACCACTGAGCGCCAAATATAGGACTAGACGCATCACACTAGTTACTAGTGTCAAATCAAAATACCCACTACAGTCCTACAGGAGGTCAATCGCGAGCCTGAATAGCTCAGTGGTAACGTCTCTGACTGCAGAACTGGGCGACGCGGGTTCGAATCTCAGAAGGGACATCAGTTCCTTCAAGCTTGCAGATACGCCTTGCTGATGAGTGCCAACTAGCACGAAACCTAGGTCAGATGTGGCTTCCTGCCAATTACCTCCAACCATCTAATATCAACAAGAAACTTATTGTTTTATACATTTACGTGTTTTTCGGCAGAGTACTGTTAGCCAACTCTTTGTGTCTGGTAGGAGTTGCTTCTAAGAAACCTTTCACTATTCTGTCATAAAAAATGATTTGATGTATGTATCATTTTGATGCATTTATTCCCCTATTATGTAGCTCTATATACCAAATATATTCAGATGAATGTAAATTCGGTATGAAAACAAATCAGAATTATCCTTATATTTTGATGGTTCACCAGTTAGCAACCAGTGTCATAAGTCTGAATTTTGTCACTCAGGTTTGTTAAGTGGTTAGCGTGCTAGGCGGCTTCCTGTAGAGGAGCACCTTCGATTGATTTTAGATGGTTGAAGAGAATAGGCAGGAAGCCTTTTGTTCCTGTTGGCACATGTCAATAAAGCATGGGATTTGTTACTGCCTAGTGACCGATCAAAAGGTATTCAATAAAGTCCCACAGGAGGTCCATCTAGCGGCCGAATAGATCAGTGGAAGTATCTCTGATTGCAGCACTGGGTTATGCCAATTCGGATCTCAGAGGGAACATGACTCCCTTTAAGATCCCAGATACCACTTGCTAGAGAGTGCCCACAAATACGGAACCTCTATCCAGGCCTTATGTCTATTCCCTTCAGCCATCTAGAATCATCCTTAATTATATAAAATGAATAATTCGATTTTAAACATACTAAATAAAAGTACAATTTCGACGAATGACTGTTCTCACAGACGGTACGTGATTTTGATTTAATTTTTTAATTCAGGAAGTATGAATCATTCCGTTTGGTTTCAAGGGTTACAGAATAACTGCTTTGTAAAGAATTGTTTGCCTTCGAGGTCTGACAAAGCGCATCGCTCAAATACGAATGGAGTCTTTCTTGACTCTGGTTAGATCATTACTGGAAGCATCTTCAAAACACTAGCTCCATTAGACTACTCTATTTCCGTTGATATAAGAATAGAACTTGTGCACTGTGGTAGAGTATAATTCCATTGCGGATAAAATTTATTTTGATAAAGTCTCACAGTGTTATACAGTAATATTTACTGATGACGTTTTCAAGAACAATTTATCGCTCATAATCATATCAAGGTGATATCATATGATTATGAGCTATACAAATACGACTACCAAAAAATCTCATAAGTAATAGCGTCACTTTTATTGGGCTACTTAGTTTGTGTACGGGATGCAAGTTTCGGTTATGTGTAATTTCCAGGTAGAACAGTAACTGATAACACAAGTCTGTGTCATCATTTTATATTCTAAAATAGGTTCGACCTTTATTCATTATGTCCAAAAATATAATCAGAGATGTCTTTGACCGAGGAAAATATAAAAAAGAAAAGCAAATTCATAATTTTTCGTACTATCATTATCATTATTATCATTTTGTGATATCATGTCTTCATTATCCATTTCTCCACCCAGTTTATTTCACCTCATTGTTACCCTTAATTTTTGTCAACCTTTATGGTTTTATACTAAGCCTACCAATTCTGTAACATCTTATCACAATTTACAGTTTAGCGCTTTTATTTTATCATTAGACATTATCAGTCAACCCTCACATTCGGTGTCCCCTTTGTTAATGTGTGTTTGTATGTATTTTGTGGTTATCGCATTTCTCTCACCCCAATGACATTTGTATTCTGTTGACTATAAAACAACACTATATCACCGAATTGTTCATTCACACTTCACCACATTTTTTCTGACTATATACCCTCTTACACATCATCTCAACTTACACATGCACCCCAATACAGTCAGTTTCTGATATTACTTTCATTTGCCTTTATTGGCTATATGTACTCTATTATTCATGGATTTATAACTACAGAGCCTAAAGAAGAAGAAGTTATCGAAAACAATTGTTCGCTCAAAATCTTGTTTTGATTTCAATATGGGAATTTTTTTCATTTACTGATAAAACTGAGTTTTGCGGTAGATAAAAAATAAGAAAACAACTCAACAACTTAATTTGACAGATATGTCAATAACGTTTTACATAACTCATTGTTTAGAACCAGTAGTTATTAGTGAGAGACAAGAAAATATTGATTGACATTTACTGTTTTCTAATGTTTTATTTTTATCTATTCATGATTATCTGTGGTACTTGAAAATTCGTCTGTTGTCCTGCGTAATCATGAAGTTGCATCGCTCTTCCTATTAAATGGGATATACATATATATACATTAAAATGCCTAAGTATACGTGGTTACAGACAAACGATTATACAAACTTCAGTGTCTGTATCTTGCTGACATTAGACTTTTGCGTGACTACTAGATCAGCAAAAGTAAATATAACTAATGCATTAAAATAGAAATGATTTATTTTGTATACAACTGGAAAATGTCTTTTACAGTCTAAGAAATCAATAAAAGCCTCCAATTGTCACCTGACTATTGAATGTAAGAAAGGATTGCATGCCCAAAGATGTGGAAAGAGATAATGAAAAGTGTGGAAAAGTGTGTTTAATGCCAAAATTGAATAACAATAGGATTATATAATGGTAGAATTCTCTTTATTTTATTGTTCTTATAGAGAAAACAGCAATATCAACAGAGTATCTGTCAACTTAATTCCCTTTTATCTTCCTTTACAAGATCTGGGGTGATATTGAACTATCCAAAGAAGCAATCGCCTCATATATGAATAGCATTCATGTTACATAATACTGTTTTATGACTGAGAAATACTCATATTTTTAAGTATGCATATATGTATATGCTTCTGAAGGAAAATGTCAATACTATAAACAGTGGCTAATCGCTTTGTGGCTTAAATATAATACATTAAAGAGAATACGTAGGAGATGACAGATACAGTTTTTTGTCCTAAATATTGATGTCTAAACTAAGTTCGGATTTATTCGTTGACAAAAATGTTTCGTATTAGTTAAATGATATTTATTATTGGTTACAGGATTTTATCATGAGCTGACATCGGTTAGACTATTCGAAAACATGCAGGCAGTGCGAGACAGCCAAATGTTTCGTCCTAGTTTGGGACTTTTCAGGAGTACTCACCCACCAGCGTTAAAGACCAGAACGTTCTGGTTACAAGGCAAGCTCGTAGACCATCAAGCCACTGGGACGCTACTGGCTAGTCGTCGCTTTACGTAAAAATTGGTAGAAGTTGGAATTATGGGGTGGTCATTGGATCGGATCCCAGTGGCCTTCTGGTCTACGAGCTCGCTAGCCTTGTAACCAGAAGGCCCTGGGTTCGAACCCATCAGTGTAGGTGCTTACTCTTGAAGGGTCCGAAACTAGGCTAATAAAATAGCTCTCCAGTACTCTTTGCAGGTTTTTCAGTGGTTCTCTAACCAATTTCAACTCATGATGAAATCCTGTAACCAATTTATCAAATCCCTACAAATCAATACTTGAAAAGGTATTTATTATTATTATTAGAAACCTTCCTCTTACTATGAATGAAGTACTAAAGAAATTGTTCTAACTGTTGTTATATAGTTTAAAGGAGTCAGGATAAATTATATCTTACAGAGAAATTCGCAATCTGAGAATAAATTAGTGATTTTTAATTTACGCAGTTCGAGGTGGGGTGAAACTTCATCACAGTTTCTTCCGAAATTCAAAATTATTCAGATTACAATGTATGATGTGCTTGATACCATAAATAGGAATCAAGAAAGCAAGAATAAATACGTGATGCTACATATTACTGATTGACTGATATGAGTAGTTGGGTATACCTCTAATCAGTCAGCTTGATCGGATTGATCTAAACACCTCAGGTCTGTTTCACTCGTCAGTGGTGTAAAAGGAATTTGGATGTTTTGAATTGATTCGGCTGTTTGAGCTTAGTCAAACCAGGTGGATCGCTGATGAGCTCAAGGGAAAACAAGAAAAACTCTCATCTTGGATTTGAAACACTTTGATCTAGCTATCAGTCAAGCGCTGCTGGTTGATCTGCGTGGTATCTAGCTGTTTTTACCAGTCAGTCAATAATATATTGCATCATTAGTTTTGTTTTATCTACTGATTATTTGGAATACAACTTCAAGAGGTGTGCTTAAACTATGAAACGTTCTGTTGGAAATCTAAAGTTTTCCTGAACTATTTCACAATCTGTGAAGCCAGTTATTGGGTATGATGCTCTGGGATGCAATCCAATCTATGAATATTTTCAAGGCCTTTCAATCTCTGATGAACTTAAAAGATGTTCATTTATTCCACCTTTAATTTTAAAGATTGTTTGGTGCATATTTCGCCACAGATTAAGTACCTTGTTTGGTATAGACGACTAGATTATGAATCCTTTGATACTGTTTTTTACAAACTTGAGGTTACTTTGAAATCCACTTGATTTTCTCAATAGTACCATGAAGAATATCTGTTGAGTACTTTTTCTGATTCCATATTATGTATATGACTTGTATGACGTGCTTGAAGTGTTTTTCGTAGTGACGTAGAATGCTGTTTCGTCGGTAGAGCTTTTCGGATATTTATTTACTTAAGGAAATTTGATAATGTTCGTTAACTGTTTTATTTGTTATCAATTGATGAGTCCTCCTTAAAAACCACAGGAAACTGAATCTTTTGTGTTTATGGACTATAATGACTTCAAATTCAAACAAATATTGAAGTGTATTTTATATGCATTAAAATATATACTTTATTTTGTCACAGAATTACGTCATAGTAAAGATAAAGTTAAGGTTCAGGATTACTCTGATATATCTACCAGTATTCGATAACGACGTGACAGTAAATGTATTTTGATTTCATTTTAATGGTCATTGAAAAACAAACTTTTATCGTAGTGAGAATTTTCACTTGGACATTTAAAAGACAAAAAAGGGGACTGAGGAAAGGATATTCTTTTCGATAGCTGTAATTTTTATCATAGTACTTTAATCACCACTTCAGATGTGTCAACTAGGAACTACGGCCCACTAGAAACGGTCAGCGGCCTTTATATTTTTGCTTATCTCTGATCTTATATAACTAAAATAGAACTGATAAGTTTGTAAAGTAACTATATCTAATAGTTTCATTCAGATATGGTTCCATTGTTGTAAGTGTAATAGCTAGATTCGCACTTAACTGAATGGCATTGTTTAAGAAGGCTGATTTCATCCTTTAAGATCGTCCACAGCCTACAAATCTTCGGATTAATTTACTCTTGTAATTCGGAATTATGATAATGGAGGCGTATGTCTGCGGAATAGGTAAACATAAATGTCTGAATTAACTCAGAATAATGAGGATTTTAATGTACAACCTAAAAGCCTGATTCTATTATCAGACGGTAAGTGATGACGTAGCTGTCTAGTCCTAAATGTGTTTGTCAGTTCATCAAGCGTTCAGAGTAATCTCTAAACTCAGTGATAATGTGACTGCTCACTGAGACATATCTAATTTAATATTGGAGTATTAGAGTGACTAGTAGGAATTTTCTGCTCTCATTAAAAAATAGATGTCATAGACATATGGTACAACATAATAGCTCACGGCCATTATTGTGATAGTTTATATTTGCAAATGTAAAGAGTCATAAAAAGGAATACAAATGAGAAAATCAGTTTAGACTATAAAGATAAAAGAAAAGAAAACTGATATAACATTACACATAAGTACATTGTATGAATACTTTCCTTTGAATGACATTGGTTCTACTCGAGATTGTTTACAATTCCTAGGGGTTTTCACCAAGTCAGAGTCAAGCGCCAAATGCTATGATTTTGGCAAACACTGGGCACTTTCACGTATTCAAATCATTTCCTAGTCTCACCAGCGACTGTTCTGGACAACCCAAATCCATTCTCAGCTAAAATTCAACATCAGACTACGTGGCATTCAAGTATACGCGAGATAGTCGTGAACATCTTATTTAGTAGTACATTTTTCTTATTATAGCTTGACTCTACACAGTATTTTTGATACAAGTATGGAATTTCCAGCATGTCATATGGGTAGCTCAAATTTAGCAGGCCGACCATTGATATCGGGCTAGTGTCGGCCGGGGATCAAACCCCGGACCATGTGCATGGTCGGCGAGATTCCTAACTGCTGTGCCAATGACCCAACGTGACAATGCGTGATGAAGCATACACCCTTTTCAGTAAACAGATTTTCAAAACAAATACTTATTTTAGTGAAAAATACGAGAATTGCTGACTGACTTCAGTTAAAAAATATAACTGCTAAAGTTTGGACCAAGAAGAAGACTCTGAAAGGTCTGGAATTCGTGAGCCATTTATGGCTAAGGTGTGCATACAAAACCCGAGAATTTGACAAAAGAAGCAGTAGGCTAAGACAGGACTTAAAGTGAACACAGAGAAGACTCAGGTGATGGAGATAACCCTCTACCAATAACAACAAGCGGCATCAGACGCTATCAACGGAAGAAATCTGAAAGAGATCACTTCCTTCACTTATATCTGTGAAAATCAAGATGACCATCAAAAGCTTATGAAACCTAAAATGTTAAATAGTATGTTTATGGGGTTAATTAATATGTAGCCACCATGCGAAGAGGTTTCTTCCTTCAAGACTTCAAACTGCTAGGGTATAAGATTATTCAAAAGAAACTTCACATCTGAATCCAAAACCAAAATTTCATCAATATTTTTGGAGTATTTGGCTAGAGGTTTATAAATATCTCTGTATAACAATCCTCGAAGCTCCCACCCATTTAAAGAAGACAATTACGCTTAAATTTTTCAAAGATTTTCATTCACACACTTAGCTGAACTTTTGAAAATGTCCTTATAGACCGATATGGGCAACCAAATTAATTCAAGTATTGGTTTGTTGGGATTTGGTTAATTGGTTATGGGATTTCATCATGAGCTGAAATCGGTTAGAGAACCATTAGAAAACCTGGGAGCACTGGATGGCTACTTCGTCCCAGTTTGGGACTCTTCATAAGTACGCACCCACACTGCTCGGTTCGATCCCAGGACCTACTGGTCGCGAGGTAAGCTGGTAAACCATTAGGCCACTGGGACACGATCCAATGGCCCATGCTGTAGAGTCCCAAACCAGGACGAAACAGCTGTTCAGTACTCCCTGAAGGTTTTCCAACGGCTCCCTGACCGATGTCAGCTCATGATGAAATCCTGACACTAATTAATTACTGAATCACATTGCATGATTGTGTAATTATAGATAAAAAATTTCTTTACAGTTAATGAGTAGTGTAACTAATGATCATTTCGGTTTTCTGCAGACGTACTTTTATTTTTATATAAAACATAACAACCTGGACCGACACAAAAGCCTTGGAGGATTTGGATTTCGCCGATGATATATGTCTGATTTCCCACAAACTGGAAGATATGCAAGTGAAAAGCAACAAATTGGCAGAAGAAGCAGCAAAGATAGGACTTCAAGTGAACATAGACAAAACAGAGGTAATGAAGATTCCTGGCCAACATCAACAGCAACAACCGACAACAATCAGCATAAATGGGAGGAACCTGAAGGAAACAACTTCTTTCACCTACTTGGGAAGCATCGTCTCAACTACAGGAGGAACTGACGAGGATATCAAAGCCAGAATCGGAAAAGCAAGACAAGTTTTCATTTCTCTCAAGTCTATGTGGAGGTCAACAGCATTCAGCGTCAAAAATAAGATCCGTATTTTCAACTCCAATGTGAAGTCAGTACTACTATACGGATCAGAGACTTGGCGTGTCACAAAGAGCAGCTCAAACAAGCTACAGACCTTCATTAACAAATGCCTTCGCTCAATACTCAAGATCAAATGGCCGGAGAGGATCAGCAACAAAGATCTCTGGGAGCGAACCAACCAGGAACCGATCGTGAAACAAATAGGCAGGAAGAAATGGAGATGGATTGGACACACTCTGAGGAAACCAGCAAGTGACATCACTAGACAAGCCCTCGAGTGGAACCCGAAAGGGAAGCGACGAGTTGGTCGTCCAAGGGTGACCTGGAGGAGATCATGTGAAGAGGAATTGAAAGCGTGTGGGCAGACTTGGAGCCAGGTAAAAACTACAGCAGAGAACCGAAGGCAATGGAGACGCATGGCTGAAGCCCTATGTTCCTCTAGGAATTAAAGGAAAAAATAATAATAATAACAACCTGGCTGACAATCAAGCAATCTCCTAAACTGTCAATGTTTTTTAAGTAAATTTTTTACTCTTATCTGTATTTAATTGGTGGTTGGTAACTAGCAGTGGAATCCACGATGCGCATTTCGTCCTATTTGGGACTCGTCATCTGGATGTACCTGCATTTCTCAGTGAGTGATGATGTTCCCACCAAGGCTGGAACCCAGTGTCCATAGTTTCCAACGCCAAAGCGTTATCCACTAGACCACTTGGGCCACGAGAGCCACCTCTTGTGCAACGGGTCATATTGATTTAATTGAATTTTAGATTTTTCCCGTCGATTGATTGGACCGAAGTGCTCGGTCTCAGGTTGACATGTCGGCTTCCACCAATTAAATACTAATTAAATGCCCAGACATCGTCGAAGCATCTGCTCAAGAAGCCGACATGTCAACCTGAGACCGAGCACTTCGGTCCAATCAATCGACAGGAAAAATCTAAAATTCAATTAAATACTCTTATCTGTGTTTGTAAATTTTCGTCTAAAAATATAAGATGTTGCCCGGAAACATAAATAGCAGTCAATTTGAGATTCCTTCCTTCACTAAAAGTCACTTAATAAAGCCATCAACCGATTTTAATTAGTAGGAGGTTTGTTAAGAAATAACGATTTCTTATCGTTTGCATTATACAACTTCTCACCTTAACAATAAAGTCATCTAAGAAAAGTCAACCGACAAAGAGACTCACTTGCATTCATACGATGTTAATGTATGCTTGATCACAGAATAATATTCATTAGTATTTGCAGATAATCGTCTCGATTGATTTTGTAGAGCTAGAACAACTTCTCTGATTGTTTCATTTCTATGCACTGCACATTGTTCAGCTAACTTTTCTTGTTGTTTTAAACATTTGTATTGATGTTCGCGTAAAACTAAAAATCCAAATAAAAAGTGTTTACAGTTTGCTGATGAATGGGTGAAGAAAGATGACTTTTTTTCCTTTGTATTCAAGGAAGTTCCTTATTATTATCATCATCATCTTGAAAACTAGTTATTACCTACTCTATAAATGTGAAAGTATAAGAGTCTACGGTTAGAATGTATTCAACTAAGAAGTATACTTATTTATTAGACAGATTAAGTGGGCTGGCTTGTATTTTTATCGAGCTGAAGTCTTTATTTTCTCCAACTCAGACAGTTTAGGTAAATTTGATGTTACTTTATACGGTTGGTTAACTCCTTTCTCTTGAATAACTTTCACTAACTTTACGTCTGTATGGTTGATTACCTTATACCCACTTTGAAGAGATAAATGTACATATACCATCAACTTAGATAATTGACTTTTTCTGTTAATACTAAAACTAATCACATAAATTGTTTGACTTACTCATACTTGACTAGTATTCAAGAGAAACAATTGAACAGTGATAGAATACTATGTGAAGTACATAAGGGCCTGATGGAATTATCTTTTATTCGACTGGTTAGTAAACTATCTTTCAGCTGAGTTTATATTTCCTCAGTCTTTTGTTTGATAATTTATAAGTTGGATCACGGGCTGAAATAAGTTAGAAAACCATCAGTAGCACTTACTCACACAGAGGTTCGAACACAGAACCTTCTGGTTATAAGACGTGCTCACTTCAAATTGAAGTATACACTGAAGATGTCGCCTAGTAGGGCGATGAAAGCTTCGCAAATTAACTATCCAGCTCATAGAATACAACCACATCAAAATCATTCACCTGAGCTACAAATCTTCTCTATCATACTTAAGAGAATATTTACTCGCGTAAGACATTGACTGGTGGTTGCGTTAAATGTCGCGAATCGGCAGAAGTAGGAATTTGTGGGACATTGGATCGGGTCCCAGTGTCTGAATAGTCTAGAAACTCAACTTGTATCCATACAGTACTTGGTTCAAGCCCTCATGGGTTCATTCCTCTGAAGAGTGGAAAACTAGGATGAAACAGTTGTCCAATACTCCCTGGTTTTCAAGTGGTTCTCTAACCAATGTCATTTCTTTATCAAACCGGTAACCAGTTAAGTCCCTGCAAACCAACACTTTACGGTTTTTAGTTGATGACTTGTGTATTTCATCTGAATTAACATATTAATTTATTTCATTGGAAATGCTGATTATTATAAAGAGGAATTTTTAACTATAAAAGTGACTGGTCAGAGGTATGAACTCAGTTAAACTACGTAATATAATGGACGTGATGCTGCTGCACATTATAAAGTGGGACCATAGTCTCTCTACATTCCTAAAGGTAATTATTCAGGTAGTATCAATCCAGATATGCTGATTATTTTCAGAGTTACTCTAATTTTGTCATCCAGCTTAGTATGAAAATCTTCCGAATGGAAACAACTCAAATAACCTGTGAATAAGATATCAACAAGTGCTTAAAATATACTCCATTATTAATGAATTTTTACAAAAATGAAACAGACGTGTTGGTTTATACTTGCTAATGTTGATTTGTCTGGTTTCGGCCTCAAAATCCCAGATGTAACAATGGTTGACACAATCAGTTTTATTTTACTAAGCACTAATTAACCATAATATTAATTTCATGCATGATGAATTTTAATTTCTATACAGCGAATAATGAAAATGCTTGCGAAAACGTAAACTTTGTAAAAACGTCTACAGGTTTAAAAGTTATGATACTTCCACTACACTATTATTAGACCTTATGATTTAGTTTGTGGTGAGATATAAACATATGTGCACAGGTTATTTGTTCAATACTTGTCCTTGTTTTTCTTTTATGTTTCACCAAAGATTCAAAATTTCACTACGTGTAAAAGTCGCTGCAACTACAGAGTTTACTCATGCTATTCAGTTCCAATAAATATTGAGTGATAGAGAAGACTTGTAGCGCAAATTAACTATCCAGCTCGGAGAACACAACCATACCAAAATGTAGAGTCTCTGGTATTCATATACTTCCCTATATTAGTAATGTATTTATTTGATGTAGAACAATCATTTTAACTATAATGAATGAATGAAAAACAAAACGATATTGTTTCTACTGACGTTTCGCAATTTAATGCTTCTAATAGCTTTATCAAAGTTTTAAAAAACCGGAATTTACAAAATCTCAGCATATATATAACAAAGAGTTAAGAGGTGAGAAAATAGACTTAGGTCAAGTTAAAAGGACATATTGAAAGTCAAAATAACAATGAAGATCACTAAACCAAATAACAAGGGTAACAGTACATCTGTTATGGTATCAAAACAAAGTTTACTAACTTGTTCATCGTTCGTTAGACTGATAACGCATGAGACAGAAAAAGAAGAAGAAATATCAAACATTACTGAAACTCTTAAGTAAAACAACTACCCGAAGAACTTCATCAACAAAATCCATACAGACATTAAGTATGGCCAAAAATGCATTCCGAAAACATGGACCTCAACAGTCGTCATCCCATATAGAGCAGAGACATCAGATGATATCAGAAGAGTACTCAATCAGCTCGATATTAGAGTTTTCTTTAAAACATCAGACACACTACGAAGCAACTTTGTCCATATAAAAGACCAAATCCCTAAAGATTCTCCATCTAATTGTGTCTATAAAATAAAATGCTTGGAATGTGATGCGATACACATCGGACAAACATCTCGAGAAATCAAAATTAGAAGTAATGAACACCGTAGAGTATCTGTTCGACCACCAAGAAATCTAACTGAACTGGAAAAACTTGAAAAGTCATCAGCCATAGGTCTACATGCTATAGAATCAGGTCACAAAATTTATTTTGACAATATTCAAATAATCCAGAAAAACTTCAGAAATCATAAAGAACGTCTAATATCATCAGAAGCACTTCATATCAAGTGGAATCCAAATTTCCTGAATAGGAATGATGGACTAAAACAGAATCTAATCTGGTTACAACACCTCCCTCCCCCATGAAGTGACAAAATCAACACGAACGTGATATGCAAGTTCACTGTGTAAACACACACTGTTTTTATAATTTTAAACACTGATCAAATCCAACAAACTACACTTGGTTTTGTTATCTTTACCAGTTGACCAACTTGACAACAAAAACTGCACCCAGTCTAACGAACGATGTTCAAGTTAGTAAACTTTGTTTTGATACCATAACAGATTTACTGTTACCCTTGTTATTTGGTTTAGTGATCTTCATTGTTATTTTGACTTTCAATATGTCCTTTTAACTTGACCTAAGTCTATTTTCTCACCTCTTAACTCTTTGTTATATATATGCTGAGATTTTGTAAATTCCGGTTTTTTAAAACTTTGATAAAGCTATTAGAAGCATTAAATTGCGAAACGTCAGTAGAAACAATATCGTTTTGTTTTTCATTCATTTGGAAATACGAAAACCTTTATTATAATGAATATCATATACCCAATGCCCAAATTTTTTAAACTGTTATGAGTGAACTTAATTTGGACAGATATAAATCACTTTAGCTGTTTACAAGATGTAACAATAAGATCTGTTAGTATATATAACAAACCTTTCTGTCAGGCAGCACTGGAACCACTGGGCTAACTAAATTTCTATCCATGATAATTCACATTTACTTTTCTCACTTCCTCGTTGTTTCAATCTTCCAGTTGTGTCTTTAGATGGGTAAATGAACTCTTAAATTTTTAAGTGGCTTTCAGTCCACCACTGTGCTTTTCAAGAAGAAAAATGAAGGAAAACTGTTGTTGGGGATTGTCTCGTTTCATATAGAATGATACTGTGTCATACGATAAACAATCGATAAATACTTAATTGAAGATCTATGTGGGGAGTAAATATTTCGCAGTAAATTACGCTGAGAATTCCGTATTGTGTAGGTAACCATACTTTTCAGAATCAAGCTAATATGGCTATTGAAGTGTTTGAGAAGCTAATTCTATAAATAGAGTGGGAGAACTCATAATTAAAATCTGACTAATTTGTTGTGCATTGGGCGTGAAATTGTCATTGAGTCAGAAAAAGGCTAATTTACAGAACCTACACAGTTCATTGGTGGGATACACACGAAAAATGTACGTGGGCTGGGATTGGTTCACGGTTGACGTATTCCTAAGCCTCATCTAGGTGGTAGTGAGTCTGGAAAAGAAGAAAGGTTGGGTGTCACACTAACTACTGCACCCAGTAAAGCAACACCATCATCCCTACTGAGACTTTTAAGCCCAAAACTTGAAGTTTTATGTGACGCTTGGAATACAAAGTCTGAGAAAAAATAACCTGGCAAAAAAATGTTGTTTTCGAAATTAAAATATCAAACTAACTCTCCATAGTATAACAAGATAGTTTCATACATTTCATTCTGAAAGATATTTTAATGACTTTCAATAGAACCAATATGGCAACAACTAGATGCTTACTTCTTAAATTGTGTTCATGGCATATATATGCAGCAGCTTTTTCAAATTTTCTTGTGTCCAATGAGATTGACCAAATAATTTGTCGAAACTTCTCTTCATCGGAATGATTACATGACTCTTCAGCTCTTTTTCTCATACAGTGAAATACTAAAATATGCCATCGTGTACTAAATGAAATGATGTGTACAAAAATGAAAGAAAAAAAAGGAAAATTCAAGTAAGTTTATCAGTGAATATTACAGATAAGGGAGATGAATAAGCGAAAGTTAAAATCACCTGGAATATCTGTAGATCAGACAGGAGTAGTTGTGCTAGGCATCGTTCCCCTTTAAACTATCCGCCATCTTATGTTTACAGAGCCGACTGTATTAGAATAGTTGCGTGAATATATATATTTAGGCAAGACTATTAGAATGCTTCAGTGTTGTAGGAGTGAACATTTTCCCAGGCGGTTATTAAATCAAATTGGAAATTCAAATAGAAGACAATATAAACGAGTGTTTCTCAATTATTTCACATAATTCTTATTCAAAGTTATTAACTCTGATGGTAACACACTGGGTTATTCACATGCAGTGTAAAGAAAACAGAGCTTGTCCCTGACTGAGTTTTTAGGTTTAAATGCCACTCGAATTCCTGCTTTATTAAGAATCCTACGTAGGGTCTCAGATGTCCCCTCCTTATATGTTAAGAAGGTCCATAAGGTTCATATAAGGAGGGGACATCTGAGACCCTACTTAGGATTCTTGATAAAGCAGGAATTAAGGTGGCATTCAAATCTACAAACTCACTCAGGTAGAACAAGCTCTATTGGCTAGAGGATCCTGCCGGTGGACTCAATCAGACAAAATAATTTTATTTATAAAATATCTTACAATGACTGTTAGTTAAGTCAACTACGTACGTCAAACTAGTAGATCTGGGTTAGTCGGATTATCATAACGTAAGAATTTAGCAAAGGTTAGAATGATTGACCCCACGAAAATAAGTAGTTTAGAAAAACGCTCAGCAATAGCACTGCATGAATTAACACACAACCACATAATAGGGTGGGAGAGGGTTAAAATTCCACAAAGTAATATAGGTAGGTGGAGAAAGAAGTTAATAAGTGAATATGTGTTCACAGAATTTACACCCAACACGTGCAGTAGGAATGATTAAACTGTAAGGGAAAATTTAAACAACTAGAATGGCAAAGAACATTTATTATTATGCAATGTGGCAACTTTGAAGACGGACTTATATATCCTCCTAACTTTACAAATATAAGAAGGTAGACTGCACGCTAGCGTTTATAAAAAACCAACGCATTCCAATAGATATTCAGACTTTAATTCATCTCTCCGGTTAACTGTTAAGGCAGGCTTAGAAAAGTGTCTAACAAACCGAGCAGTAGAACTAAGTAGCACAAGAACAGACCTAAATGATGAAATAAAACAGATAGAAGAAACGTTGATGTCAAAAAACTATCCCATAAAATTCATTGGGAAGATCAGAAAAGGTCAAAAGCAAAATAAAAATAATGGGGAATCTAATAATGATAACATAAAAAAGAGAGAATATAAGGCTTCTACAGTTCTACCATATAAGTAAGGGACATCTGAGACTCTACGTAGGTTTCTTAACAGAGCAAGAATTAGAGTGGCATTCGGACCTACAAACCAACTCAGAGACAAGCTCTGTAGGCTAAAGGATCCAGTTGACCCAATTAGACAAAATAATATAATTTACAAAATACATTGCATTGACTGTGAGCTAAGTCAACTACATGGGTCAAACTAGTAGGTCGGTGGTAGTTAGATTGTGGGAACATAAGAATTTAGCTAAGGTAAGAATGGTTTACCCCGAGAAGATAAGTAATTTAGAAAAAATTCTGCAGTCGCACTGCATGCATTAACACACAACCACATTATAGGCTGGGAGAGGGTTAAAATTCTAAGAAGTAATATAGATAGGTGGAGAGAGAGAGACTGATTACTGAATCCTTGTTCATAGAATCTATACCCAACACGTGCAATTGTAATAACTCATTACTCATACCAGAAATATGGAAAATACTGCTACCAATCAAATCAAGCGATGGAAAGTGATGGAATTATATAAACGAATTTGGAAAGTTGTGTGAGTACCTTGATATGATTATGAGCAGTAATAAATTGTGATCAAAACGTGTTCATTAGTAAATATTATTGTAAACCATTATGAGACTTTATCAAAATAAATTTTACCCATAATGGAATAATTACATCTTCAAGTGAAACAAAAGTAGGCTAACTGTAATGCGTACTCTCATATTCCATCAATTATTAAGTGCAGAATGCTTTAGTTCCTTTAAAACTGAATAGCACAGTTGTAAATTAGATTATCCTATGTAGAATTTTGATTAGTGAAATTGAATGAAGTTCACAACTAAGAGATATTATCGCAATTAGCACAAATGATAAGCACATATTACCATTAAACGGCAAGAAGCCATATCTGACCTAGGTTTCGTGCTAGTTGGCACTCGACAGTCATCAAGGCGTATCTGCAGCCTTGAAGGAACTCATGTCCCCTCTGAGATTCAAACCCGTGTCCCCCGGTGCAATGCTGCCTTCAGAGACGTTATCACTGAGCTATTCAGGCTCGTGACTGACCTCCTGTAGGACTGTATTGGATACTTTGAGTGGACACTAGACACATCATACTAGTTAATAGTGTCCAGTCAACAAATTACCATTCTTCTTCAGAAGCAGTCGTATTAGTATACTTCTATCGTCAAGTCTCAAATATTTAAATATCTGAATCACTGTCACACACCATAGTTCATTCGTACGTAAGTAGTTGTAAAATCTTTCTTTACTGAATAATCTAAAGGCTTTTGGGAGGTAAATATTCTGAGAATACTGGTTGGAATAGAAGGCGCACAGCTGCCTCATTCATTTTGTAAGTAAATTACCAATCCTGACCAAGATTTCTAGCGTTACAAACTTTTTTCTTTAGAATATTTGGTTTACAGTCGACGACTGCATGAAAATCCTTGTTCAGTCATGATAGTCGTAAGTTACTTTCCTTCGCATAAATAATTTTTAATGAGGAATTGATAAATGTGAAAAAGAGGAAATACAGTCTGCAGGGAAACTGTGACATCCAAAATAAAAAGGACTGCTAATTACGCAGTAGTAGATCTGTTGTTGACTAACCAAAAAATTTTTCGTTGATTATTCAAACTCATCCAGACAAGATATTTGTGATATTTTTTCTGTGGTAGTTTTTTCTTCACATTTGTAATTTTCAAGAAACATAAATTAAGCTGTCATACTGCATTTCGAGGCACGCTTTCATGAAGGAAAGATTTGTCTTAAAAGCTTTTGGAGACACATTTTTCATAAACACACACACACATACACACTAAAAACAGTAAAAACTCTGCATAAACGTTTATTCTTTATTTCCAATTAATGATTGTAATGAGGAAAATCGTTAGCATAATTTACTAATTTGCATTCAGCGTTAACATTATCTATTTGTAAAGTGTTATTAAACTGTATGAAAAAAAGAACTGTACCCTTGGAAATAAGATGGTGTCTGTTCTCAACAAATCACTATAGTCTGGTTTATTTCGAATACAAATTCCTTCATGACTATTGCTGACGACTACTAACAAGCACAAGACCTAGGTCTAAGGCTTCCTGCCGATTACCTCCAAACATCTACTAACAGCAATCCACAGTGCACCATGATAGTGGTATGGTGGTCACATTGCAAACTTGACTTATAGAATTCAGTATGCAGTGAATAAAGGACTGGACACATGGAAATAGTTGCCCACTGCCTAATGTCCAATCAGAGAGAGAATGACTATATGTAACTGCAGGAACCACATGACTGGAAGTATATGTCGAAAGTATTAAACTAAATGAGTTTATCTTATGAATATTCGCACATTATCTGGAACTAATACAAGGAAAATAAAGTAGATTTTGCTAAAATTAAGGCTTTGCACCCTTGCTGAATTCTGACTGAACATTTACGCAGATGTAAACAGATGCATTCAACATCATATTATGGAAGATTGCATATGAAGTTACATATGGTGAGATATACTACATGAAATCGCCGTGTGGACTACAGTTTAATGGGGCTTTAAAAACAGTTTGCCATGTAATCCCATGGTATATCATGTTTACACAATCTCAATGTAAGTTAAAGATAAATTTAGAAGTTGTGTTCCACTCATGGTATAGTAATACAGCTACCGAAATTCTGAGTTTATAATATTAAAACGTTTATATCTAACGGAGATCACCTTAAAAACTTTCGTATCCGTGATAGTAATCAAACTGTTAAGAAGGAATTTGAGCAATCTACAGTTTCAACACATAAGGAGAGGAGGTCAGAAACTCTACATGGGTTTCATAATAAAACAGATATTATAAATAAGTGCCGTAGGCTGAGCGACCCAGTCTAACCGACTGAACAAGATAATTTGATCTACAGAATACTTTGCAGTGACTACAAGGTCAATTATATAGATCTGGCTATTACCTCTGGGTCAGCTAGGTTACCGGAACGTAGGAATTTAGCTAAGTGAAGGTAGAACTGCTGACCTCAAGAAGTAGAACAATTTGGAGAAAAACTCAGCAATGACACAGTAGGTTAGGACAGAGTTACATTCATGAAAAATAATATAGGTGGGCGAAGGGTGAGGTTGATAACTGAATCTCTTCCCATCGAACTTATACCTAACACTCACAGCGTGGAAGACGCAACACCGAAATCAGAGATATAGGGAAATATGACTACCTATAAAAGCACAGGACAAGAAATGACAGAATTATATAAACAAAGTTTTAAAGTTATGTGAGTGACGTCTTATGATTATGAGCAATAAATTATGCTCGAAACGTCATCAGTAAATAATACTGCCTCACTGTGAGTCTCTTATCAAATAAAAGTATTGTATGGTGGAGTCATGTTCCACCATACTGCCCGAATTCTATTCGTATATCAGTGGAATAACTTGGGCAGCATGGGATGCTTTGACGAGATTTTACAATGAGCATAATTCACGATACTTCACCAGACTTCACTTGTGACACAAATTTCAGAGTAATCAAGATTTGCTAATGTTTATCCGATCCTGTCCGACCTTAACATCTTCACATATTCTGCCTGTAGTTGAAACGATGCCGTGTTGATAATTGATTTAGATGGCTTCACTTATATTTCTCCCTCTGGCGGTGACTGCCGTTTGTTCTTGTTGGCGATCGGGTATCTTCATCTCTTGTGTTTCCTCTACGTTCACTCGAATTCCTGTCTTCGTTGGCTCTTCTACCAACTTATTGCTTTTAGCCTATAGATCTTAAAGTTCGTGTAACACTAGGCGCAGATCATCCACAGAGTTTAATTTTATTTTTATTTTTTATTTTGATTACAGCTTGATGCCACACCGTATTTTCAGTACAAGTATGGAATTTTCAGCAGGTATATCGGTAGCCCAAATTTTGCAGGCCGACCATAGATATCGGGTGTGCGTCGGTAGGGGTTCGAACCCCGGACCATGTGCATGGTCGGCGAGAGTCCTAACCACTATGTTATCTCACATAAACATTAAATTTCAATATACAACTGGGGTTCGACAACCGGATCACATTTTAACCCATAACTTTAGCTAAATGTAACTGATGATTTGCATACTTCATTCCATTTGTAGCTACCACACTGAAATGAATTTTGCGTCTGAGGTAAATTTACCTAAATTAAAATAAATTCTATACGGTTTCAGCTTTCTATCGAATTTAATATCCCTTTGATGAATCTAATTAGAAAAAAACCTTTACATACTGTCAATCCAGTCAACAGAGAATATCATTAAGAAACATGTTCTTTCTACCTGCCTGAACACTGACGGCAAATTTCATGAATAATTATTTTTGACAGTTATACTCAACACGCCGTAGATGTGTATAGGACTTTTAATTTATTCTACATTCTATAATAAATCAGGTGGATAACTTAAAACTATGTCAGGCAATAAATTATAAATTCATAACATGTAACACTGACAAAATTCATGTTTCTAAAGTTTTTTTTGTGGAAATGAACTAATTCTAAGGTGATTTATTATTGGTATATTGGAAAAAAAAGAAGCGGATTGCGAAAAAGGGAAAGGATGATAATTATAGATTGCTTTTTACCTATTCAGATTTTTATCAAGTTGAAACGTAGGGAATAGGAAAAAAGAGTTTTTCAAAATAGTTAGTGACAACTCGTTCAGTTCTTAGTGTTGTTGTATTTCTGTGAGCTGGACGGTTTATTTGAGAAGTTTCCATTGTCTTTCTGAACAATACCTTCAGTGCAAAATTTAATGTGAAGTTCGCTTTCAGAATCCACCATTCACAAAACATATTTATCTTTTTTGGTGACTTTGATTAGAAGCAGTTGTTCCTGAAGCTATTATTTAGATTGCATTCATTTGTATTGATACTGTTCTTCCATGGTTTTGGATATATGACCCTCTACTGGTGTGACCTGTCTTTTTATTGGCTGATAAATTTCGCCTGCATCAAAATATCTATTCATTGTATTCTTTGTGTTTCCTCTGTCTAAGACTTACTTGTTATTCCATCGGAACTGATTTCTGTGGTTTTTCAGACGAATCTATACGAACGAATGAATGTCATGTCTTTTGATTGCTTTTTGTGTTCATGGTTGAGACGAGAAAGCAGATGTCCGTTTTGCGTAGTGTTTTTCGCAGTTCGTGAAGTTTATTTTATAGTCAACGTAGGTTGTCTTCTTTTTCTGTTAGGTCTTTTGGTTTACAGAGTACGCAGCAAAAAGATTGTGTTGACTTGTCAGCGACAATTATTCCAGTAGGTTTCAATATTCTACTAGTAATTTCAGAAGTGTCTTTGTTCTTTCAGAAGATAATATTAGTGTTATTAATCATATCTTTATTTTGGACAGTATTTATAAAATGTATAGAATTTTCAGAGGAGTTTATTGCATGATATTTTCCCTTCTTACAATGTCATCAAGTAAAATACTAATTGACGGTATATCCTGCGAAACATTGCTCTCTAAGATGAAGCACAAACCATTCCATTATGAAACATCTGCTTTGTCTCCTTTAAGAAATCCACGGTATCTAGATGACAGCCAATTATAAAATGTTCAGAAGTACATTTTTAGAACCAAGGACATAACTGAAGAGCAGTTATCTCATATGTTTGAATACAATGCCACCTACAACCAAGTCATTCCTCAAGTTTATTAGAAACTAGTGAATCAGAAGATTGTAAAAATTTTAAATACACATTGGAATAGATAATGCCATTAAAGGTCATATCTTAATCGATTAAAATAAACCGAAAGAGAGAAAATATATGCATTTGGGAGATGGAAGTTTTCGGTTACCCAAGTTTTAAGCAGGCCGCACTCACATGCTGGTCAGTTGGATTAATGATAGCTAACCTTTGATCAATATGCGTTTTTATTTCAAGTTAGGGTTTTTCGTTGTCTGATTGGCCCGAAACGTGCGACATTTGTTGACCAGTCGACTCGTAGTAAAAAGGCTGAACATTTAGGTTACATCAGTCAACTGGAAAAATCGAAACTGAACTTGAAACAAGTAAGAACTGATGCCCATTGTCCAAAAGATACCTTCTAATGGCCAGAGTGGCCTAGCGGATAACGTTTTCTCATTTGAAACGATTGGTACCGGCTTTCGATCTCAGTGGGAACACCATCATTCACTGGGTTTGAAAGTGTGTCTGGGTGACGAGTTCTAAATAGGACAAAATGCACATCACTGATTCCTTTGTTAGTCACCCACTATCCACGAAATCTTTTGATTTAGTCTGTTTTGATATCCACTTTTCTGGAAGCTGGTCATTGGGTGCACAAGCTCCTTTGAATAATGAATAATTTATATGGCTTCTTTTGTGGGCTGTTAGAATCCTGCTGTCAATATGTGAAATAAGTTATGGTAGTTGATCAATCCTATTCTGTCCTTTATTATAACTCAAGAGTGGGCTTTCAAACCAGCGGGAGAAATAAACATTCCGCTCTACATCACACAGACATTCTCTGGTAGCTCTGGGTAAAATTAAAATTAGTTCGTGGGATATCTTGACAAAGCTTAGGTGTCTAATTTTACATATACTTATTGACTGAAATCATTGCAATAGAAAAATGGCAAAAATTTCATAACTTATGATTAAATCATAGTTAGTATAAAATGATGCAAAATTGTATTATAAAAAATAAATGCATTCACCACCTCAAAACTAAAATTAGGTTTAAACGGAAATGCAGACTAGCATACGTATTAGTGAGAACAATGAGTTTCCGTGAGACAGTAATGTGTTAAAGGTGAATGGTTTCAGATAGAAGGTGGATAATAACTAACTGGGTTGAATAAATCTATAATTATTGTCATCTCACATTACAAAATTCTAAAGAAAATATGGTGCTTTACTAATCTGGAATATCACAAGAAAACTACATCAATAAAATGGTTCTGACAGGTAGTCAGCTCTTGTTTATTGAGATGAAAATATTCAACCGCTTCACAACTACAAATGAAAATTCCTTTCATGAGTAGAACTGAGAAGACCGTATCGAATATACTCGGGTGAGAGGAGAAAAAGAGTTTATAGTCGCATGTGTTAATCATGATCTAACTTTTAGGTGGTACAGTGTTCACTGACCTACGCAACACCAAATTTTTATACATTTTTTTGTAGCGTCTACTTCGGATTAATTCATCCGAAAATGCAACAGCCAAAATCCCTGAAATAATACTCTACATATTTGTGGAGAATGTAGAATTATATAGACGTTAAATTTGTTTAATGGCTGATGAACCTGATGAAAATTTGAATATTTATCAGTTGAACAATAGGCTTAGCGTACATACTTTGTGACAGATTAAAAGGAAAAACCTACAGAAAATGTTTTACATAACTGCATAAGTCATTGGAAAATAACGAAATTTCATCAAAAGACCAGCTGTTTACTTTTCACAATGACTTAACTCATAATCTTAAAAGTGACATTTAGAAAATTATTGCGTAATTTGGTTTTAAAAGCAAGTCAGGATGTCCACATTTACGGCTTTTAAATTTCATTGGAAGTAAAAAGTTGAGGATTATTTGTATGAAACTTATTTAGTGATCTTCAGACTTTCATAATTGCTTGTGGACGTTAATTCACAAGGCTTGAGAACGTCATTTCTAACCAAGTCTGCAGGAAAGCTTTTCATGTGGAAAAGTTTATTTACGAAAAACTTTCTGTGTTTCTCCGCATTCGTAGTCTGATGTTGCTTTTAAATGTTAAGTGAGTGAAAACTTTTTGGTTCAGGTAACTTGCAACATTCCTGACCAATGTTACTCTTAGTTTCAACCAATTACTCCCTATCACTGTAAAAGAGTATGTCCAGATCTTATATTTAATTTATAATTTCGGTATCATTCAGGTTGTAACCAGCTGAGAAGAATCCGTGAAATACTAAGAAAAGAAGAGCTGAGATTATCCTGGTACATTTATCGTTCATGCTTTATTCAGATCAGTTAACTGTTCACATTTGTCTAGCATTATCTCTTATGGTCATGATCTCAGGTATTTGAATGGCCAACCGAAGTGCTGGACATTGTCAGACATAGCCTCAAGTTATTGCAGCTTTCTACTATAATTTCTTCCGAGAACGGAAGATACCTTTATTCTTATATTTCGATCACTAAAGACGATATTTGAAGCTTCTCATGATTACCCATTTGACATTACTGAGACAAACGTTTTCAACGAAAACCTTTTACCCATTAAGTAAATAATCGGGTGAAGTTAGTGAGTGTTAATGAATGAATGATTCATATTCACTTGAATTAAATACTATGGCAATGACGAAAATGGCTTTATTTCAAACTGTTGATCAGTTACAATGTAGAATTCTCAACATGTAGTATAATATTGCATCTATTTCTTCCTTTACATTACATAATAAGGGAGAAAATAACAGGAAATTTACACTAAGTATTATGTGGATGAAAATGTGAAATTAAAGTTGAAAAATTAATAGAAATATTGACAATATATCACTGGTAGAGAGAATGAAAAGGGTTGCATACCTACTGTTTCGAAGTAAGTTAGCAGCTTCAAACCTAAAACTTCTCTTGCCATGTGAAATGCGTACTAAATAAGATGTCATCGAGCTTTAATACTTAGTTGTCCGAGCATAAAGTCTTTTATAACTGCTTTTATTCCTACCTGATAAGGTGTAAGCGAAGAGTTCTGTATGAAGAGGATGCTCAGAGTCCAACAAAATGGCCTATTCCTTTTTTGCATAAGTTTAAGTATCTATCCACAAAACCTTTAACCAGTTGCTTGGGCGACACTTCACGTACCCTACCTCCAGCTTTTAGTGCCCTTCGCAATATAACAAAGTCTTTCTTAAGAAACCCAGGAGAGATTAGGAGGGACAAATTCATGAAAATAGGTAGAATACAAGAATCAGCAGACCGTTAGAGTGAAGACTGACTGATACCAAATTTTCTTAACGTCCTTACATAGAAGCCTAGACGAAATATCTTCCAAGGAATTAACGCGACGTGAGAAGACAAAAAAAGATCAGTGGGTAGACTTAATCTGAGTTATTTAACAGCCAACTTGCTTTCAGTTTCAACAATCATGATAACAAACCAGCTCATGTAAATTACGTTTGTCTGAGACTGAAATTAACAAAATCGATATTTGGTAGGATTTAGCCTATTGCTGATCGACAAGGACTACTGACAAATTTTTCTCACAGTCTGATTTAGAAGTAACCGATATGAAAACAGTCAGATCTCTGGCATACTTAACAAAATCGGCTTCATAAGAATGAATTGCTGTTAACATTTTAAAAGTAGGTCACGTTGTCAAGAAAATTAAAAGTGTGGTGATGATGACAATAAAAAAGACGAAGTGAAATAGAATGCAGTCAAATGGTAAAACAGAATAAAAAAAGAACAATACAATGCTCCAGGTAAAGAAAGCGGTTTTACGAAACGGCTTTGAATACATGGTCTAGAATTCAGTCTATATAGAGCTACAGCTTCTGCTATAGATAAATGGAGAAAACATTAACTTTTAAAATGGCTGAATTTGACCCTGTATTTAACTTCAAATGGTAAATTGTATGGTGGTGGATGACCGGACTCCAGAATGTTTTCAAAACATCTGATTCTCATCATCATGAAACCTCTAAATTTTCGACATCATCAATTATTCAATAATCTTTACGAATTTCTCAATACATGAGGATGAAGTAAGTTGTATAAGAAAGGAAACAAAGATGGCAAAAGAACAGCACCTTAAGGGACACTGGTTATAGTAAATAAAACAACAGAAAACTTTTCTTATATACAGTGCAGTGCTTCCTACCAGAAAACTAAGAATGTAATCAGTTTAATCCAGCAAATTAGTTGGGTATACTCCTTATTTAGATGTAATCGCTATTAGAAGTGTTACCAAGGTCATTTACTAACTGTACTTTGACATGTTTATGGATAATAATTTCCTATTATTTCAATAAACGGAGAAGTTCTCATTTGGAAGATTTCCAAAAAATCTTGCTATATAAAGTCTTGAAATAACGAAAGAAAGTGTACAGTTAAGTTAGTCATCTTCAAATGCTCATCTCGAAGTTATACAGATAAGTTTATTAGTAGTGTGTGTCTCACAACGTTTTTATGTGTTCGTAATAATGCTCAAAAGTTTATAATTACATATTTCTAGGCTTCATATACAGGCTTACAGAGACTGGTAGGCTTGAATAACCCAATCTTCAGAGATGCATCAATATGGAATAGTCTTTTAGAACAGCACTATCTGAATGACATGAGTTTTAAGTAAGAGAGGTAGGTCTTGGTCAATAGTTAGGGTGGAACTATTCATGTAAATCTCTGGTTCTTCTAGTGATCACTCTTGCAGGAGCCTTGACGGACAGTATATACAAGATGAACGAGAATAAAATTATGCAAAAAGATCTACTCACCGACACATATATTCTGTATCATTCAATGAACCATAGCCAAAACTATAACCAGACAGTTGACTACTTGGCATATGAACTTTATGCTTCTTTGAACAGTAATCTAGCTCATGCTCCAAATTAAAGCATTGTTTACGTGCATTCGCCAAGTATTGTATGAGGAAAATATTTATCAGTCCTATAAATAATAAATAAAACAGAAGTAGTGATATCAATGACATCAAATGATAGAAATGAAAATGTGTAGAAGTATTGAAAATTGAACAGTAATACTTCATATAATTCATTGACGAATACGACATTTCGGTATTCGTATTACAAATGTATAATGTTTCATCCCAGTGAAATTTTAGGTGGCACTTTCACAGCTGAGAATAAACACATAAATATACATTTTCTGTTTCAACAACTTAACAAGTAACTACACATTCTCTAGAAGTACTCACATTAAATATTTTACACCCCTTTGATTGGCAAGTACACTATATATTGTTATATGATTTGCGCTCAAAGATTTTCAGCCATTATTTGATTCAGATATAGTAAATCATGCACAGATTTCATCCGTGTTTGACTAATGAAGGTTCAGAGATGAGGAGTACTCGGCTTGACCAAAACCTCTGCTCAGTGCTCCCTGGTTTTCAGTGATTCTTCGGGTTCTATCAGCGTTTCAACAAATATACCAATGAAACCGATGCAGCCAGTGGCTTGTTACAAGAAGAATTTGCCTGGGGTTTTGCTGAGAAGTCATGATCAGTGAGATCTATCAGGTTGAGAATGAGGAAAAATAGTCGCCGATGACACTGGCTGGTAGTCACGCTAAAATCACAATATAGCGAAAGTTGAAATTCATCCGCCAATGAGTCTGATCCCAATGGTCCTAGGTTCGAACCTCGGTGGTTGCATACTGCTGATGAGTCCCAAAATAGGGCTAAACATCTGTCCAGTATTCTCTGGTTTTCAGTAGTTCTCTGATTTACATTAATCCGTGATAAAACTTGTAATATTAAAAATCATTTGGAAAAATATGCATCTAGTATCCATTGACAAAGATGGAGGATGCGTATTTAAATTTTTATGCTTTAGTGTTTACATATTTATCATTACCTCTCACGAAAACGATATCGCCACTACAGTCATTACAGAATTGTTGTTCATTTGTCATTGTATAACTGTAACAGATTGAAGTTATAAGATAACGTTGACATAAATTTAGAAGTTTGAATAATTTTTTCAACATCAATAATCCTACAACCAAGTACATGGTATGTTTTAATACTTTTGTGTTTCACTTTATGCCCCGATATACCACACAAGTATACTTTAGTAGTGAATCGCTCTTTTTATTTTGGTTAAACTGCCTACTGTAAGCTTTATAATTTTGTCGCTATCACGTGGATATATTGTTATTTTCTGGATGTACAATCAGTCCAATCAGTGTTTTTGATAATAAATAAATGAAAATAGGAGTGTGAAACACCGGCGGGCAATAGTTGACAGAATTCTTATACTCTCTCTACCTACTGCATAGTTTGACACGCATACTACAACTATTGTCAGTGAGTAATTTTATGTGAGAAATATTTAGGTATAGGTATCTTTAGATCTTGTGTGAATAAAAAAAGGCTTTCCGAAGTCAGTCAACAAAAACCTGTTTAAAAAATCAAAGATGAAGTGGTAATTATTTATTGAGTATCATAAAGTCAGCTTTTTAGTTTTCCAAGAAATAACGTCTAGGGTACGTTAATGTTGCTTACATAGATATCGGGGTGTAGCATCAGTTGTAGAAAGTGCCTTAATACACTTGTTTTGTGTATGAAAAGTGAAGAAAACCTGAAACATTTATGTAACTTTTGAGACTATTCAGCATGTAAGCATCCATCACCCTTTCTCAGGGATTGAGCCTAAAACCTTCAGGTTACTAGGACGGAATTCAATGGCCCATTGAATTCTAACTTCTGTCACTTCACGATTTGTAGAGCCCTTACCAGTCAGGTCCTGGTTTTGATCCCCGGCGAGCTCAAGAGTGAAGAATCCCGAAATGGGACGAAACAGCTGTCCAACACTTCCTGGCTTCCAGTGATCCTCTAACTGATACTAATTCACGATTAAACTTGAAAATTATCAAGGCATTTCATCTAAATCAAATGTCTAGGGTCAAATATAACATATACAATTGTTTTCTCAAGTGTAAATATATCTAGTGATATCTTTTTGGAGACAGTTGAAAAAAAACACTATCCATAGTTAGTCCTGTATCTTGATAAGAATTCAGATCGATATAAACTCAAATAAAAGGGAAGCCATAATGCGTAAAGCGTTGATTAAAAGACAAAGCAGATGTGAAATATGGACAAATAATGAAGAGTTAAGATTGTATATTTTTAGATACAGAAGTGAATAGCATAAAAAGAATCATTCCTAGAGGAAAGGAAAAGACATGTGAGTTAAATAACAGGTGAAAGAACTTTCACATAACGAAAAAAAGGAAATTCAGTAATAGTAACAGTTATGTTTAACATCATTAGCTAACTACTCATAGTGAGACAAATTTTACTTAGTCAAATGAATGTTTAAGAGAAATTAGAATAAAAGAGTGAAAGAAAACTTAGAGGACTGACAAGTTTTGTTGTCAATTTATTTTTAGCAAAGATCTTAGTCAGTTTGTTTTTTTCTTCACTCTAGAAATTGGAGTTGACATTTTTGTAAATGGTAAAAAATGTTGAGAATTAAACCACAATTGTATTCTGGTTAAAGTCAACTGGTTTTGCTGGCTTTTCAGATGAAAATAATTAGTTGTCTGCCTTCCACTGACTATGCTTAGCTTGAAGAATGATACGGAATAATACTGTCGCCACGACTTGGTGTATTGATGTTATTCTGATTGTCTGTTAGACTGGGTCCTTCTCTACTCCATTTAGGTTTCCGGTATCAGTAATTCGTAAAACCCTTTGGTAGTGTTATCTGACCTTTTCGTATATGAAAAATTGGAAAGTGTTCGCACAAATGAATGAATCATGTATTAATGTCTATGAAACGGAGAAATTTATCTTCTCAATATTCCTTTACTAATAAATTTTACAATAAAAAAAGGTTTTCCTTCTAAATATTCTGTGATTATTTCAAACAAGTGAGAATTAGATTTAGTTACAAAATAAATTTGTTTCTTTATTTCGGGAGATTCACATAAAGAACGAATTTCCAGTCTAAAAACTCGTTATTACTAAAACAGGGTTGATTGCTTCATCTGACGATGGAATTATCAGGTATAAGAGTACATCAGTCGATAGCTATCAATAGTATACAAAATAGTAGTCGTCTGATGACTAGACAATATGGGGAGAAGATTTGAGTAAGTTAACAAAGAACGAAAACATTGTAATTAGTGAGCCAAATAAGGTGGACAATGCAATACTAGTAGATAAATGTGAGCATGCAAACGAAATGAACTCTCTTGTAGGCTATGGAACTAAACTGCGAAAGCTCAGCAGCTAAACAGATTTCAACAGAAAAAAGAGAACAAACACGCCTATAGAATTAAGGGCTACCTATTCGTCACTATGTGTGATCCGCATAAAGTGTGTACTCCCTGTTCACTTAGTTTTAAACATATCTCGCTCCATTCACAATAGAGTTTCAAAGGCGCTGGCTGGACCTTAACAGCCTTCATATTCTTGGTCAGAAAACTGGTAGGAATGAGGGGCTAATAAGAATTAACAATGCATATCCAACACTCATTTTCATTTTTGAGCGAGAACCTGGTGAAAAATTACATCTTGATGTACAATTCAGTTGATATAAATAGAGACATAAAGCTATGTATGTTGCGGGTAAAGTTTGAAGAAGATCTAGTTGAAGACAATATTGTTTACTTGTATATTATTTTCAGTCATTTATATTTCATGTTACACAATCCAACAGATTTACAAGGATGTATACGTACTAGTCTGTCAGCATACACGGTGATCAGTATATCTTCATTGTATATTAATGAAAATGAACTAAACATATTCCAAAGGCATTTCATACGAAATAAGATTCGTTATCACGTTTTATTCGAACATTGCCAGATCTTGCTGAGTCAGAATACAAGGTATTGCAAAACAGACTTGCCATGCTGTCGTCTCATTATACTTGAATAGGTGGAACAGTGGAAGCCAATTACTATCTGAGTTTCGTCAAGTGAATGTAGTACCTACTTACAGGAACGCCGTAATCAGATCAGATGTTACGTTTAACTGTAAAGAAGGTATTTTATCAACTTTTAGAAGCATCTGCTATTGTATGCACAAAAATCTCTGGCGATAGCTTTTATACGCAACCGCTTTATTTTGTCACAAAGGGAGTCTGTATAAATAAGACAATTAGGTTTCTGTGATAGAGGAATTTTCATATGACTAACCATGGCATTTAGGTTTCTAATCTATTATATAAAAAACTTAGAATGTATATAAATTGTTTATAAAAATACAATACCACTCAGGAAAAGTTAAATTAAATTAGCCGTGTGTGTGCTGGCAGACAAAAGTCTCATAAACTTTAGGGTATTACTAGTTCCCAACGAAAACTTTTCTGTCCATTTCATTAAATACGCATAATTTGGCATTCACGGTCAGTGATGTATCCCCATAATAATAGAAAATATACTCCAGATGCTTGCTGAATTCATTCATACACCTGTGCTAGTATAATCAACCACATAAAGGTAATTGATAAATATATATACTCATACCTTCAGGCCAATATCTTCTTCACACTAATAATCTCTGCATTATTTGTTTATATAGGCAAAAATTGCTTTTTTTGTATTGAATGTTTAAAAATGAGGATAAACAAAAATAGGGTGTGAAGTACTTAATCAAGAGGATCTCAAAATTTAATAAATTTCACTTAAATAAGAGAAAAAGATGATTATGCCCTTGAGGAAGAATATAAGACCTTAGATATATTATACATATATATATATATATATATAAAGTAAACAAAAGTGTAATCACAACTAATAAACAAAACTCATTCTGACACGTTTTAACGCAAACGTTGCTAATCTACGTTAGTGAAGTGGCAAGAATTATTTAGAAAGCATTTTCAAGTGTTGGAAATTTGGCTCTCTGATGAGTAATGCGTTGAACATGTTTATCAGAGTGAAAAGATTTATGACTTATATACAACCCCTCAGTGTATCATTCATATTCAGTAGCTAAAATAACTGGTGTTAAGTAGCTTTCTTGTCTACATTGGCCTGTAACATCTGTCAGCTGAGAAGTTTTATTATTCCCTTGGTTGTGCTCAAACTCACCAGCATTCTTATCATGCGATGTGACTTATAAACACAGTGTTTAAACGTAGTTTATTACTCGAGGTTTGATGATGGCTGGCAGTGGATTCCAGGTTTCACGTTTCATCCTATATGGGACTCATCGGCCAGCTGTCTATTCCCCCCTGAGATTCAAACTCAGCACTCACTGCTTAAAACACCAGTGAGTTATTCACTAGGCCTTGGATGATGTGTCTTTTGAAAGGGAATTAAAAATGCGGTTTATTACTTATTCTACGAAAAGGCAAGTTAGATATGATAGAAAAGATTTGTAGCTCAGGTGGATGATTTTGATGTGGTTGTTTTCTCTGAGCTGGATAGTTAATTGGCAAAGCTTTCATCGCCATACTAGGCGAAATATTCGGCACTTACTTCAATTTGAAAACGCAAGTGCTTTTTCACCCAGTCTTTTGCTTTCCATGAACGAGTTTAAGATAGAATGAATCGTTTTAATTAGCTTTACCATTTGAAAGTGGTGATGCAACAGTTGGTGTATTCTGTATTCTCATTTGATTCATCCAGTTTTACCAATATCAAGTAATTTTTTTAAAATAGCAGTTAGTTAGTGATTATTTCTGTCAGATTATATGATAAAGTGACTCGATTTGATATCGGAAGAAGGTATTTTGTTATTTTCCTGTATCTAGCCAGTATTTTACTCACAACAGATGCTTATAAGTCAGGATCTAATTCACTTAGAGTTAGTTATATAGACTGATATGACTCTCTGCTACATATCGTACTGATTTCCACAAACTGCATATATTGTTTCTCGTTATCCCCTTTATATACTCTGAATTAATGATTTTGTCCTCATTTTATATGCATTTTAAAAAGATATGTATTTTTGAATTCAAGTTAGCTCCGAAGATTCTATGTCGAAAGACAATTCAATCTTCACAAATAAATTCTTCAGATCGGAGAACCTAACAACACCAAAATCATTCACCTGAGATGTAAATCCACTCCATCACTACATACATTTATTTATTTATTTATATTTCCATTGTACTCCAAGTGGAGAAAATTGCCTTAACAGCCCACTGACATTTCCCCCTTCCTCCGCAGTCATTTTTGAAAGGCTGCGTAGTTACCTATTAGCTTTTATTTCCTCCTCAATTCGTCTCCATGTCACCTTCCGACCCATAAACAACTCGTCGTCTCTCATTTGGGCTGCTCTAGAGGGTGTGGCATGTGATGTCACTCAACTACTCATTGCCGGAGTTCCTTGTTCCTTATCATTTCTAACCAGCAATTCGATCTCCAGTATCAAGCCAGCGAAGACAGTTTTTAATGTAAGTCTGCATTAGCCTGTTAAGACTGCTTTTGGTGACGCCTACAGCAGGTGTCTGAACCATGTTGAATCAATGACTTGACATCAGTGCTAAAAACTTGAATAATATTTATTGTGTTGAGTGCAGTTGATTACTACAGCTACTTCAGAGTTGTGGCAGTCTGTCCTCCTTTACCTATTTCGGCTAGCTTTGATACCCTCATCCGTGCCACCTTTAGATAAAATGATGCTGCTCTGGTAAGTGAAAGAGATGACTAACTTCAGATTTCCCCAGTTGATGGTGAATGATATTTCCTACTTTAGGTTAGGTATATTCTTTCTCTTCCTCCCTATATGTATGTATATGTAGGAGGATGACAAAAATGCCTTCACAAAAACTCACCTGAATGAATGCATCTCATTTCGACGATTACTTTAGTTTTCATGGTATTTTAATTATGACAGAGTTTTAAATCAAATTCAGTGTCAGAGTGAAGACAACCAGCATTTTTAATTGGTTGTGTTGTCCAACCTGAATGATTTAATTATAATGCCTTTATTACCCTTCTAGATAACATCTTCAGCAATAATTAAAACGTCCAACCCAGAGAAGACAGCCACATCAAAATAATCCACTCAAGCTAGAAATCTTCCCTATTATTTCAAATAACCAGTGTTACTTAAAAAGACAAAGTCTAAGTATAATATTCAACCTCGCCTAGATTACTAGGTCACTAGTATTCTAGCCGGTCCCAAGCCCGGATAAAGAGGGAGGGTTGGGGCGTGGTGCTAGCAACTCCACCCCCAAAACTTAACCAAATTGCTACTAAAACTTCAACGCACAAATATATTCAAAATTCTAAAATTACAAATAGTGGCCTTATTTTTCGCTGGAATCGGGGAAGTGAAATGACGCGGGCTGGTGAAAGCCTTCGGGAAGCCAGTCAGCCGATGTGCCTTCTTTCGATGAAAGCAAAAATAAGGATGGGGACGTGGAATGTTCGTACAATGTACGAAGCTGGGAAGGCTGCTCAGGTAGCCGCAGAAATGAGGAGATATAGAATAGAAGTGTTGGGAATCTGCGAGAGCAGATGGAACGGATGTGGAAGGAGCCAACTATCAACTGGAGAGACAATAATCTACTCCGGTCACCCAGAGGACAATCACGAGCACACCGAGGGAGTAGCCATCATGATGTCACCAACAGCGGCTAAAGCTCTCATGCAGTGGGAACCAATCTCCTCCAGGATAATGACAGCCAGGTTCAACTCAAAAGGAAAGAAGGTTACAATCATTCAGTGCTACGCGCCTACAAACGCCTCAGAACATGAGAAGAAGGAGGATTTCTACAGTCAACTACAAACAGTAATGGACAACGTCCCAAAGAGCGATATCAAAATCCTGATGGGCGACATGAATGCGAAACTGGGAGGAGACAATACAGGAAGAGAACTCACCATGGGTCGTGAGGCCCTCGGTGAAATGAACGAAAATGGCGAACTCTTCTCAGACTTCTGCGCCTTCAATGATTTGGTGATTGGTGGCAGTGTGTTCAAACACAGGGATATACACAAGGCAACATGGATTTCACCAGATGGACACACCAAAAATCAGGTAGACTTCATTTCAATCTCAAGGAAGTGGATACGGAGCCTACTGGACACAAGATCGAGGAGAGGAGCAGATGTGGGTTCAGACCACTATCTGGTACAAGGGACTTTCAAGGTGAAGCTGAAAGCCTCGAGGATACCTGGGTATAGGACACAATGCAAGTTCAACACGCAAAAACTGAAGGACACAATCACACAGAACATTTTCACTGCAACTGTCAGAGCAAAGCAGGAAACACTACGTGGCACCACTGAGGAATCATCCGTGGAAGACCATTGGAACTCTCTGAAGGTAATTTTCAACGAAACGTGTTCAACGGTTTTAGGAAGAAAGAAGAAACAAGACAAGGAATGGCTCTCAACAGACACTTGGAAACTAATAGAGGAGAGGAGAAAATTGAAAGAGAAAATGATCCAATGCAAAGATGGACAAGAGAAAGAGACGCTGAACTCAACTTACACAGCACTGGACAAAGAAGTGAAGAAGAGTGCCAGGAAGGACAAAAGACAATTCTACGACAACCTGGCTACTGAAGCTGAGAAGGCAGCAGGCAAAAGGGACCTGAGGAAACTATATCAGATAACCAAGTCTCTATCCGGGAAGAGATCAACACAAGTGAAACCTATAAAAGACAGCCAAGGGAACCCAATTACCAAAGAAGAAAGACAGATTAAACAATGGGTGGACCACTTCAAAGGACTCTTGAATCGACCACCACCTACAACCTCGTCCAGTAATACCAACAACAGCACGTACACAACTGCAAGTTGACACCAATCCTCCAACGAAAACTGAAGTCATGAATGCAATCAAGCTTCCGAAAGCTGGAAAAGCAGCTGGACCAGATGGAATACCCCCGGAAGCACTGAAAGCGGACCCAGAAACGACGGCAGATATGCTGACTCCATTATTGCAAAAGATCTGGAAAGAGGGAAAGGTGCCTACTGACTGGAGGAAAGGTTACTTGGTGAAACTACCAAAGAAGGGCGACCTGGGACTCTGCAAGAACTGGCGAGTAATCATGCTCCTGTCGACTCCAAGTAAAATCCTGAGTCGCATCATCCTGGAGAGAATCAAGGACGCGTTGGATACAGAACTCCGACCAGAACAAGCTGGATTCAGGAAAGGCAAATCATGTTCTGACCAAATTGCAGCTCTACGCGTTATCATCGAGCAAAGCGTGGAATCGCACTCAAATCTCTACCTCAACTTTACAGACTTTGAGAAGGCATTCGACAACGTTAACCGCGAAGAACGACGGCGTACCCCAAATATTCATCAACCTTATTCAACAGCTGTACGACAATGGCACATGTCAAGTGATCCACAACGGAAAACTCAGCGAAGCGTTTGGAGTAAACACAGGAGTCAGACAAGGGTGCTTATTATCACCAATGATATTCCTAATTGTGGTGGACTGGGTTATGCGTCAGACAGTGGGAAACGAGAAGACAGGGATATCCTGGACCGACGTGAAGAACCTAGAAGACCTGGATTTCGCGCGTGGATGATTTATGTTTGATGTCACACAAGATCGAAGACTTACAAGCGAAAACCGACAAACTGGTTGAAGAAGCAGCAAAGACAGGACTCCAGGTGAACATAGACAAGACGGAGGTTATGAAAATAACCAGCCAACAACAACAACAGTGCAGCCACATCCAGCGCCAATCACCATCAACGGGAGGGATTTGGAAGAGGTTACTTCATTCACTTATCTAGGGAACATTGTCTCAACTACAGCAGGAACGGACGAGGATGTCAAATCGAGAATCGGGAAGGCGAGAAACACATTCCTCAACCTCAAACCAATTTGGAAATCTTCGTCACTCAACTCAGCATCAACAACAAAATTCGAATTTTCAATACAAACGTGAAGTCAGATTTGCTTTACGGATCAGAAACTGGGCGGGTCACCAAGAATATTTTCAACAGGTTGCAGACCTTTATCAACAACTGTCTTCGCTCCATACTGAAGATTAGATGGCCGGAAAGAATCACAAACAAGAAGCTATGGGAACAAACGAAACAGGGACCAATCGCCCAACAAATATGCAGGAGGAAGTGGAGATGGATTGGACACTCGCTGAGGAGGCCGTTGAGTGACATCGCGCGTCAGGCCCTCGATTGGAACCCGAAAGGGAATGGGCGAGTGGGACGTCCAAGGGTGACATGGAGGAGATCGTGTGAGGAGGAGATGAAACAGTATGGAATAACATGGACGCAAGTGAAAAGAACAGCAGAAGACAGAAGCAAGTGGAGACGTGCAGTTGAAGCTCTATGTTCCACTAGGAACCCAAGGGAACAATAATAATAATAAGTATAATATTCAACTGATATTATATAGATAGATATATGTTTATTTGTTTATTTCGGAAAAAACCTGCATACTACTAGCAATTTATTTATAAGGAACAAAATATATGTGTTTACAATAATAAAAAGAGATCACAAGATGCAATTAGTGTTACATAAACCTAGAACTATGCTAATAGCAACAGAACCAATAACACATGGATTACAAAATGATCACAGTATGAAATTAATGTTATCAATAAGAATATAGAAAGAGATGAAGAGATAAAAGGTAAACAAAGTGTGAATTCCATTCAGTCAATATTTAAAAGCGGATTTTTTTGCTCACAGTAGATTCAAGTACTAGTTTGTAAGGATTTTACTGATTGGTTACAGGATTTCAACATGCACTGACATCGGTTAGCAACATCGCCGAAGACATTGGCTAGTGGTCACGCTATGTCCTGAATTGGCCATTGAATCGGGTCCCAGTGGTTCAATGGTCTGCGAGCTCGCCCTGTAACCAGAAGGTCCTGGGTTCGAACTCCGATGGTGGATGCGTACTGGTGAAGAGTCCCAGACTAGGGTGAAACAGACGTCTAGTACTCCAAGGTTTTCCAATGATATTCTAACCAATGTCAGCTCATGATGAAATCCTGTAATCAATCATAGTAGATTATTGGAAATAAGGTACTTACACATAAATAAATAGATCAGGTCATGTAGTCCACTCAATATTCGGGCGGTATTAATTACTGTTAGGGGAATTTTGTTTTTTGAAAGAATGCTTTGGACAAATAAATACCATTGACTGCCCATATAATTTTATTAGGATGAAAGCCTTTAGAAATCCGGCTGTCGAAAGAATAGACCTCTGAATAACTGGAGAAACACACTAATCGAAAATGAATTTAAGGCTACTTTGAATATCCGCTAAAATTTATTAATTTTTTCCATGGAAATTAGTCTATTAAATTATTTTAACACTTCAACATGAATCAATGAATATAAACACCAAGTTTAATTTTGATAGTTCCCATGTCCTTATTACTTTTATGTTTAAAATCAAGACTACAGTCATAATTCACTTATAATGTAAAGTTCATATTCAGTGGAACAGTAAACTTTTACTATTCATTTAATGGCCTACAGGAATTAGTGATCTAATTTGATATCATCTAAACTTATTTATTCCAAAAACATCCTTTTAGTGACTTTTAACACTTCAACTATGATAATAATAATAACAAAAAAGACAGCTTTATTCTAGACGAAAAGTTTACACAATTTATAGAATTCTTAGAGTGATTTATTGTATAATGATTTCCCCTCATCCACGATCTTCAATTAAAATAGCAATCTACAGCACATCATTTGACGCTGTACTATTCGATCTGAAGCATAAACCAATCCCTTATGATATTTTTCCATCATCTCCAAAAGAATGCATAACGGTGGGTTGAGAGACAATTAAAAATGTGCACAAGTACAGTTTGCCACTAATAGACATGACTGAAACAACAAGAAATAAAGACAATATCATGCATTTTGTTGGTTGGAAATTCAGGTAGCCTAGTGATTGAAGCAGGCCGCCAAGTTTCTTACTAACTACATTTAATTTATTTGTTTTCTAAGCTAATTCGTATTTCCTATCTGTTAATAATGTTGGATTCAAATATCCGATCTCTGTTGACGTTCTGGCTCCTAGTTCGGACACTCTGACGATGTTGATATGACACTAGTTTGGTTGATGCTGACTAATAGCGAAATCCAGAAAGCGCATTTCCTATTAGTTTGGGCTCTTCAACTGGGTGCATTAGGCTTCCATCTACCAACAGAGACTGAACATTTTGATCTAACAGAATCAGTGAACGAGAAATGCAAATTAACCTAAAAAGCAAATAATAACTGTTACCTATTGCACAAGAGGTGGCTCTTGTCTCCAATGGGCCTGGTAGATTTGTGCTCTGTTTCATTCTTAGTGGGAATACTATCAGTCACCTAGGGTGCAGGCTCACCCATGTGAAGAGTTCCAACTAGGGTGAAACGCTCATCTTAGATTTCACTACCAGTCACCGTCGACCATTACTATGATAATTCATTGATGGTTGCAGACAGACCAATGCTTATTTAATTGTTAATGACTTGAGGTGAAACGAATTGATCATAACTCATCTGATAGCGCGCCAAGTCAGAAACCAGAAAACTAGTGGTTCGACTCAGATTTTCATTTCACCTTAGTATATTTATACCTCAGTATAATCTCGGGAGAATTCGACGACTTCAGTGATTCTTTCTCAGTCGGCATTAGTTTCACCGTATATCGTTAACTCATACAGTTTTAATTTTTCGATCACTTAGACCTAAGTTTCATCTTCAGTCAACCTTCTGTTAAATTTATCAATACAATCCACTAGATTATTATTTGAATTTAAGCCTTTTTCTGTGAAAGCATTTAAATTTTTTTAATAGTCCTACATATCGTGATCAACATTGTACTTGATATCCTGAAAAAACAAAACATTGTTCGATTATGTCAGTAACACAAAGAGAACATTTTCGTGAGTTGTTTTTATCAAAGAAACATGTCCATATTACTGTTAACAATATATGCAATATATGCATATTGTAAAAAAGTGTAGTTTCCAGTATGATTGAGATATTTCTGTCGATGAAATATATTCAATTTGTTTTGTTTTTGTATTTCAGGCACTCGTTAAACGACAAAGACTGGCTTTGACAAACAAACAAGACACTTCAAAAAAAAACAGAAAGGAAAATGATAGGGAAATAATTTATTTGCCTGAAATCAACATTTTTTATATTTCTTTGATGTTCGCATATACTTGTAGTTTTTAATTAATACTCTCTAAAGGTTTTGTTTTTTTCTTTTGCTGATGGAATTAAACGTCACTTTTAGCGAGGATATTTATGTCTTTGTTGCATTAAGCGTGGAACTTGAACAGAATGTTTGAATTAATTTTTATATCAAGTTTCATATAATACAATATGTGAGATATTATCGTAATACAAAATATTAGCTCTCTTCTACACAGATGCATAATGTGTCACGTAATACAATAAGGATGTCTGATAGAATGATTTCAGACAAAAGGTGTTAATTACCTCGAAAAAAGGATTAATACAAATTGTTTGATTCTATTTGGTGATAAATTGTTAATTGAAACATTGAGGGTATTGTTTTAGTGTCATGAATACTTTTTGGTAACCATATTTTTTAACAGGAAGTTTAAAAAGTAACCTCGAAATCAGAGGGAATAAAAGGAATGTTGAACAGATCAGTCCTAGTCTAATTGTTGGTTTCAATTGTTATCAGTATGCGTTTTAACTTACATCGTTTCATTTTTAATAGAGAAAGTGAAGAAACCACACGTGAATCCTAAAGTCATGAGGATAGCAAAGTGCAATAAGCAAAATAAAAAGTGATTGCATAATAAGTGAAAGAATAAATTCCACTCTCCTGAGGCAATCGTCGATAAGTTACTTATTACCACTATTCATTCCTTGAGTTTCGACTAAAACATAGACCAGCGAGATTTGAAGTTACAGTAGCCGCGGTGTCGCTTTTATGGAGTACGGTTACTGGTCATACACCAAACCTTTCCCCTTTTTTGGGCTTACTGTTGGCCAGTAAACTAGGCGGAGTTTGGAAGTACGTCTGTCAGGAGTTCAACCCAGACATCACAACAGAACACAGTACGACAGAAAACGTATAGCGGAAAAAGAAGGTTTCTATAAGAGCCTAAAGATAATTATTGTATTGTAATAATAATAATAATAATATCGCATCTAGAATTTTTGAACGATTCGTTATTGGTGATATTAATTCTTATTTCGTCCAACTCTGACAATATCTTTCTAACAAATACATCTTTTATGATATGCTTTTTCTTAAACTAGCAGCTTTTTATTACTTCTATACTTAATGACAACTTTTTTGATTCCCATCTGTCGATACTATGTTTTACTGTTAACATAAAAACACATCTAAAACTCATAAATCCGTATTATATTTACGTAAGATGAGATATTTACCGTCACTTAGCATGCCTTCTTTTATACTTCTTATAATATGGATTGCGTAAAATGGCTTGTATCTAAACAGAATATTATTAATGAGAAGAATAACTTCTAATGTTTGAGTTTTCTTATCGTGAGTTTTATCATGCACGACATTAATGCAAATTATAATAAATGATGAACAGTGACTTATGTGATGTTAAGCTTTAACCAAATACTATGCACTTCGTACACGATGAGGCTAGTATAATGGCTAATTGCTTTTATACTGTATGAATGATATTATTAACAGTACGTGAACGCCTGCACATACAAGTTTTGGCTTTTTCTAACAGATTTCGTTACGTCATATGGGTGATGGATGCTAGCAGGGGAATGCAGTCCTACTTGGGATTTGACAACAACTGAGTGTAACTGTACCCCTAGCCAATTATGATATTCCCACTGAGGATCGAAGCTATCATATCCATTAGCCACCTCTCGTGCAATGGTTACTAGTCATCTCTTGTTTAAGTTGATCTGAATTTGCCAATGGTAAGTAACTCACATTAACTTAGACAGATATCTTTAGGTTTTCCGAGATCCAGTGAGCGCACCTCATCCAGAAGTGTAGTTAAGGACATGAAAAGCAATATATCGCGTATAATAAGTTTGACATCACTTTTCATCTAGTACTGACTGCTACTTGTTACCTAATCTCAAAAGAGGTTGGTAAGAGTTTCAGTAACAGAACGGTGACTTACGGACAGTTCAAACCACTTCAAGCCATATGTCGGGTCACTGTCATTTCCATCATGGTTTAAGGTACATCGTGAAACAAGCAACTACAACTCATGTCCTCCGCTTCACTTAAATCGAAAAATATTTCAGGATACTTTCTACAACAGTATTTGCATATATGCCACCATGAAAGCGCGAGAACATATTCTTAACCTCGATAATCATCTAATTTATTGTACAGTGATCTTTCACTTTGCAATATTATTGTTTAAAACGTTGGCAGACCATAGTTACACGTCTAGATTCCATAAATAATAGACTTTGCGATACGAAGTGGACCATAACAACGGTTCATCTATCAATTGATACTTCAAAATATATCTCATAAAAACCAAAATATTTTGATCTTTATCAGATATTTTGATTGTGATAAAGTTCATATACATTTGAAGTTTATCAAAGATAAAATTCAGAGTACAATAGAGACCAAACTATTCTTTCACCGTTTTCTTCAGAAGTGATTTCTATCACCAGATATCTACAATCAAAACTCAAAAGTATTTAACCCACTAGCGTGTGAATAGCTCTCCATTCAAAGGAACTACACTGTTGCATACTCGGTTTCTGAGGTGCACCAGCACTTAGCGACACATATCAGATGTGATCTATTAACAATCACACAATCTTACGTTTCCGTACTTTTACTGATCAACAGGTTGAAAATAGATACATAAAATGCTTCCTTAATATTTCGTTTGTCCTCTAAGTTTTCACGCAAATCTTCATATTATCTAAACAAGTCAAGAATACCGTAAATTTGGTGCTTTCGAATAAGGTAGCAGTTATAAAAAGAGATCTGTAAATTTATGATGGTATAATGTAATAATGATTTCAGTTTTATTTGTTTCATGCTTAATGGCTTCAAATTCATTTATCAACTTTCAGTAAAGCATTAAGAGGACAAATGTCTCGAGGTATCATTTCGTAGTTTCCTTACGACCGCTTTACAACTAGCGTTATTCATGGTAATAAAGTGTTTGAAACTAAATCTTTTATGCAGAATAAAAGTAAAATTATAATAACAAGTATTTTATTAGGTAAAGCAGTTCATGGTTAACAAAGGTGGGAGTCTACTGCTTTTTGAACACAGTTTCAAATGCACATGACCAATCCGGAAAGCTTCAATCACCTTTAATAAACTTGAATTAAAGTTATGTGAAATAATTGAGAAAGAGTCATTAATATTTGTTTGGAAAATCCCTCTGAAGGATCTATTTATAATATTCATACTTATTTGGATGTTTCAACTAACTTCGCAATTACTATACGTTTTTCCCGTGGACTGTGTATGATTAATTTAACATCTGCACACACAGTTGATTTTGACTTTATTATTTGACTTTGTCCTTGTTTAATCCTTAATTGTAATACTTCTATTTATGGTTGTGTGTAAATTGACAATGTGTTGTTTAACGATATGAGTTTGTTTGACTGAATGAAGGTAATTCACGACTGGCATTGTCTGTGGAAAGCGTTGATGTGTGTTTCTTTTGGATAGAGCTTTTGGTCCCACCTCGTCCGAGGTATTCTCCTCTATTCTAAGGTACTTTTTACAGTTGAACTTTCGTTAACTAATTTTGTTCTACAGTGCTCGTTTTGTATTTAGAAAGCTACATTGCCTGTATAGCTGCCTCATATAATTATTACTGTTTATTAGAACCTCTAAAATATTGAAAAGTAATCGTATTTTCCCTGCTTTTGGATAGCACGTGTCTCAACGAAGTTTTGTCGGCCATACAGTAAAACATAGACATCTAATTCTTGCGTTCAGACCATAAGCGAATAAATTTGATCGTTACAATATTAACTTTGTGACCAGACATTAATAAATGCTTTACAATGGGTGATAGTGGATTTTTATTCAAATTAAGTACATTTGAATTTTCTTTGTAACTCACTAGTCATATAGGAACATGTTCTTTCCGACGATATTGTAAAACGATTGTAAAGAAACTATGAAATGATATTTTGCAGTATTTGTCTTCCTAATTCCTTATTTAAATTTATCAAAGGGATTAAGTTCTCCAATATCTACTTTCTTTTAAAGTGCACAGTTATTACGGTAGGTAACAAAGTAAATATTTCTATGTTTCACAGTGTTTTTCATCATAATGTATTATGTAATTTATCTACCAAGGTAACGTAGTCCATGAAATATTTATTTAAAAGTTCTAAAGGTATATTTTTCTAGTTAAACTCTTTATTTTTAGAATTTCAGATTTTTTATGGATATTTCGGTTTCTAAAGAAAACTTTTCTTTCAACAGAAAGTAAAAGTGTTCCCTTGAACTACGTATGCATCAGTAAAGCACTAACCTCTGCAATCATTTAAGAAAGAACATCAATTTGTAAAATAATGTAAAACTAAATTGTATATTGTGCATCGGTGGCACAGCGGTAGAATGCTCGCCGACTACGCATGTGGTCTGGGGTTCGATCCCCCGTTAACTCCCTTTACCTCGCTAAACCTGTCATAAGGCTGGTAAAGGGGGAAGGTTGGGCATGAGACTAGCAACCCCATCCCGTAAAAATAAACACCACTGCTACCGAAACTTCAAGTCTCTAGCTTGAAGCCCTATCTCCCACTGGCGACGTGAAGGAATGAAAAAACGAAAAAAAATGTATATTGAAAGGAAAAAAGTAAATTGTGTATGGCGAATTTAACTATTTAAGGTAAACACAAGCTTAGAAATTGTTAAAAATATTAATGAAGTGGCTAAATTCCATTGTAAATTGACTTCATTCATGTTGTATCGGTATTGACAGTAACATTTCTAGTCATTACGACTGTTTTAATTGATATGAGAATAAATGAAATCATAGTTTTTCTCTTGTTAGGCTAAAGAGTCATGTACTGATTACTTCCCTTAATCTAATAACTTAATATCAGTGGTCAGTAATTAATGTCTTTTCCAAACACCAACGAAATTAAATTAGCTATAATTGATGACTTTTTAACATAAAAACAGTAGTCGGGTGTTAGTTAACACATGGGCTATACTGAATAAGATTTTTTCTATTGTCCACAAAATAGAAGTAGTCTTGAAATATAAGTTGCACAAAATTTAAAAGAAAGTTGCAGCGAAGAAAAATTTTTCTTTCCCGCTAAGTCATCAACTAGGCTGTACATTTGTGTATATACAGTAAAGAGGTGAGGAAGTTCTAGAATTGTATCCTGTCAAGGGTGAAATTATAACAGGACTGCAAATAGAGATTAAAAACGTAATGGTCACAAAAATAAGCAGGAAGTTTGGATAAGAAATGTATTCGGATAATGATTAGTAAGAAAATTGACTGTCAATGATGGTCATGGTAAAGACAAAGGTCGGAATCACTTCTTTTGAATACATAGCGCTGGCTTGAGATTTTTGCGTCACTAGTAAATCAGCCATTCCCAGATGCCTTGATCTCACTCCCTTTCAGGAGTTTGAGTGGTTCCTGTATAGGACTATTTATAATCTTATTCGTTGTAATTTCACCATCGGCAGAAAAAGGATTCTGGAACTGTCTTACCCTTTAACTGTATATGCACGAGTGAATAGCCCGGTTGATAACTTCAGCTGTAAAAAATTTCCCTTACTGCAAACGTCTTTTCATTGTTTTCCAATGAAACATGTACATTCTTCTAAAATGTTTGCTCTTCTAAGTAGATATATATTTTTTACGAGTTGATTACGGATTGATATCAGTTAGAGAACCATTGAAAACCAAGGAGTACTGGACGGCTGTTTCATCCTAGTTTGGGAATCATCGGCAGTATGCACCCACTAGTGCCAAAGCCCAGGACCTCCCGGTTACAAGGCAAACTCGTATACCATTCAGCCACAGGTTCTGGGTCCGAACCCCATTATGAAGGAACTCATATCCCTTCTGAGATTCGAACCCACGTCACCCAGTGCTGCAGTCAGAGACGCTACCAATGAATTATTCGGGCTGACGATTGACCTCCTGTAGGACTGTAATTGGTATTTGAATTGGACACTAGTAACTGGTGTGACGTGTCTAGTCCTTTCTTTGGTGCAGACTGAATTCTATCAGTTGGGTTTGCAATGTGGCCACCATTCTGTGTAGCTCGCCATCAAGGTGCACATTGATTTGATGATATTAGATATCAGGATATCCGAAACCCTACTTAGGATTCTTAATAAAGCAAGAATTAAGATGGCATTCAAATCTACAAGCTAACTCAAGTAGGACAAGCTCTGTTGGCTAAAGGACCCTGCCGGTGGACCCAATTAGACAAAATAATATAATTTACAAAATACCTTGCAATGACTGTGAGTTAGGTCAACTACATAGGTCAAACTAGTAGATCAGGAGTAGTGAGATTATCAGAAGATAAAAATTTAGCTAAGGTTAGAATGATTGACTCCACGAAAATAAGTAGTTTAGAAAAACGCTCAGCAATAGCACTGCATGAATTAACACACAACCACACAATAGGGTGGGAGAGGGTTAAAATTCTAAGAAGTAATATAGGTAGGTGGAGGGAGAGGTTGACTCCTGAATCTTTGCTCATAGAATCTACACCTAGCATGTGCAATAGGAATGACTCATCACTCATACCAGAAATATGGAAAATACTACTACCAATCAAATCAAGCGACGGAAAATAATGGAATTATATAAACGAAGTTGGAAAATTGTGTGAGTACCTTGATTTGATTATGAGCAGTAATAAGTTGTGCTCGAAACGTCATCAGTAAATATTACTGTATGACAACATTGTGAAACTTTATCAAAATAAATTTTACCCATAATCGAATTACACTCTACCACAGTGTTTCAGTTCTATTCTCATATCAATAAGATGGGATATCGGCTTAGTTCTTCACGATTTTCAGTGGTACTTGAGGTGATTAAAGTGACCATGACAGTTCCAACTCTCCACAAGCCATCATTTTGAATAAAAATCATATAACTGTGAAGTATGTCTCCCAAATATTACGGATGGAGTTCATCATATTGGCTGTGAGAATAATTAATCACAAATCAAACTAAATGGCTATCATAATATATCGTGAATATGTAGCATAACGAAATAAAAGTCACTTGTTATATACAAGAATAATGATAAACGATTTTAGTGATGAAAGTACACCGCTAGAGTTAGAAGAAAAATTCATAACTCATAAGTGAATTTATGATGTAATCTACAAGAGTTCTAGTAAACTGCTTACTCGTAAATCAATATATGAAAGTACGATTTTTCAGTGCAGTAATTTTGTCCAACACATTGCTTAACAAGTTATCAAAATTGCGTTTTAAATTCCCTCTGGCTATAAAAATCTAGAATGCTGACTTGGAACTCTTACAAATGTCAAAAGTATGGTGACATTTTTAATTTTTGACGACACTTAAAATGTCAATTCATAAGTATTTTTAGCGGTGAAATTGATTTGAAGGCGAAACCTTACTGTTATTCATTCACGATTCGAATTTCAGTAATTGATTCTTGTTTAAAATATCATTAAAAAGTTAACGTGTTTCATTTGGAAAAAAAGAATATGAATCGTTGTTCGTTAAGTTACTTATTTTCCACTTAAACTAAATTCTACTTGTGGATATGTTTTGACTGTAAAGCACATCAGAATACCAAGTGACAGCCTTACAAAACAAAGGTTTAGATTACGAAGAAGATTTGTAGCCCAAGTGGACGATTTGGGTGCAGTTGTGTTATTTGATCTTGATAGGTGCTTTATCTAAGTTCAGTTGAGGGATAAGTTACTGTGATGAATTTTAAACATAATAAAATAGCCTTGGTAATACTTGGAGAACTGGAATGGAGTAGAAGTATGTAGGGTGCTTAAATGAAGACGACAGAAAATATTAAAGATAACTGCGCAGTTAGGTATTTTAGATTCATCCTGAGACAAGTGTTTCTGGTTTGTCTTATTCAAAAGAGGCTACTGAACTAAGAAACACATTTCACTAATTTCACCAGTTATTTACACGTATCCAGTAAAGAGTCATTGTTTCTGATTGTATCCCAATAAAACCAACTTGAAATCTTTGAAGTGTTTGTCAGTAATTGTTTTTTGTGGGAATCTACCACAGTAAATTCAAGGAAAAAGGTTTGGATTTTAAATACTAAGGTCAACTCGGTTCTTCCATATGGTTAAGAGACTTGGCATGTCACCTTGAGCATTTCTGACGGGCTAAGCCAGACTTTCATCAACAGCTGACTTCTCTGCCTCCATAGTGAATATCAGACTGCCAGGAAGGATAAGCCTCGAAGAACGTATTACCTGAGAAATATACCGAAGGAAACAGAGATTGATCGGAAATGCGTTGGGGAGATAGCTGATTGACATCACGCTTCAGGCATTCGAGTGGAACTCGAATGGGAAGTGGCGAGATGGGCATGGGTCCAACGTTAAAAAGCGGGAGGTCGTGTGAAGAGGAGATGAGCGCTTACCGATAATCCTACAGCCATCTAAAGACTAATACAAAGATAAGCACAAAGTGGATATGTGTTGCTGAAGCCCAGTTTACCGCTAAGGACGCAACGGAATGATGATGCTTATAAATTTTGTTCATGGATGACTAGTTCATAGAGATGAACTCCACATTACGCGATATGCAGGAAGAATTGTTTGAAAATGGTTTTGAATTTTTGAATGCAAGCAACCATAACACCAAAAGAAATGTGTCAAAATGCTACCTTCAAAGTAATACAATTCACGTCAATGTATACTTTCTTTCTAAATGTCTTTTTGCTTTGGTAATGGTCAGAAAATCAAACAATAGTGGAAATGAATTTTGTGTATCAACGTGAATAAATAGAGACAAAATAAAATAATAAGTCACAAGGGAGTTACTGAATATTTTCGTATTGTTTACTGTTAGTTATCTGAATTCTTCTCATTTTGTGTAAATTTTTTTCATTGATAACGTAGAGGATACTTGTGCATTCAGTAACTGCTTATATAGTCATTTTTTTGAAAAAAATCTTTTTTTACTAACCCCAGTCGATATGTGTTACCAAGGTAACTGAAGACAATGACAATGGTATCATATTAGTCAGTCTGAAAGGCTGGAGAATTCTTCTTGCCTTTTATTAACATTACCAAAACAGAGAAGTTTTCAAACAACTTGGACTTTTGTTTTCGAAATGACTGCTCAAAAGCTTTTGCGAAAATTATTAATATGCATTGAAAGCATAACAGTTAGAAAAATGCCTAACAGTCACGAAATGACTTAAGTTAGAGAATCACTGAATACATGGAAGTAGTGGCAAGCTATCTAATACCTAGTGGAATCGTGGTTACCCACCACCAAGGAGTAATAGTAATATAATATATATTTTTCCTATCTGTGTAGGAACACACCTACTGTACAGGCGTGGATAAGTATTATTTAAATTACATAAATTTGTTACAGGATGTCATCGTGAGCTGACATTGGTTACAGAACCATTGGAAAACCTGGGAGTACTGGACAGCTGTTTCGTCCTAGTTTGGGATTCTTCATCAGTATGCACCCACCGGGGTTCGAACCCAGGACTTTCTTGTTACAAGGCGATCTCTTAAACCAAAGTGGTGAGGAGTCCCAAACTAGGACGAAACAGCTGTCCAGTACTCCCAGGTTTTCCAGTAGTTCTCTAACCAATGTCAGCTCATGATGAAATCCTGTAACCAATCAATCAAATCCCTACAAACCAGTACTTCAATTACATAATTTTGGTTTATGGTGAATTTTAATTGTTGCCATCCTTTTTGAATTTAGTTTGTGGGAACAATCTGCTAACTAGTCATTCAATGGAGCACATTAATAAATATAGGAGTATTATCTTCACATTAACAAAAAAGCCTAAGTTTTTGTTGGATGGATAACAAATACTTGAGAAAATATAAAGCTTGAAGTCAATTCTCCCTTGTAACTTTGTTGTGTAGGGCATCGAATCTTATTCTTGATTTATAGCCAAATTGGGTATTAATTTAAAATAAGTAATATATTTGTATCACTTTCTCAGCATTTTCGTCGTAGGTAACATCATAAGTGAATTTTACTACCTGCAGACGTATATCAGCTATAGCCAGGTAGATTTGTTTCACTACACCGAGGTCAGCCAATGTCGCCATTTGTAGCTTCGTGGTGTTCTGTACGAGGAATTTGATTAAGATCTGGAAAACTATTTGTAAACCGGTTACATCTTCATTTCAGGTCATCGATACTGCTCGTATTGGGTGGTATTCAGCGTCCTGATATGGTTACAGGGGAGTTGAGTTATTACGAGCCAACAGCTTAACGGATGATGTGGTACATCTAAGTAAATAGCTTCAAATCCTGTTTAACTTCATTTTTACTGTAGATCTGTGCAACTCACACTACATAGTAGTGACTAGGTTTTAAAGGCTTTCCACCTTGAAATTAATGATATCTTTAAAATCAATATGTGAACATTTTGAAACGAAAGAGATTGGGAAACATTCACTGCCTGCCAACAGGTGACCTCTAGGCACGCCTATTTACTAAACGTTCCCTGTTGTAAGCCAATGTATTTTGTATGAAAAATACTGAACTCTGGACGAGTCAAAGCGAAATATGCTTACGAGCTGATTTTGCAGAATTTGTATTAAGACAACTTTAGCCTCCAATATCTTCCGATAAACACGATTTCGGGAAGTGAATCGATTCAAAAGACTTATTTTTAGTTATGATTGTATAGTTAATTAGTTATATTACTATTCCAATGAAATATAAGACAGACGTATTCGTTGTTAGGACTAAGGTTAAAAAGATGATTAAATCACACAGTAAAAAATTTTTAATACCTACAGACCATAAATAAGTAATACACAATCGTCATGACAACAAATATAAGTGAGAATGTCCATGGAATAATTAATTATTCAGTAGGTTGACTCACAGATAGTAAATATAGCAAAGTAAATTATATTGGGATTAAAATTATGTAAACAAACCGTATGGTGTTTCTTTTACCAAGTTAATTTAAATTAAGAGACTTTTACCACTCCCTACCGCCTACATCATGACAATAAACTTTGCTCTTATGAAGAAAACCTTCACTCCAAAAAACTAAATGAAGTGATACACAGGGGATTTTAAAACCAGGAATTGCCAGACCGCTGTTTCGTCCTAGTTCGGAACTCTTTATCAGCACGCACCCACAAGTGTCGAGTTGTTGAAGAACAATGAGTGGCTTGAGAAAACCAATCGTAATGTAGAAGCAGAGCGAATGTTCTTTTCAAAGCGTTAAATATTCTTCTTTCTAGGATGTTGCCCAGAAGATCACCTTTGAACGCCATATTCATGTTAAATTATCCAACCACATGACAAAGTACCAACAAAAACCTTCAGTAGAGTTTCATTTGCTGTGGACTGTAGTGAAATACTTCTCTCTACCACCCGTTTTCATTTCACAGATAACTAAATTGACAAACTTATTGTAAATTATAGACTAAGTGTAATTCCTTTCTGGAAGAAAGGGTTCATTTGTAAATCCACTTCTATATGCGGCAAGTTATATTGAAAAATTCATAAGAGAAGCTTCATTTTTCTAGCAGTTTGACTGAAAATTTTAATTCTGATTTTATACTTTTTCATTGCATTTTATTTTCATGACATTGGGGAATTATGAACTGAAGTATACAGTTAAAAATAGTGTATAGTTTCAGTTTTATGTAAGATTTATTTCAGATTTTTTCCAATTTTCCTTTTGCATATTTTAACAATCCTGTTTCATATACTTTAGACAGACAAAAAACGTGATGAAATTGAACCGTGTATCAATTGTGTGTCATTCATCTATTAAGTGTCTGATAACATCTAGTGCATATATTTATGCTACACTTTTTTTGTTTAATTAATTAGTCTTGTTTTTAATTTATGCTGAAAATGTAACAATCATTTGTCTCATTATATCAAAGACAAAAGAAAAGAACACTTAATAAAATATGACGGAACTTTTTAAGATTTTGTAAAATGCAACTTTTCAAATATTAATGATATCGGTAAGATTTATGAAGGCAATAAATATCTCAATGTATCAAGTATACACAAATCTGCGGTAGGGAATTAAAGAAAAAGAATATTTCATTAGATATCAATGCTCGCTGATTAATTTATTTGATAGGCATACGTTAGACCGACAAAAAGAACTGAATTCTGCGGATGAAGATCTTCAAGTGAAAACCAACAAGATTGGGCTTCAAGTGAACACAGAGAAGATACAGGTGATGAAGTTACCTAAATAACAAAAATGAGCATTAATCCCCAGCAACTGGAGGAATTCGAAGAAGGTCGTTTCATCTATAGACTGAACCAATGTGGACGTAAAAACCAGTCAGGATCACAAAGGCAAAGAAGACCTTAATTACTGCATAAACCAGAATCAGAATCTAATACACTCAGCATACGGAACCGGATTCGGATTTTTAGCACTAATGTCAAATGAGTACTTCTACATTTTCAACAGCTGCTTTTGTTCTATAGTGAAAATCTGAGTAAAACTCGAGTGGGAGAAGACAATTGAAGTGTTTTGGAGTGACAGAAGAAGATCGGATGCGGCGGAGACAAAAGCTTTCGGGTAATCATGAAGCCGGCCAAAATAATTGCAGAGAACTGACTGAAATCGTGATGTGCGGTTTAAAAACTTTGTTACACTAGGAATTCAAGGTAATAATAATAAGAGTGAATTTTGTTTATTACTATCACAAAGTGATAAGGTGATTTTCTTCTTAAAAATGTTAGTTCTAGAATGTTACGCTATACTCAACTACATAAGAATAGTTTCAAGACTATGTGATTGAACTTTTATGATTATTTTGATTTAAAGAGCTACAGAAGTGGCCTTCAGTGACTATTAGACTTACTATATAGCTCCTGTTAACCTATAGTGCAGAATGGTGCGTCAGTGGCATAATGGTAGAATGATCGCAAACTACAAGTATGGTCATGTGTTCGATCCCCGACTAGTGCACTCCTTTACCTCGCCAAGCCTGTAATAAGGCTGGTAAAGGCTAGCAACCCAATCCCGTAAAAATAAAATACCACTGCTACCGAAACTTCAAAGCTCTAGGAATGTTCCACTAGGAATGTAAAAGATTAAATAAAATAATAAACATAGTGCAGGATGAACATGACCACACTTTGGTAGAATTATAAAAAATAATATTCAGATGTACAGTCTTGATATACAGTTTTTCGAAAGTGCAATTCAGGATGAAATACATGCTGAATGTTTCTTCAAATTTACCCATTTTTTGCGTTGGTTATCTCAGTTTATGACAAAAAATACCTTGCTTTCGTAATATCATACTGAAAATCTCCATGTAGAAAAGTGTTCTTTGTTTCATGTACTACCCAACATGAATCATACACGGTTACATTAGCAACAGTTCTATTTTATATCAATGACATTTGTGATCAAATAGTGAGTCAACCTTGGGAATTTGCGCCGACTAATTAAATTGTCAGTACTAACCTAAACAGATAACTTCATTTTCTCTGATGGTTTTGTGTCTATTATTACGAATTAAACTGAGATGAATTCTAAACTATAAAGTTTGTAACTGAAATGAAATATTTTGAAAACTTACAATAACTTGGAAATAATTTCAGTCCCAGTGGTAAGATGTCAGCGATTTCTAAGAAATATATGTGCAATAAAAGCCACTTCACATAAGAATACATTAAAACAGAAACCCAATTCACCTGCACTTATCAAGTCTTATTCACTTACATGTAACAGACACACTACTGATACCTTTGCATTTATCTTTGTTTGTTCATCCAGTATCAGCTCACTGAGAAGAATAATGCAAAGAAACTATCTTAAGAATATAACAGTAATAATAACAGCTTTATTATCAGCAACATTTTCCTACCTAGTGGATAATTCTTAGCACAACATATTGGGAAGAGCTCAGGCGATTTGTTCGCGACTTAAATGCTATCCTCTGTACAAAAAGTGTGACAATGGGCTGAGAATGCCGTTCATGTGAAGTGAAATAAACCAAAAATCACTGAGGGAAACTTAAACAATTCTCAAGCCAATTATCAAAGGAAGCTGTCGTATATATAAAAACAGATGTGATGAAAGCGAGTTATTAATGTTTATAAGGGAATAACTGTTTTGAGAAATCCCTCCTGAACGATCTATTTACTACATTGTTACTTATTTGGGTATTTCAACTAACTTTGTAATTATTTCCCTCTTTTATTCTAGGTTGTATGTCACTGTCCTAGCGTTTGCATATCACCTACTGACTTAATCCTGATTATTTGTCTTTATTTCTGTTTAATCTCTAATTTTAATGCTTCTCTGTGCTGCTGTGTGATAGTATTGATAAGTTCTTCCTTCGGAACTGTGATTTTGTTTTTGAATGAAGTCATGGTTTGCTGCGGAGATTCAGATTTTGAACTGTCTGAGGGAAGTGTTGTATGTGTGATTCTTGCTGACAGAGTTTTGACCCCACCTTGCTGGGAATATTCCTCTTGATTCTCAGGTGCTTCTTCCGGTCAACTTTGGTTGAATAATTTTGTTTGCATATTAGTTCTTTTGTAGCAGAGGAAATATTAGACCAGTATAGCCGCCTAAAGGCATTGTTGAGGTAATTTTGACTTTTGGTTATTTTTATTTTTGCTGAATACTACCAAAGATTTTGTCTCAAATAACTGTATTTTTTCTGTCGTCGGGACATTTGGGTACTGTGCGTGACTCAGGAAGTTTTGGTTAATTATACAGAAGAACGTGAAAATTGCTTTCCTGCGTTCATACCAAAATATGTCGGTTGTGGTTGATATATGTTTACAAAATAAACAAGTTTACTCTGAAAGTTTTATTTTTTTTACCAAAGATACTGAGATATTGTAGTTATTCTGCCTACCAGGTTTCTAACTCTTGAACAGAAAGCAGTAAAATGTTCCATGCTCTAGCCTAAATTGAAACAGCTTACTCAGATTCTGTCGGCGTAACTCGTGGTTGAAGAGATCTAGTCGATAACATTTTGGCGTTTGAAACAATGGGTACAGTGACAACACTATCATTCACTGAGAAATGCAGGTACATCCAGAAAACGAGTCTCAAATAGGACGAAATAATGATCATGGATTCCACTGCTAGTAATTATATCAAATAACATCATGCTAAACCTCAGACATCGTCAAAGCATCCACACAGAGGTCAAACATTACAGTTTAGTCAACCTATGGGAAAATAACTGACTTGATTGGACACTGGTAACTAGTGTGACGTGTCTAGCCCTTTCTTTGGTGTAGACTGAATTCTATCAGTCAGGTTTGCAATGTGGCCACCATTTTAGGTAATGCATATGTACTTCTCCTTATAAAACAAAACAAAACTCTTAGGAAAGCATTTTTCCGTAATTTTTCATTAGAAAGAATAACTAATTAAGGTCAAATAATTCTTGGCCGTATTATGGCGCCAAAATGAATTCTATTATAGTTTATCTTGTCGCTGAACGCGAAGTCATTCATAAAAAAAGAGTAGTGCCAGCTAAAATGTCTTGACGACAGCATTTTTGATGGACATTTCACTGATGAGCAGTTTACCCATCCATCATGTGTGGAACAGCAACAACAGCAGTAGTAATAGTAGTACAACTTCCGCTAAACAAGAACTTTAGTGGAGTCAAACCTATTTTACAGTGACCATGAATTTCTTATGTAACAGTGCTTATCTCAGATATCATTTATAATTTTTTTCTGTAAAAAAATGATTCATTTCCCTTTTTTGTATTGAGTAATGAGTGTACCAAGACATAAAAGTATACTTCAGCTGAACTTAAGACAGACAGAATGTTTAGAAAATTTTTAATCAAAATGATATATATAATGGTAATAGTTTATAGAAAAATAGTGAGTCTGAAAAGTAAAAGCTTAATTAAAGAGTTTATTAATTCACGGTGAATATATTTTCGTCTAATAATAAACTTAAGAATGGATTAAAACGAATACTGGTATTTTTAGAAATGTCTCATTGCTTCACTATTTACTGTGAAAACCGAAAATATGAGCAAGAGGAAGTGTATTAACTGCTGTGACAGTGGAGATTTTCAATGAGTAATATATCGCAGGATTTTATTGATGAATAACAAAGAAAGTATATACTGTGGCAGATAGTATATCTTTATTTGAGTGAGCATATTACTTAAGCGCGTCAGTGGTTTGGCGGTGGGATCTTCTCCAACCTTGTCCATAGTGCTGGGTTCGATCCTCGGTGGACACACTTCAAAGCCTCACTTAGTTTACTGGCTGATGGCAAGCCTAGAAAAGAAGGGGAACTGGGTGTGAGACTAGCAAACACCACCTCGTAAATCAACACCATGGCCACTGAAACTTCAGGACTACGAGCCTAAAGCCCAATGTTCCACTCGGATTTCAAGAAGTGAAAAATGAATAGTACTTAAAGCAGTCAGATAAAAGATTCACTCGTTTTACAGCTTCTAGTAACAAACTGACAGTCATTACTGTAAGTATGGCTCATCTTCATTGTTAGACAAATGGGTGAATTCACAATGGCTAGGCCATAAATGAAGCCAACCTAATCCTTTTTTAGGTGACATAGGATCATATTGGAAAAGAGCTAGTGGTGGTAAACCCTAAACATGGCATAGGTCAGTGAAATCCACAACAGTTAGTTTAAGCCACGTAGGAGGGGAGTGTAGAATTCCTGACTGGAGTCTTCGGGATGGTAAAAACCAATGAAGGCTGGAGACAGTTGGTGATGTGGTTCAAAATTGTTCTCAGATGCATTCACTCTTTGTCATTTATAATATCCAATAAAACTCTATTGTTTTTCCATATTACTATTCTTTCCGCCTCATGCTTCTGTTTGTTATCTCTCTTTACTCTGTTTTCTTGCTTTGTGTGCTGTATGGAGTGCGGTAACTCGAGCTGCTGCACATCTGTGCAACATTCTACGCTGAAACCAGTCAGTCAGTCAGCCATAAACACACAAATTTCGATATACAGGGCGTATTATTAGCTCTCCATGAAACAAATTCATATAGCGTTAAATTTAGAAGTGTAAAACATGTAAGTGATGCATCTCAGAACTTTCTTTACTCACTATATTTAGAAGTCATTAAGAGATTAATAGATAAAGCCTTTTCTGAATTCCAAGCTCTCTCAATCACCTCACATTTTGTCTCCTTTAATTTTTATAAGTCAGAATAAAGGTATACATGGAGTTTGTTAAATGTTTATCACAATAAGGCATCATAATGTGAGTTTGTGTGTGCTCACGCTTAGACTTTAAATCTGTCAGCAAAACTAATAAGTGGAACACTTTAAAATCGTCTTTCATAGTTAACGTATTTCTTTCAATAGCATCAACTTGCTTGATAATTAGTTAAAAGGCTTATTATTATTTTCTGAATAGGCCAATTTTAGCTATATATTTTCCTTATCATTATTGTTGTTTTATCTGTGACATTTTTAGTAGAATCAAAAGCAAGATGAGATGAACACTTGTCGTAACCAAGATAATAACTAGTAGTCTGTTTTTATCGAGTCTTTAAAAAAAAACACGGCCATATTCATATTGCTAAAGTGACGAGATTAAAGTGTTTACTGGTTTGAAGAACATTTCCATAGGTTAAGGCTAAATTTTATTTACCTCAAACCAGTATGTTGTTTCTGTTTTTAAATGAATGAAATTGAATGTTGCTTATAAACCAGTATGTCTGGTTCAGAGATACTACACCAGACTTAATTTTGACAGTAATCAACAGTTTGTTGTTTGTTTTTCCTTAACAGATGTTTCTTTTTCAATATGATTTTTATTCTCTTTTGATTGATGAAAGCTACTGTCACCAAAGTTAGTGTCATTTCAATTTTCAGATTTCCTATCTGTATCCAACATACTGCGTACAAAATTGACTAGTATTTAGACCATCCTTCAAAACACGAAAAACGTAAAGTGGGGTAAAGAACATTGTTGGTTTATTCATTTCAGTGTGTCTAACCAATTCATAAACTAATCACTGTTTGCATTAATATACATATATAAGTTTTCCCCTGATTACTTTCACACTGCCTTAGCTTATCTGAAGTTTTGATTTGACTGCGTAAAAATAGGAAAATGAAATTAACCCTTTATATTTGGTTCATTTATTGAACACTAGGTGAAGTCCCACTGTCTAGATTCTTCAGAATCACTTAATTTCTAACAGTGATCACCAGTCTGAGTGATCTTGTACTGAAGAGTAATATTTTTTTCAAAGAAAACAGCTGGTTTTAGACACAACCAATGGGATTCACGCACAACTTAAGTACACTCAAACCATGACATTATGAAAATTTAGCATAATAACAAATCACCTAAGTCTGAGTGAATTTCTTTGAATTACTGCTTGTCATCAGAACATTTTGAAAGCAATCAGTCCACTGTGAATGAGATTTTTCATGAGAATTAATACTTTGCTGCAGTATTCCGACCTTAAACATGATAAAATGATGGCACTTGAAATTTTTAGGATGACCAAAATAATAGTTTAAAACATTTTTTTCCTATTATAACCTTAGAGAGAGTCATTAAAAGACAAAGTTTACCTGAAAAATGATACGTAAATGTGAAATATATCTCAAACAGTCTGATGACGCAACTTCATCTCCATTCAAGTGATGTGGGACTGAAGTGGAAAATCAGTTGAAATTAACAAAGTAATAAGAGGTTAAGGGGAAGAATGATGATGAATGATAATAATTTTGTTATATACTCAGATTAAAATTACTAGGGTAGTTCAATCGTGAAAATAAATTATTTCTGAAAGATACTTGGGAGTCTTAATTTAACGAATGGCTACTGCTTCAGCATATTTCAGTATACCGCTCCGATGTCTTTTGTATACAGTCTTGAAAGCTATTTTGACATCGTGCTACCATCTCTACCTACCGAGGTTTTGGAGTTTGATTCTTGTTCTAATCATTTAAGTCCACGTTTCCAAATCCTCGCCAGCAAAAGAGCGATTACTCTACTTTATGTATATGTGAGCATTCACATGTGCTGATTGATAAATAATACAGCATCAGATGCAACAATCTGTGGAGTGCTGAAGGATATGACACAACACGTATTTGGGTTTACGATGACATAATTTGTCTTACAGATGATAAATTTTAATCAATTTCTCAAAATCATGGGTAATTTAGTAGAAGCATCCTCCTTTGAACTGTAGTTTTTGAAATTAACTGTCCTGTACAACGGTTCAAAAATTTCATAGGCTGTCTGTTTCTTACAAATGTATTAGTCTACATATTGTTGTCGTCGTTAGCAACTGTGTTAGCTATGCCGTAAATGCTGGATCGTCTTTAATAAACATTTCATCAAGTCTCTCTTATATTCCATCGGGCCGAAATTGTGGAAAATCAAATACGTCACAGTCCAAGTTGACCCTTTTTTAAACTAATCATTTTATTGAGTCATCTTTTCTACTACTCAAAAGTATGTCTGAAAAGAAAGTTGATTACAGCTTTCCTCCCTTATCATTAAAATTAATAGGACGTTTTACAGAATTGAGTTCGGCCTGTAGACATGTCACATCATTTGTGACAGATTACAGTGATGTTACTAGTATGCCTCTTTTAAATGGATACTGACTTTAACAAACAATTCACAACACACATTTTCAACTTATGACATATATGTCAGTCAGTAATGATCCTAAAACCTCTTCATAAAAGCATCATTTACACATCAATGGTGCTTACATACAAAAGGGGAATAAATGCTCTCAGTAAATAGTATTAATAACAATTTTTAGATAGACCGAAAGGATATAGAGGCATGTTATCCCAAAGAATTCGATTCCATGGCACCAATAATATTCATGTTACGGAGTCTTACTGGAAATAAACGTTACTTTTCGTTCTAATTTTCTAATATTATCTGTTGTGACATCCTTAGTGAACTTTCTATCTTCACAAATGATACATAACATCTCACATCGATTTCCTGAGTTCACACCTAACCTTTTATCAGGCCTACCTAAGTCACTGGGCTACCCAATTTCGCATTCATCAAAATATATCTTATTTACTCTATTTTATTTGATATTGATCATCAAGTTACATCTCTGAATCACAATTTGTACTTACGCCTGTATTCCAATGGGATTCAGCCTATCGCTACGGATATTTCAAATAAAACAGTACGAGAAGCATACCTGGTTACTTGAGCGTGCTTTCGATAGAATAGTACTGGGACAAATAATATATTACGGATTAATAATTTACCTCTAGAAACTACACGCCAACTGAGTACTTTGCAACAGAACATTCTGAGGATTCTAAAATATGCATGATAGAATTTTTCAGGATAAAGTTATTATTGTTATGGTTCAAGATTAAATATTTAAGGTTCATCCAGCCTTCAGTCAACTTTGGTAACCAGGAAAATAAAATGATCATAGAAGTATTCAAGCTGATTATCACCGGTTAGGATGGAAAAACTGAATTCAAGAGGAAATACACTAGAATTTGAACAAGTGGCAAATTTATGACGTGCTTCTCTGGATTTACAGGGAATGATTCCAAATGATGGTCACTGGTGAGCAATTTTCAATGATTTTCCTGTCGTAGAAACACAATTACAGTCTTTTAAATAACACTATCCAGACATAAAGAGTTGCTAAATAAAAGAAGATATTCTATGAAAGCTTAATCTTATATTTTCAACGGACATCATGACTGCCCAATAGTCTACATTGTCTCTACAATCTTCATTTTTGCCGACGAAATGAATAAAAACACACGAAAATGGTTGGTAAATAACTCACTTATCAGTGTTGTCACAGTAAATGAATTGAATAGATTGATGTATTCAAACAAATACTTCATTTGTCTTAAATGCGTTCAAAGTACAATATGCTTTCCAGACACTTGTAGGAAGTTGTAAATGAAACATTGTATGCACATGTTGTTGTTTTTTTTTTGTGTGTATTAAGAATTTAATAATCAAAATTAATTATAGATACGAACCAATATTATTTATTTGTAATATGCATATTGACAGTCAGAATAGTTTTCCATTTAACTATTCAGTCAAAGGATAGAATAATATGGGGAATTATAAATACACTGGGAAAGAATTAGTGATAACCAATCAGATAAGTGATAATGCATTTGTCTCATAATCTAAAAAGCACCAATCAGTAGTGTGAATCACACGTGGTTTTTTTAAAGAGATAAATTAATACTATTTCCAAGATTGACAAATGATTTAAGAGAGAGAGAGAAAAGTAACATGGAAGAAACTTTTTGAAATAATTTGTAGTGAAATAGTAGGACAAATAGAACTCCAATTTATTTGTGAGCAGTGTAAAGCATATCACTCTCTGCCAGTTGCGGAAAATCGTCAAATGAATATAAGTGTTAGATGAATGACATTTTTGGAAAACTTAGAAGCAATAATTTGAAGATTTCAAGTCTGATCATGAAATGACTTCAATTTGAAAACCATTAAAAACCGGGAAGTAATGGATACCCATTTATTCATAAGTAAAAACACAGTTTTTGTTCAGCGAAGAATTTTCTTTTCAACGACTTCATTTTCAAGCTGTACAGTCGTATTTATATTACAGAAAAGGTCATTAAGTGGCACTAAATAATTGCTCAGTCAATATACATAAATGTGATAAGAAGAACGATAATTAAAATGTTATAAGGGGTAGAGTTGAAGTGGATAAATTACAAAATTACTAAAGATTGTTTTATAAGTGAATTGAAATCAAAAATGTTTTAAAAATGTCAAGTGTTGTCTAAAAATTTTAAAAAATAAGAGTACGATTACGATAAGAATGAAGATGTGAAGTGAAGTGGAAAGAATTCAAGTGGTAAAATAAAATAAAGTAAAAACTAGAAAGAACATTACTATGACCAAGGTAAAGAAAGGGGTTTGACAAAACGTTTTTGAACACATAATTTAGGTTTCTGTTCATGTATAGCTAAAGCTTTGGCTATGCATAAGTGAAGAAAACGTAAACTTTTGGATCGATTCGATTTTGCCATGTAGATAACTTTGAAAGATGAATCACCTAGGGCTAAATGACCTGACTCTAACAGGTGATCACAGATAGACGACTTCGCAGTTCTACGTTCGCCTTTCACTAACCAGACTGGATAGTGTTCAGCTACACGTTTTCGGAGATTACGCTGACAACGTCCAATATAAACAGCTCCACAAGAGCAGGTAAAAGAGTAAATACACATGGATGTGGACAAAAGCGGTAATCTATCCTTGACGCATTGTCTAATCATATTTCGGCTGGTAAAAACTAGTTGTAAGTCAGCTGCAGGAAAAGTACGTTTAATACATTTAGATAAACGATTTTTAATCAATTCCGAAATGGTGTCACCTTTGAATGCCAGACTCATAAACAGTTGGACAGCTGTTTCACCCTAATTTGGGATTCTTCAATGGATTCTAGAATTGTTTTTAGTACATGGATTCAAACAATAAAAAAGTCAATCATTAGGTTAATATATCACAATATCAAAGCCTCGATAGATTGTTAGTATATACATTACTGCTAGAAGAGTCCATGGAGAGCGAGGAGAGAGGCATATTTTGGATCGATGAAAAAACACCGGAACATCCGAGCTTCAAGGCTTATGTATGTCTAATGTCACAAAAACTCGAAGATCTACAAGCCGATACCAGCAAGTTGCCAGAAGAAGCGAAGACATACCTTTAAGTGAAGATGAAAAAGCAAAAGTGATGAAAGTGCCCAGTCTACAACAACAGCAACAAGAGTCAATCAACATCAACGGGAAACATCTGAAGGAAGTCACCTCTTTCACTTATCTGGGCAGCGTCATTTCAACTACAGTAAGTAAGCACTGATGAAGATGTCAAATTCAGTGTCGGAAGGGTAAGATAAGCTTTCAGTTCTTTTGAATCAGTGTGGTAAACTACTGCACTCAGCATGAGGAACAATCTTGGAATTTTCAACACTAATATCAAGATATTGCTTCTACGTATTTCAAGGATTACGATCATGTGTCATAAAAAGCAACTCCGGCAGGCTACTTTAAACTTTCGTCAACAGTTGCCTTCACTAGCCTTAAATTAAGTATCACATGGCAGACCAGAAATGGAGAGTAGCAAGGGTCTCTGATAACAGACCAACCACGAACCTATTGTTCAGCAAATATGCAGAAGGAAAGAAAGACGAACTCAACATACACTGAGCAGACTGTTGAATGATATTACACGCCAGAAGCTTGGATGGAAACTAATTGGGAAAAGTAGAGTTGGGAACGTGTCCGATTTCGACATATAGGGGATTAGAAACACTTATTTCCTGATACGAATTTAAAACAAGCAATAAAGGTTAATAAAGCAGGATTTAATGAATTCATCAAATTTCGGTAGAATTCGTTCAGCTGAATACTCTACATACACGGCTATATATACTTTTGAAATTACATTGGGAGATATAGGACTGATAAGTAAACAAACTACATTGAATTAGTCATGCAGAAAGACAGGTGTGAATGTTTTTCCAGGTTATGTTCAATTAAATAAGGGGAGAGAGAGTATGGGAGATCAAAATTAAGATAAATTGCATCACGCTTCAATTACATCACTTAGACAAACAATTAGACATTAGAGAATTTAACAAGAATTGCAACCAGAGAGATGTCAATAGTAATAGTTATAATAACAATAATAATAATAGTGTTGAAGTGAGTTAAGATAATGCTACTGATAAAGGATAGTTTTAAATGAATCAAGAATAATAATAATGAGAATAATAATAGTAATAATAAAAATAATAATAAGAGGAAGAATTATAAGTAAAACTTATTACCATGGTAGATTCAGAGTCACGACCATCTCCTTTTGTACACAGAGACCTGGTTTGTAAACTCAAATTTCACATGCCTCTGCAATTGCAAGCATCTTCTTGTTTCTTTGTCTGCTGACAATAGTGAATGACTTGACCGCGTCGATATCATGTCCGTAATCCACAAGATGCTTTGTTATTGAGGATTTTGGCACTTTGCACTCAGCTGTTTTCAACCATTTTGGTAAATGCTCCATCATGCGAGTAGAGAATCTCCTTTCCGTACGACCTATGTATTTGCTTCCACAAACACACTCAAATTGATATACACAGTTTGAAGTGTCCGGGATTGGCGACTGGTTTTTCCCAGATTGTTGAAGCACTCGCTTAGTGGTGTTAAGGAAAACAAGTTTTGCAGCATAATAAGTTCTCTTGATGGTTTTGTCGAGTCTTCGTTTGACTACTTCCTGTACATCATCTCCCTTGAACGGCAAGCTGATATAGACAGGTTTCTTCGGAACTGTTTGGATTGTTTTGCAGGGACTGTTTTCTTTAGAGTGTTTATTAATGAACTTCTCAGGATATCCATTCTTAGATAAGATATCCTTCAGGGATTTTATTTCATCCTCAACAGTACTGTCAGAACAAATTTTTGGTTCTCTATTGAACAGTGTTCTGACTAAGTTCTTTTTATACTGGACTGGAACAAAACTCTTGAAATGCATGTACTGTCCTGTCCATGAAGACTTTCTAAATATAGATCTTTCGATTGTGCCATCATTCATTTTCGCCAGAAAAACGTCTGGGAATTTAATAGTATCGTTTTCCTCGTGTTCTATTGTGAAATTGAGATTTGGATGGCATGAGTTGAATTTTATCAGCATGTCTTCGGCCTTTGATCTGCTTCCACAGGCAATAAAAACAGGGGATTGAGTGAGGAAACGAAAGATTGTGAGCAGTCGTGAAGACAGTACGAAATGGTAATTTGCTTTTAGAGCATGGTTCCACTCAAAACTCAAGAGAATAATAGTAATAACTGCTGACTTAAATGAGCAGTTTCCAAATGCTCATGTCAGTCAGTAGTTTGTACTATCATGTCGATCACTTGCTCTCTTGATTGCTAATTCTAGTATCAAGCAGACCATATACTGTGATCGGAATACTTTTTTTAATTTCCAGAATAAACTATGGTGAACTATCGACTTGACCTATGCAATTTACAAATGACAAATTTGAGGCCAAGACTGATTGGTAGTAAAGTCTTTTAACACATAGTTGACCTACATATCTCTGAATTTTCTACGAAACCTAATCTTTCTCAGTACTGCAAAAGCACACTGCCGAGAGTTGTCAATGAATAATGTCATAGTTTTAAAAGTAAATATTTTTATTTAGGTTCAGTGTGAAATCAATTAGTTAACTCTTTATCTTACCATGGTTAGTCATTTAGAAAAAATTTGGGAATTTTTCTCTTAATTAGCATCTTGAAACTAAGGGTGAACAAAATCTATTTAGCTTGATATCCTTCTAAATAGACAACTTTTGTCTTTGAATCAAGTCATTACTTAACATGTTTCCTTCTTATTCTTACAGTTTCCACCTAATCCTTACACTTAGGTGTTTTTATCTCTTCCTCTTGTGATATGCACGTAAGCGTTGTCTTAACGTGTTTTTTAGATTTCTTTGAACTAAATAACCACGTGTTATTTTTTGTTTTATGCTGCTCATATATTGATTTCACTTCATATGCGTGGCCTGTTTTTTAATATTTGTCATGGAAGTTCCATACTACATCACTCAGACGACTGCTGTCACGTTTGCATGACTGGTTCATATATCGTCTGATACAAGTCAATTTCTGAGTTTCCAACGGAAGCAGTTGGTGTTAATATAATCTGATTTCCTATATTATCTGACAATTCATTTTAAAAATGTACGAATTCGAATTATCTTCAAAACAGAGTTAAGTAAACGATCAATTTTATTTTCATTTTTCACTTCTTTGTGCTGTTAACTTTAGGCAGCTGTTTTTGATGAAGGCGGCACTTACTGTCTTGACCCTGACTAATTTATGAATCGGAATTATCAGCTAATGATAAGTAGAACACAGACGTTAATCATTCTAGATGTTACATTCGACAGTTGAATTATTACAGACATACTTAATGTCTGTGTTGATTTTGTTGATGAAGTTCCTTGGGTAGTTGTTTTGCTTGAGAGTTTCAGTAATGTTTGAAATTTCTTCTTCTTTTTCTTTCTCATCCGTTAACATCAGAGAGTGTGCTCGTCTAAGAAGACTTGAAACAACTGAAGTCTTTGCGCTGATGGGATGTGATGATTTGAAGTCTAAATATTTATTGGAGTGGGTTTTCTTCCTGAATATGGATATACTAAAATGTCCGTTTTCCCTTCTCTTAACTAGGCAGTCTAGAAATGGTAGTTTACCGACGTCTGATTCTGCTTCCGAAGTAAACTGGATTCTGGGAGATACACATTTTATTTTCTCCAGGAATGAACTGCGTAGATCTCGTTTTAGCACTACAAAAGTATCATCTACATATCTTAACCATATTTTAAGAGTGAGTATGCTTGAAAAGATGTTATTTTCGAATGTATTCATGAAAAGGTCAGCGACTATTGGGGAGACTGGTGAACCCATAGCAAAACCATTTGTCTGTCTATATAAACTCCCTTTAAATGTAAAATAATTACTTTCTAGATAGAATTTCAAGCTCTTAATTATTCCACTGGTGTCCAGTGAACATCTTTGTGATAGTGTTGTATCTGATTCTAGTAGACTGGAAATGATATCAAGACTTTCGGTATATAATGAGTTAATTTCATAGTTTGCTATAATGTCATCTTTATGAATTTCTCGGTGTTCTATTTGGGATTTGAAATCATATGGATTTCTTACAATATTTTGAGTGTCCTTTTGTAGTGGTTGTAGTACCGAGAGTAAATATTTAGAAAGGTTGTATGTCAGTGAGTTGGTTAAATCTATTACTGGTCCTAATGGAACTGTGGGTTTATGTATCTTTGATTGACCGTAGAATTTTGAAGGTACATAAGATTTTGGTTTTAGTTTAAACCAGAGGGAATTTCTAATTTTGGGTTTCATTTCTTGAAGGAGTCTGTTTGTACTTAGTTTCATTTTGTTGAATTTGGCAGATTTCTTCTTCTCTTCAATGAGTAAGTATGGTCCTCCTTCTTTTCATAATCCGTTCTGTTCATTATCACAGTCATTGTTAGCATTAAATAGCGAAACGTCAGTAAAAACAATAGCGTTTTGCTTTTCATTCATTGGGAAATACAAAAACCTTTATTTTAATGAATAATATGAATATATTGAAAAAAGTGAACTGAAGTTACAACAGGTCAAATATGCTCAAGAAACGAACTTGTCATGCAGTAAATCTCTTAGTTGTAAAACGGAATGCTAGTGGATTACTTATATAGTTGAAGAAAATTGTCATCAATAGCCGCACCTATGTTTCATCCTTCACAGGCACTAAAGGAGTGGGCTTTTCCCCTCAGGTGAAACTTTCACCTCATTTAAAACCAAAGATTTGTCATTAAAATTTCAAACTAAGATGTTGATAGTGAATGAATATTGTAGTATATAATCACTAGAATATTTAATGCGCATAAAACTTCCTAAGTGAGGATATTTTACAACCCACTTCCGAAGCAAACGCTGGAGATAGTCATTGACAAAAGTTCAAATACCAACCTGAGGATATACAATTCATTCATTAAGGACGTAAGAGGGTTCAACAACCCATCTGATAAGTGATCTGATGGCTGTCAGTTTACTGTCGAGTTTCTGTTTACTTCACCACGTTAGATTATCAACGATCTACCAATAACAGACCACTTTACATAGTAAGAGAAATAAAGATATCTTGTGCTTTAATTTATTTTGTGAGTAGTTTAACAAAATAAACATTGTTTTTAGTTTAATCAAAGCATCTGAAAAGTTTTAAAAAAAACGATACTCAACTTTCAACTGACATCATTCCTAATTATTTCATTACAAAACGTAAAAATACTTCAGTATATAATTAGTAGGCAGTATTATTACATGAAAAGGAGTTAGTTAATTTCTAAACCTTCAAACAAGTGAAAATAACCAGCTTAAACGGAGTAAACACATTTCAGTAATCAAATATTAAGGTGAAAAGCTAACGAATATAAAATTCAGCGTAAATTCATCAAGGGGAATAAATGCATGAAGCTTATCACTGTTCTCGTAGATTTTATTATCCTCCAAAGATATCGAAAGTACACTAGTTTTACAAGAATTAAGATCCACTTTTGGGTGTCTTATTTTATGTTTCACAGACAATAAACACGTCGTAAACATCTTTAATTACTTTTGGTATTTCTACAGATATAAGTACTACTTCCTGCTTCACGAAACGTTCACAAAATATTAGAAATTCTATATCACTTCGGAGGAAAAGGTCATTTATTTGAATAGCAGTAGGAAAGAGGTGGTGTATGTTGTCATGTTACAGTCTCACCAATCTAATCTACTTATTCAGTAAGACTGACATTTTCAGTTACTTAAGCACTATGATCTAAGGATTCCACTATGGATAGATCAAATTTGTACGGTATAACAATAATAATAATTGTTTTATTGTAGACAGTTTTCATTTAATTTACAGAATTTTCAAAGGAGTTTGTTGCATGATATTTCCTATTCATTCTGGATCTTTAAATAAAACATTAATTGCCTTTAGGTCGTGTAACATAATGCTGTCTGACCTGGAGCGTAAACCAATACCTTATGACATTTCTTTCTTGTCTCCGAGGAATGCACAAATTTAGTTAAAAGCCAGTTATGAAAAGTTGAGAAGTACATTTTGAGACCCAAGGACATAATGCAGGGACAGTTTTCTCATGTATTGGGATACGCAGCCACCCACGATTATGCTTTTTCTAAATTTTATTAGAAACTCGCAAATCGGCAAACTGTAAACGTTTCAAATACTAGTAAGGGTTAATAATAACATTAGGGGTTATATTTTGACAGATGAAAACAAAGTTAACAAGAGAAATTCATCAGCAATATAATGACAAAGGTTTTTGTTAGCCCGAGATTTAATCAGTCCACCGACAAGTTTGACTTACGATTAGAGCTGACAAACATAATATTTATGTGGTTCTATCGTGTTTTAAATAGAAATGAATGGAGTGAGGTGCAAACACACTGATCAATCACTTGAAATAAGTTACCTTGTAAAGCCTTAATTTAACTGTCATACATTCCCACCTGTTTTACCTTTTATTTCATAATTTCAGCTAAGGTGCTACAAATCGCCTGCACTTTTAACTAACATGGAAACCTAAGTATTCATCATATTACAAGCTGCTTTCTAGATATTTCAATTTAAATCATTTTCATAGGAATTAGTGCAGTCAGTTAGTTCATCAACATAAATCTTAGATCTTCGGACAGTTCAATTAGGATCTGCAGTCCACTTTACTAAAATTGGCTTAGGCGAACAGCTGGTTTCATAACCTGTCACATTCATCGAATTAGTCTCTTCGACTATGCATAATTTCTATAGATTTTAAAGAGTTCCGGGTTTATTCCTACCTAATAGTGAGCAATTAGAAACGTCATAGGGTTAAGCAGTAGGAGTGAAATACTCTCTACCATCCTGACCTATACAGAATCACTGATGTGACTTTAAACGACCAATGTTTTCAGTTTTCACCACGAATTGACTTCAGTTAGCGAACCACTGAAAACCGGAGAGTACTCGACAGCTGTTTCTCCCTTGTTTGGGACTCTTCCTCAGTACTTGCCCATGACCCAACAAGGATAGTAATTCGGGTCTCTTCAGGTAACAAGGCGAACTCGTATACCACTGAAACAAAATCTAACAGTCCATCAATCCTCACTTCTGACGATTCACAATACAGCGCGACCACCACCCAATGTCTTTGGTGAATACTTTGCTTTTCAGTGCTTCACTGAGTGAAGTCAAGTCATAATCAAACTTGAAATCAATTAAATCCTTGCAAACCGACAGTTGAAAATAACATCTAGTTACTGAGAAAAAAGAGGGCGGTGGGGAATTAAAATGGATTCAGTCTACTCTTAGATCACATAATTACCCGAAAGCCCTGATTAAAAGAAATTTAACCTCACCATTGATTATAATTTCAGGTATTTCTTAGGTCCGGTTTAATTATTTGATATTTCCGTCCATCTAGTTTGCCTTCTGTAAATCAATCGAAGAGAGATTGAGCAAAATATACGAGAAAGTTGACGGAATAAACAATCAGTGTGTAAACAAATAAGTAATCAATTATCATTGGTGTTTGTCTTCCGAATCAATTTATCAAAGAAAAATATATATATTTATAGTTACGACTAACTCAATAGAAATATGTTATTCGATTACATAGTGTGCGGTAAAACTGGGGTAGGTGAAAAGATTTACAATCAGGCTAGAATGTTTGTCACATTTTCTTTCTTTGCTTATAAAATAATCTTTAATGATGTATTACAGTAATCAAAGAATAGGGTGAATTGAAAAGAAATAATTTAATAACAGTATGAAATGCTAACAACCTAGTTTATTCCTCTAGGGTCTAATGAACTAGTTTGTTTTCCACATCGGTTTATAGATACTTTTATATTGAAAAAAAAGCAAACAAATACGAATCACCACCCCATATCAGAATCCTTGGGACACACTCTACCACACATACACTATCTTGAATGAAGTAAAATCAAACCTAGCCATCTATGTCTTTCAGTGAGTCCATCACGCAGAAGCTGTTAAATGAGGAATTGATAGTTTAGGCTTCCAAAGTTAGGTATCTTACTTGAATATTGTATGCTCTTAGTGGTTTCTCATAGGATATTATCCATAACGTCTAGGTAAAGGACAGGTAGGAACCTTCTGGAGTCCTGTCTTACCCTGCTAACTGTTAGTGGACAAAACAATGGATGATTAATTGCATCCTGTTAAATCTTCCCTAATGCTTTTCACACCTGCCTACTGCATATAGCTAAAGCTATTTCTATTCAAACTATCCTACACTATGTGTTTCGGAACATTACTAGTGATCCTTTGGTTTCCAAATGGAACACAGGGCCTCAAAAACACATATCTGCTTAGTTCTTTCTTCTGCTCTCCTGCTTAGCTGGACCCACGATTGCTCTCCTCCATGTCACCCTTGCACTGACGACCTACTCGTCGTTTTCCATTTGGAATCCACTCGATTGATGGCCTGCATTAGGCGCGATGTCACTCGACGGTCTAATCGGTGTGTGCCCGATCCATCTCCATTTTCTCCTACATATTTGTTGAACGATAGGTTCTTGGTTAGTTTGGTCCCATAGTTTCTTGTTGCTAATTCTTTCTGGTCAGCCATTTGATTTTCAGTATGGAGCCAGAGAAGGCGTCCGTTGATAAAAATCTGTGAACTGTTGTGGAAATTTTTCCTGACGCGCAGTGCAAGTTTCTCACCCATATAGAAGAACTGACTGACTTCACATTTTTGTTGAAAATCCGAATCTTGTTTTTTATGCTGAGTTATTACAGAAGATTTCCAAACTGAACCATTATAAATTATTTAAAATTATCGCAGCGTGTTAAAGAAAAAATCAAAATATGATTTTTCTGAACGTGTAGCCCTGTAAACCACAACTTCTTCAGCAGAATTATTCGGATTTTATTAATCATCAAAATATTGAGTCAAAAATTACATAAATTGAAGTCAATTCACTTGAAGGTCACTTATCAATAGACATTTGTATCAATAGAAATATGTAAGCATTCATCATTATTTGTAACACTCTGGGACTATTTCAATGGTTCAGTCTGAATGGGAGGTCAAATTATTCCGGGGAATTCGTAATATATACGGTCAGGAAGTATATAGTTTCCAAACTGGTTTCAGGTTGATGGAGGTGGATCTTGCCTTTCCGATTCTGGATGATTTTGACGTCCTCATCTGTAGCTGAAACGATATTTTCTAGAAAGGTGACGGAAGTAACCTCTGCCATATCTCTCCTGGTGAGGGTGATTGGTGCTAGTTGCTGTTGTTGTTGCTGCTGCTGTTTGTTGGTTATCTTCATCACCATCTTCTCTGTGTTCACCTGGAGTCATGTATTCGCTGCCAGCCTCTTCAGCTAGTTTGTTGCTTTTCACCTACAAGTCTTCGAGTTTGTGGGACATTAAACCCACCACAAGCGAAATCCAGATCTTCAAGAGTCTTCTTATCGGTCAATGAAGCATATCTCTGTCTTGTCGTTACCTGTGCACGGTCTGACGCATAATCTAGTCCACCACAATTTAAAATATCATTGGTGATAATAGGAAGGCAGCAAACTTGTCTCACTCCTGTATTCGCTTAGAACGCCTCGCCGAGTTTTCCGTTGTAGGTCACCTGACATGTGTCATTGTCATATAGTCAGCTGTTGAATGAGGTTGATAAAGACTTGGGCACTGCACTACATAGTTTTGAGGGAGTTTTCGAATTACTTCTGGGTCAGCTCTGTTGAAGGCCTTTTCGAAGTTGATGAAGTTGAGGTAGAAGTGTGACTGCCATTTCTGATCTGTGATGATGATACGCAGATTTGCAATTTGGTCAGCACATGATTGGGCTCTCCTGAATCCAGCTTGTTCCGGTTAGGCTGGCGTAGTTCTGTATCCAGTGCATCTTTTATTCTCTCCAAGATGACACGACTTAGTATTTTACTTGGCGTGGGGGAGAGCATTATTCCACACCAGCTGTTGCAGAGGCCTAACTAGGTCGCCGTTCCTTGGCAGCTTGACAAGGTAGCCTTTCTTACAATCTACAGGTAGGCACTCTCCCTTTCTTCCTTCCAAACGTTCTGCAACACTAACGTCAACATATCCGCTGCAGTCTCTCGGCCAGTTCTCAGTGCTTCAGGGGTGTATTCCGTCTGGTTTTGCTGCCTTCCCGGCTGAGTTTCAGTAACTTGTTCGCGTTTAAGATTTCCACTTTCATTGGAGGATAAGTGTCCACTGGTAGGCAGTTCTGTGCGTGCTGTTGGTGGTATTTGTGGGCGAGTTGCAAGTGATGGTCGTTTCAAGGGCCATTTGAAGTGATCAGTCACTGTTATGTTTGTCTCTCCTCCTTGGTAATTAGGTTCCCTCGAACATCTTGTATTGTTTTCACTTGCGTTGATCTCTTCCCGGATAGAGATGTGGTTATTTGATATAATGTCCTGAGAACTCTTTAACCTGAGACGTGCCCGTTCTGCTTCAGTCACCAAACAGTGTGTCTTAGAAATGTCTTTCGGCTTTTTCATAACTCACTCTTCTTCAATTCTTTATCCAGTGTAGTGTACACCAAACTTAGATTATCCTTCTGTTATCCATCTTTTCATTGAGTCATCCTCACTCTCTAACCATTCTCTTCTCCTCTCTTCTATTAGCTTACAGGTAGATGTCCGTTGAGAGCCACTCATTGTCTTGTCTCTTTTTTCGTCCCAGAACAGTTGTACACGCTTCCCTGAACTTCACATTCAGAGATTTCCATTGTTCTTACACACAGGTTTTCTCAGTGACGCCAAGTAGTGTCTCCGAATTCACTTTAATCTGATCTGAAATGAAGATATCCTTCATAGTGTTGTCCTTCAGTTTCTGAATGTCGAACTTGAATTAGAGTGATCTGTCTGCTTTTGTTTTGAGGGATTTCAGCTTCACCTTGTAGGTAGGTTCCTTGAACTAAATGATGGTCTGAGTCCACATCTGCTCCCCTTCTCGACATTGTGTCCAGCAGGTTAGCTGCGTCTCCACTTCCTTGGATAACACTGAGATAAAATATATCCAGTTTTTGGTGTGTCCTTCAGGCGAAATTCATGTTGCTTTGTGTATGTCCTTGTGATTGTAACTCTGCCTCCAATCACCAAATCACTGAAAGTGCAGAAGTCTGAGAAGAGTTCTCCATTGTCAGTCATTACTCCGACAGCCTCTCAACCAGTAGTGAGTTCTCTTCGTGTAATGTTTGCTCTCAGTTTGACTTGCATTCATATCGCTTGTAAGGATTTTGTTGTCTACATTTGGGATGTTGTCCAATACTGTTTGCAGTTGTTTACAGAAATCTTCCTTCTCTTGTTCCGAGTTGTTTGTAGATGCATTTCATTGGATAATTGTGACCTTTCATCCCTTTGAGTAGAATCTTGCTGTCATATTCCTTCGGGAGGAGGTCGATTCCAGCTGGGTTACTGCTTTGGCTGTTTTTGGTGACATCATGAGAGCTACTCACTACCTCAGTGGGCTCGTGGTTGTCATCTGGGTGACCTGACTGGAGTAGGTTACCAACTCACCAGTTGACCATTTTGATAGTCCACATCCATTCCATCTGTTCTCACACATTCTGAACACTTCTTTACCATGTCTTCTCATTTCTTTTGGTGCCTGGGCAGCCTTTCAAGCTGCTTGCACTGTATGAACATTCTACATCCCCATTCTTGTTCCTGCTTTCATCAAACGAAGACATACTGGCTAACTTGCTTTCCGAAGGCTTCCACTATCCTGCAGTGTCATTTCACCTCTCCAATTCCAGCTAAGAATAAGCTTGTTTTCGATATTTTCAAATTTTTCTTGTGTTTTGAAGTTTCTGTAGCAGTTAGGTCGATTTTCTACGTTAGGATGGCTAGCCTCACGCTCCACCCTCTTTCTTTTCCTGGGCTTCAGACCGGCTGGAAAACTAGTGATCAAGTAAACTAGGCGATGTTTTCCTGTGAAAACCTAACTGAATAATTATACCACCCAAAGCACCCTGTCATATACTTTTGATCTCTTTCTTACCATCTTCTTTCAACTCTACCTTAGTCTTACTGCATCTATATTGAAAATGTTTTATCCACTTGCCTTACGGTTTACGTTTACGAAGTTGTTTTTTTGTTTCCTGTGCTTTCATGTGATGCATTTATTTAAATGTTTGTTGATAAAATTACGCCATTTTCACTAGTCTTATTTTTAAGTCGCCCCATTTTTCATATTTTTTGTTAACAAAATTACTCTTATTATAATTAGCACGAAATTTTGCGAACGAATCAACCAAGAACCTACTGATTAATAAATATACCGAAGAAAATGGAGATGGATCGAACAAACTCTCAGAAGACCTTTGGATGACATCGAGCGCCAGGCCATTGCTCTAGTAGAACCTGAATGAGAAACAACGAGTTGGGCATTGGTCCGAAGGTGACATGAAGAAGACAGTGTGAGGAGATGAGAATCTATGTTCAATCGTGAGGCCAGCTAAAGAGGATTGCAGAGGACAGGACAAAGTAGAGACTTGCTGTTGAAGCCCTATGTTCCACTTGGAACCCAAGGGAATAATAGTAATTATTATTGTGAGTATATGCTCAGTTTTGAACACATTCGTGTCGTCTTATTGACCGATCACTGTGACAGGTTTGCCTTTCATATTTACTTGTAAAGTAATACACTGTACAGTAAGGCCAGATAACAATATCAGTAGTAATCACTTCAATCCAAACAGCAATAATAATTATACAGAATGGAATGTTAATCATTATACATATTGCAATAATTTATACTCTTTTACGCGTAAATGTATAAATGCAACAGTAAAGATAATAAAACTGCGAAAATTGAAGTTAACACAAAAATAATACATGTAATAACTTCTTTGATATTTACAAATTATTATGTAGGTTTATAAGCTATTTTCTGACACTTGTCTTTTCATTCAACACCTGCACTAAATATAGTACAGTTGGTTTTTACTTTTAGTAGATGTACGAACACAAATTCACATGAAATTCCTGGTTTTATCCAAAGAGATACAAGGAAAAAGTTCGGAATCAAGCGGATATTTACTCTACAACAGGATTATTTTAGCCATTCGCTTGCAAGAACTAAAATTCTTATCGATGACGATTTCACACTGTTGGCATCAAGGCGTACAACTAACTCTGCTTACAGTTCAAGAGAAAATAAGAGAGAACAGTGTGGAAGAGTGAGTAGTATGGATGAATTAAGAAAAGATGTTGAGATGTGCAAAAATGTTCCAGCTGCCTTACGTAATAAGTCAAACGAAAAATTTTCTTCTAAACCAACAAGATACGAGATGACCACCAAAGATTGGAAGAGGTATTGATACCACTATAGCTAAAATTTGATTTCTTTCCTCTCACAGTGTCATCGGTTTACAAGAATCATGTAGATGAGTTAGTCCATGCAAGTCGTTTTCATGCCTGAAACTGAAATTAACAGTCTGACTTTGAAGAAGCGTTCCGTTTAAGAGTAACTGAATAATACCATCGGTTAACTTCAGATAGAAAACCACTCATATCAGAGCAACTGAGACAGAAATTGTCAGGTCTTCAAAATATTTATTGAAATTGGCTTTAAAAGAATATGGAATGTCATAATAAGAAAGAGAGAAGAAAGCTGGAGGCACATCAGCCTCAGTAAGTGCAGAAGTGAAGCACTTCTTGTTAAAAACTTTGTGTTGTTTCCTCCCTGTAAAATTGGAAAATAACCAGCTTGTAACCCAGGACTCAGTGCAAGCTGACGTCGCCTCGCATATAACTTCCTAGATTTTACTATTTAAATCTTTAATATTTTAACAAACTACCGGCTGACAAATTAGCGAATACATTGCAAGATGTTATATTTTTTACTTCAAATGCTGAAGTACACATTAAACAGATGAATGATATTTGCTTCTTTGAAGGAATATATTTTGGCAAATAAAGTGTTTTTGATAAGCTTAGTAATCTAAGAATAACTTAGACATCTTATAAATGAAAACCGAAAAGATGTAATTGTCAAAACGTGATATCCCACTCACTTCAGAAAACGCATCATTGTATCTAACTCAACTCAGATAGAAATGTCGTCAAACCACCCAAATGCTGATGACCTACATCACTGAGGAAAATAGTAAATACAGACAGCAAAAGTTGGTATTCTCAAAATCACTAAGCATCATTTTGATTGTATAACTAATAAAATAATCTCTTCTACTCTTTCTTAGTTTGATAGATGAGTATTTCATTCTCGGATAAAAAAGTATATCTCACAAATCTAAATTCTCGAAAAAAACTGTTCTATCTTTACAAGCTAAAGTGAAAAAGGAGGCTATTTTAAGAGTCTTCTCATGCTAACCACTAAGAACAAACGTCAAAACAATAACTGGACAAAATGGAAATCAGGCAACTAAGTCAACAGTCAGAAACTGATGCATACTTTATGTGTAAATTATTCCATCACTGCATCAAATCTGTACAGATTGTCTGTCTTCTGCTTTTTTTCCCCTCGAAATCAAACAAAATCTGTATACAGTAAATCGATAAAGCGCATATTGATAACGCATATCTGCTGACAAGCGTGTACGCTAAGATATCAGCATGAATGTCTAAAACACACTGCCTATCTTTTTACTAAGGATAAAACTTGTTCATCAAATTTGTTCGAAAAATAGAAGAAAACGGCCTTTTCAATTTCGAAATAAGATACGCTATGAAATGTCTCTACTAAGCAAAATGGAACTTAGATTTTTGAATTAATTTGTAGACGCTGTCGAGCACTGTCTCGAATGCGCTAAAATTTATTCTCATTTGGAAAAGTTGAAAGTGAACAAAGTCAGTATTTGAATCGTATCCAGATAAACGAGATTGGTTATCATAGCTACATGAGTAAAACTACTCGAAAACATATTGAACAGAATACCCCGTAGAGTAAGCAGGACTGGTCTTCATCTGTGACTGATTTCAGCCAGCACAACTGTGTGGAAATATATTAGGAAGCATGATTTTTAAATGTGCTTCATCGAGTTAAGACTTGAGAACACGAATAGTTAACAACGACTGAAATGGTGAGAATATGGAATAGAGAATTTATATATACATAAATATAATATTAATATTATTCCCGAGTGAGAAGTGACGAGTTGGTCATCATTGCGAGGGTGGCATTGAGGAATTCATGAGAAGGGAAGATAAAAGCATGTGGACAGATGTGTAGCCAGGTGAAAACGTTGGCAGAGAACCGAACGCAATGGAAACGTGCGGCTGAAGCCCTATGTTCCTCTAAGAACTAAAGGAAGCAATAATAATAACAAAATTATTCCCTTCGGTACCAAGTTAAAATATATGGATTCAGCAGCACACCTGCACTTCATCCTGCTCTCTGCAGTCTTTTTAAGTTGGCCTCATGGTCTTCCATAAGCTTCCATTTCCTCCTCGCAAGATCTTCCCCATGCTGCACTCAAACCTCTGTCCTAGTCGTCGTTTCCCATTGGGACTCCAGTGCATATTAAACCCATCTCCATTCCCTTCTGCATGTGTTTTGAGCAGCAGATTGTTGGCTGGTTCACTGCTTGACAGAGTTTCATGTTACTTATCCATCCTAGCTATGTGATTTATCGTTTCAAGACAGAGAAGGCAGCTACTGATGAAAGCCTGCATTGGCCTGCTAGGAATTATTTTCATGACGTGTTTGCCAAGTCTCTGAACCAGATGGGGTCACTGACTTGATATCAGTATTGAAAATTGGGATTTTATTCTATACACTGAGTGCAGTAGATTTTCACGCCGCCTTCATAACGACAACAGTCTGCCTTGCTTACATGATCCTACATTTGACATCCTCATCCTTATCACTTATTCTAGTTTATTAGTTTGTCCTAGGGCCAGAAAAAGAAGGAAAGCTGGAGTTGGGGCAAAGAACCCTGCCCCCGAAAATAAATTCAATCAGCATAGAAACTTCAAAGTACAGAGAATTATTTTAACACATTGTGAAGCTAGTGGCTGAATGCTAATAGTCACTTGGAAATTTTCCCTTGAAATGAAAATCATAGTTTGAGCTAGTTAACCTTAAGAGCTTACACTTTCATGTTCTAAAGATCAGGATAAATAAAGAGTGGAATTAACTACTTTGACACACGTGCTGGCATGGCGGTATGTTTTAATCATAAAATAGACTGCAGAATGGTGAATGGGATTTATGTAACTGACAATTATTGATCGTGAAATGAAAAATCTCATCCTCCAAGACTCAAAGCAGTAGCATCAGAATTGTTTCTGTAGATCACATGTTAGCTCACGAAGTTTTTGGTTAATTAATGTAATAAAAGGCACTTTGGTAGAATATAATCGCATATTAGATAAGTTTACTTGATAAAACACACATTATTATTGTCAAATAGACTTATTTACTGTGAAATTTGCTTAAAAGACTCAGTGAGCATGAGTTTGTTTTACAACTAATGAAGATCCAATAGGCGGTTGGTCTGAAAGCATAAACAGAGGACAAGTCTGAAGTGCAGTGAAGCAGCCAAGAATCCTCTACAGAACAAAAATCCTAAAGGAAATAAAGATAGCTTTAATGTACGCTAAGGATACATTCAAGTGACATCACATACCGAGCCCTCAGAACAAACCCAAACGAGAAGTGATGAACTGGGGATCCGATGGTAATATGGAAAAAAGGAAATAAAAGCTGGTTGGCATCCGCAGAGCCGAGTAAAAAAGACGTCAGAGGACCGAGTGTAATTGAGATGTTTCATCCCAGAAATGAATAGTTACAATAATAATATTAAATTAAGGTTGAGTTCAGCATTTAATTATTCAGACGTAATAGATTCACTTGAAAACATTATTCAGAGATCCACTTCTGATAGACGCCATAGGAGGTAAGAATTATATACTGAGCACTGTGGTAGTTAATTTCAACAGTCTATCAGTAGGTTAACCACTTCGTGATACTGAGTTCTCCATCCTTTCCAGACACTGTGCTCTGATCATCTAACTTCACTCGACACTGATAAGTGTATAAAGTGAGCAAGCTAAACATTTAGCTGCTGCCTATCGTCTTCGGTTCAATCTCATTTACTGTTAATACTTCACGATGAGTAAACTAACAACGATAGGTGAAACCACAGAGTGTCTGACAACTATTCCTGGTTTCGTTAAAATTTTTATCATTTCTCTCCTCGAGCTTATAAACTCGTCACTGAATTTCTCGTGATTTTGCAAATTGTAATGTTATCTATCTATAAGAGAGACATCATAAATAACTTTCTAATGTTCTAATTCAAAGCAGTAGCTTCTAAGGTTATTCGAACGCCGTCACCATGTAATACTGTAAGACAGCTGTTCATCAGGATACATTGGGTTGATATCACTTAAAAGTACCAATCTGTAGAATAGCTACTAAGGCTTAAATAATGAACCTACTTACTCAAGATCTACATATCACCTTCCATCCAAATCACTGATGCTAACTAGTGAAGATGAATGTAGCGAAGAAGCAATGCATTTCAATACATTACATATATTCGAAACTCTGATAAACATTTGATAACTTAGATAATGACTGGAGGATTATCAATTCTTTCCGGATTTAATTTGTTGTCAGATTTTTCGAAAAGATTATAGCATCAGACATATTCTGAGTAGAACATAGGGCTTCAAGCTTCATCTTTGAAGTTTAATTAGGGATGGTGCTGTATTTTCCACGGGATAAGGTTGGTAGCTTCATGCCTAACCTTCCCTATTTATCAGGCTAACTAGCGTCTAAGTGAGGTTTAGAAATGCATTGCCTGGATATCGAACCTGGACCGTATGTGTGACTAATGTGCATTCTACCACCGAACCACTGATACACACCATCACTCACTGGATTCCACTGCTAGTCACTATCCATACAATAACATCATGATAATCCTCAGGTATTATTAAAATGTCCGTACCATGAGCCAGCATGTCAGCAGAGATTGAACATTTTGGTCCAATAGAATCAACCAACGCGAAATACAAAATTAACAGACAGAAGAGAAGTAGTTCAGCGAAGAGTCTCTTTTCGGCCAATTCATTTTCATAGCTGTACAATAGCAAATATATAAGGTTGTTTTGAATGTGTGTGTACATTAAATTTGTCAAACGAAAATACAATTAGTAAGTTCAAATGGATTAGATGTTGATATAAGAGAGTAGTAACAAAAGTGATGAGTTGTCATAAATGATTGTTAAATAAGAATTACGTGATGGCGTGAATAGTTTGATGAAAGAGTTGTGGTCAGGGTGTACATGGAAACAAAATATACAGAACTACACAAGGGTTTTAAGTAGAAAAATAAGCATACAAACAAAAATTAAGTCAAATCAACGGAGTTGTTACCATGAGAGTAGAAGTGGTTGAATAATTTTCTTTTGTATGCATAGTTCTGGTTCCTCCAACTGAATGTTTAGGGCTTCTGCGATGCAAAGTCCGTTGATTTGACTTAATTTTTGTTTGTATGCTTATTTTTCTACTTAAAACCCTTGTGTAATTCTGTATATTTTGTTTCCATGTACACCCTGACCACAACTCTTTCATCAAACTATTCACGCCATCACGTAACTCTTATTTAACAATCATTTATGACAACTCATCACTTTTGTTTTTTATTGTTTTTTTTATTCCTTTACGTCCCCAGTGGAACATAGGGTTTCAAGCTAGTGGCTTGAAGTTTCTGTAGCAGTGTTTATTTTTACAGGATGGGGTTGCTAGCCTCATGCCCAACCTTTCCTCTTTACCAGCATTTTTGCTAGCTTAGCGAGGTAAAGTTGTGCGCTGGCCGGGGGTCGAACCCCGTACCATGTGCATGGTCCTCTTATATCAACATCCAATCCATCTGAACTTACTAATTGTATTTTCGTTTGACAAATTTAATGTACACACATTCAAAACAACCATATATATTTGCTATTGTACAGCTATGAAAATGAATTCGCCGTAAAGAGACTCGTCGCTGAACTACTTGTCTTCTTTCTATTAATATTCGAATGGGAATTTTTCATGAAATACAAAATTAATTTGAACAAAATGACAAAACGTCAAACACTCGAAGTATCACTGTTACATTAAAGTTAGGTCATACCTAGTTTTTTGCATACGTATTACTGACATTTTAGACAATCCGATAATGATATTTTATCCCTTTGATGAAGTTTGAGATATATCGATCTGATAAATACACTTCATAGTCTACCCTAGAGTATAAGTATAAGTAAAGGTGTTACTACAATATCTTATTTAAGAAAAGATTGTTATTCATCATTTTGAGTTTGTATAACGTTGATAAGATAAGAGATTTCCTGTGTTACCTTTCAGCAAAGTACCTATTACGGTTTACTTTTAACTTACCAGTAAAACACGAATTACTGGTGTATGAAGAGGAGAAGCATATATATACATATATATATATAATATAAACTAATTTGATTGATTTGCATTCAAAAAGTTAATTAATTGGGAAAATTAGATCACCAGTCATATATATATACATATAATTCGGTCTGTAATCTTGCATAATTGATGAATTGAAAACAGAATGAAAAAAATAAGTTTCGGTGTTACTTGCAATGAAAATATATATTTGAGATTATTTAATTATTGGATGAAGGCAGTATATATTTTTTCTTCTGCTTCGTCTTATTTTAGACAACATTATTGAATTAATTAGACCAAACTAATGAAAAGCAAAATTCCATATTGCAGTAAATCATCGTTGCTGACTACATTTATTCTTTAATGTTTGGATAGCTAATAAAGTCAGTCCTATCAAACAGTTAATAAGTCACATGATTGAATTTTAAACTAACCTAAAAGGTTTACAGCTAGTGGATTACCCAATTCCTGTAGCTATCTTTGAATGAATTTCATATCAAAAAAATGGGGGACTAAAATCATTAGATTGGCTTCACACTATATATTCACATGTAAGGCAGGATGTAATAGAATGAAGAACAAATATATGGAAGTAATCAAGGCGGACATAGTAGAGAATTTTTATAAAGCAAAAGGAAGAAGACAAAGAAGACTGAAAATGAACATCAAATACCAACAGTTGAAACAATCACAGCTCTTGTCGTATATCGGTCATTTACATGAATATGAACTACATCGCTACAGATTCCGGTGGTGGTTTGGGTTCAACTAGATGAAGTTGATTTCCTTGCGCGTGTTACAATGAAATCCACTAATTTCATTATTTAGTACTGTCTTTGCCAGACTATCCTTACCCTTTTTTGTAATAAAACAGATGTGAACAGTGGTTGGGCGTTCATCGGTGAGCCACCTCATGCGCTTAACTCATGTAGCTCCCGTTTTGCCTGGAGCTCTCACTTTAGCTGTTAAATTAGATGTATTGTAGTCCAGCTAAACGCAAGACATATCTGATAACCTCGTACATTCTTTGTCTTTAACACAAAGTCTTCCACCATATCAAGAGAACTGTTTAAGAGCAGAGCACCATATCATATCCACAATAAAATATGCAAACAGACAGACAAAAGGTATAAAAAGAACCTCAAAGAGACATGAACTGCTTACTATATATTTAGTGGAGGAGTACAAAATGGTGAATAGTTGCCTAAAATCGCTTTGCTAGATAATAATGTGTATGTTGATAGATAGCGATCTTCGGCTGAGAATTTTTACGGTGACAAAGAACAAACCCGTTTGACTAGTGTAGACTTGAATCTCTAAATTCTAACTCTTGATACCCAGGTTGTCCACATATCCGTATATAATTCAGGAATAGTCAGCAAAAAGTAGTAAAAAAGTGATTAATAGCATATTAAGAGGAGTTTAAACAGTTAGATCTTCCCTGAAATCTTTCCAAACACAATATATGGCTATTAGATCAAATGCCAGTATCCTGAAACATAAGCAGAAAGTTTATACGAAACCTATTCGTAAATTCATTTGGTCAACATGCATACAAGGCATGCCTTCACTACAGGTATCAGAACAAAGTCGGAGACACTACGTGGTATCACTGAGGAAACCTACGTAGGAGAACAGTGGAACTCTCTGACGGTAATGTTCAAAGAAACGTGTACGATTGTTTTAGGAAGAAAGAAGAAACACGACAATGAATGGCTCTCAACGGATACCTGGAAGCTAATCGAGGAAAGGAGAAGAGGATGGTGAGGGAGAAGATCACTAGTCAATGCAAAGATGGACAAGAGAAGGAGAAGCTGAGTTCGATATACACTGTACTGAATAAAGAATTGAAGAAGAGTGAGTTATGGAAACGACAAAAGACAATTCTACAACACACTGGCTGGTGACCGAAGCAGAACAGGCAGGCTGCATGTATCAGAGACCTAAGCACATTACATCGGATAACCAGGTCTCTTTCCTGGAAGAGATCAACCCAGATGATGAAACCGATAAAAGATGTTCAGCGCAACCTAATTAACAAGGAAGAGAAACAGATAAACAATGACCTGATCACTTTAAAGGACTCTTGAATCGACCATCACCTGCGACTCGCCTACAAATACCACCTCCAAAAGCACACGCAGAACTGCATGCCAGTGGACGCCAATTCTCTGACGAAAGTGGAGATCTTGAGTGCAATCAAGCTATGTATTCCCCCTGAAGCAATGAAAATGGACCCAGAGACTGCCGCAGATGTGCTCACGCCATTATTGCAAAAGGTTTGGAAGGAAGGAAGGGCGCCTACCCGTAGATTGTAAGAAAGGCTACTTTGTCAAGCTGCCAAAGAAGGGCGGCTTAGGCCTGTGCAAAGACTGGCATGGAATAACTCTCTTGTCCATGTCAAGTAAAATACTATGTCGCGTCATCCTACAAAGAATAAAATATGCACTGGGTAAAGAACTCCGCCAATCCGGAACAAGCCGGATTCAGGAAAGGCAAATCATGTGCTGATCAAACTGCAACTCTACGCATCATCATCGAACAAAGCATAGAATGGCAGTCACATCTCTACCTCAAATTTATCGACTTTGGAAAGGCCTTCGACAGCGTTGACCTAGAAGTAATTTGGAAACTACTTCAACACTACGGCGTGCAGTGCCCAAGTCTTTATCTACCCCATTCACCAGCTGGCTATATGAAAGTGCCACGTGTCAGGCAATCCACAAAAGGAAACTAAGTGAAGTCTTCTGTTGAAATGTGCACAAGAGTAAGACAAGCTCGCTGCCTGCCTACTATCACCGATGTTATTCCTAAGTGTGGTGGACTGGATTATGCGTAAGACTGTGCACAGGAAGTGAGAAAATGGAAACACGCTGGACCACCAATAAGAAGACCCTAGAAGATCTGGATTTTGCGGATGATGTATGTTTGATGTCACACAGACTCAAAGATTTGCAGGCGAAAACCAACAAACTGTCTGAAGAGACAGACAGCGAAGATAGGACTGCAGGTGAACATAGAGAAGATGGAGGTGATGAAGACACTAACCAACCAACATTAACAATAACAACAACCAGCACAAATCACCATCGACGGGAGAGATTTAACAGAGGTCACTTCCTTCACTTATCTAGGAAGCATTGTTTCAACCACAGGTGGAATAGATGAAGATGTCATAGCCAGCCAGAATCGGAAATGCAAGATCCACCTTCATCAATCTGTAATCAGCTTGGAAACAACAAGATTCAGATTTTCACCGCAAATATGAAGTCAGTTCTTAGCCAGCGCGTCACGAGCAGAATTTCCAGCTGCTTACAGACTTTTATCAACAGCTGCCTTCTCTGGCTCCATACTGAAGACCAAATGGCCGACCAGAAAGAATTAGCGACGAATAACTCTGGCTGGGAACAAACCAACCAAGAGCTGATTGCTCAACAAATATGTAGGAGAAAATGGAGAGGTATTGGGCACACAACAAGGAGACTGTTGAATGACATCGCGCTTAATGCAGGCCATCGCTCGAGTGGAATCCGGATGGGAAACGACGAGTGGATCGTCAGTGTGAGGGTGACATGGAGGAGATTGTGCGAAGAGGAGATAAGAGGTTATGAGCGAACGTGAGTCCAGCTAAGAAGGACAGCAGACGACAGAACTAAGTGGAGATGTATTTTTGAAGCCCTATGTTCCACTCGGAACTCAAGGAAATAATAATATGAATAATATATATATATATATATATGTATCAGGTATTTTGCGTACCAGCAGCTAGTCCTATCAAATAACTAGGAAACAGTAAAGTCACGTGCGTAATACGAATCACTTTATATGAATATAGTGAATGGGTGATTGCATACTACTTATTCACAAGACACCTGTGAAGAATTCTAGGCTATAATGAATATTTCTATTCAACCGTACAAAGTTAGACGTGCAACCTGATGATGACTGATTTGAATACTGTTATAAACCACAATCTCATTTCACTTTCGTTTACAACTTCTTAAAAGAACATAATGTTTCGGGATTTAATCTTTTGGTTAATCCACTACACGGATACATTTTCTGATTACTCTAAATCTCTGTAATTCCACTTAGTGTTTAACAGCACTCGTGGGATTTCACCCAGTGACCTAGCATCTATCATGTATCATCGTCAATGGTGATGTACCTAATTATTACCAAGGAAAAAGGCTACTTAATACCAACTAATAAATAATTAAAATAATTAGCCCTTATTGATTATTACATCTGTAAAAGGAGAAAGGTATCAAGTGAAGAATAGATAAAGCTTAGAACGAAGCAACCATACTCATAATTTTTGTTTTTCCTTAAGATCCTGTAGGAAGATTAAAAAGCAAAAGCCTCTTGGGAAATTCATACAGTAAAAATGGCTGAATACAAAGTGGACAGAATATATGATTGAATTTAGTGCAGACAAAGTTATAGCCTGAAGTGAAATTATATGTCATTTCAAAAGGTAACAAATGAAGAGAACTTCTTTCTCAACTATTATTAGACTTCTTAAGTTAAACTAGCCACTGTATAATAGATAATAATAATAATAAAGACATCTAATCAAAGGGATAAGAAAATAAAAACTTGCAAAAATCTGAGTGAGAAAAACCTTTCTTCTGTCTGAATTACTAGACACCAAAATTATAAGGAGTGGTTGAATATATCTATCTTGATATATAAAAAAATGTAAATTCTCAGGAATTAACATAAAGAGTGGGGATTTTTTTAAACTCCTGAATTTTATACTCTTTTATTATATCTTATCATAGTTGATAAAGTTGCTTGTAAAGATGGGTAAAATGGAAACACCAGCAAAAGAAGCTGAAATTACATTCATATTCTAAAAGTGTGGAATTAATTACTATACACAAGAAATAGTAGAATTTAAGTGGCACACGAAGAATAAGCCTAGCGGAGGAAGATAAGCTCATTTCACCTAGTGGATTCCTTCCAACTACATGTCTCATAAAAAGTGTATGAAATGTTCAGCTGAGAAGACGATTCTATGTCTGTGTGTTATTAGCTAGCAGTTGAATACAAGATGCACGATTTTTCCTGTCGAGAGTTCGTTAATGGAATGTGTTTACATCGCGATCAGGTGAAATTTACCCTTTAAACACCAGACCATCTTTCAAAATGTCATTAAATTACGATATTCATCAATGGTATAATAAACATTTGCTACTGAGAAACAATATTCATAATTTCTTGTTATTGATTTTAAATTGGTCTGAAATGATGTTTCTTTCTCACACAACAGTTTTAAGTTCGTTCTTAGGTCTTCCTTCCTTGACAATTAGACGCAAGGATGAAGATGTCAAAGTCAGGATCTAAAAATTCAGAGAGACATTCATCAATCAGAAATTAGTTCTGGAAGTTTACTACACTAAGCATGAAGAACAACATACCATCATCAGCTGTCTTCGCTGGCTCCATACTGAAGATCAGATGGCTGATCAAAAAGGATTGGCAACAAGGGACTCTGGGAATGAACCAACCAATAACCAATCGCTTAACAAAAGTGTACGAGAAAGGGAAGATGGATTTGATGTACGCTGAGAAAAGCGTTGAGTGGCATCACGGGCCAGGCTGTTGAATGGAGCCTGAATGGTAAACGGCGATATGGGCGTCCTAGGCTGACATGGAGGAGATCGTGAGAGGAGAAGATAAGAACTTATGGACAATGCACATGGTCCGAGGTTCGATCCCCCGCCGACGCACACCTGATATCTATGGTCGGCCTGCTAAATTTGGGCTACCGATATCACATGCTGAAAATTCCATACTTGTACCAAAATACTGTGTGGAATCAAGCTATAATAAAATATTTTAAAAAATAAATAAAAAATAAAATCTTGAGGTCAGCTAAAGATTACTTGAGAAAATGGTGAAATGTGTATGTGATTGTGAAGCTTTATTTTCGACTCGAGACATAAGGGAATAAATGTAACACAGATGAATGACCATCTAGATCCTGTAACGTCAATTGTTACACATCTGTGAACTGATTTATTCTGTGTTGACAGTAATTCATGACCTTTTATCACATACCACTTTTATCCAGAAATTCAGTCCATAATGAGAAACAGTCGGATTCATACAATACAAGTAAGGTATTTTTAGACAAAGCAATAAGAAGACGTAATTTGTCTGAATCATGTAATGTATTTGCACATCATATTTCAAACAATCTGATCACACACGGACTTGTCATAGGAATATATATGAAATAAATTAATTAATAAAGAGTTAAGTAGTGGGAAAATAAATTTAGGTCAAGTTAAAAGGACACACTGAAGGCCAAAATAACAATGAAGACCACTAAACCAAAGTAGCAGAGGTAATAGTACATCTACCCTGGTATCAAAACAAAGTTTACCAAGGAAGGTTTAATGTGATAACGAATTGCTTTCGAACACATAAAGGTGGTTTAATCTTCCTAATTCTGCTAGGGCTTCCACAAACTTTAGGATACGCCCCAAACACGTTTTATAGATAGGTTTAAAAGACGTGTAAACATCAATTTTATGTCCTGTCTCTATAATATGTTTAGCGATAGATTAGCTAGGTTTCCTGTTCTCACCATTAATGGGTTCTGGAGATTCAATCTGCTTCTGAAGCCATTTAACAATATGCTCTGAAGCCCTTACTTTTAGAAATAGATGAGTCCGCCTTGTGTATGTGTGTCCACACGTACATTTAAATTGGTAAATACAGTGGGATGTGACATCATTTTTCACATGTTCTAATGGCTTAGATGGATGTATGGGCTTAGCATTCTCAATTATTATGATCCTAGCTGCATAAAATGTCTTTTTAACTGCAGCGTTCAATCTTTGTCGAGTTACCAAGCTTGATGTACACGTCTTTCTTAGCGGCTAGTTGTAGAGTAGGTCTTGGTGTTCTGACTACATTATATCTCCTAGTGAACTTATCTGAATAATTATTATCAACCAGAGTTTGTATCAACTTTCTTTCTTCCTCAACAAGTGTATCTTCAGTGCATATTCGTTGGATTCACAAGTTTTGACATTCCAGGAAATCTAGTCAGTATCACTTACGGATTTAAATTAAAGCCACTTAATCAACATTCAGAAGGGATATTAAGTTAAACAAAGTTTTTGAAAGTCAAAATTTCTGCCAAATCTACAAACTACATCACCCACTGAAAGTTGACTCCCTTGACACCTTACCTGACACAGATTAGCAGTTATGAAGTGTAACACGTTACTTCTTACGTGAAGACAAGTAGAAAAATGCAGAACAGCATTTCATCAGAAAAATGTGTTAATTTTAAATAGGAGAAACAGTAAAACTGTCAATGAATTTTTAGAATAAAATAGATTTCTTAACATAATAACCCTTTCCAACTAGCCTGAAATCATCTTTCAGCTAACATGATTCAATATAATCAGATAGCTGAAATTTATTGAAACTAAACGTATACGCTGAAAGGGCAACACAACAAATTACTGATATTATTATTATTATGTATGTCAGGTAAAAGCAGAATAAGAAGGGTCAAACCTATTATTTCTTTCAGTGAATAATTTTCCGTGAATCTGATAAACTATTATAATGAATAACGGTGAACTGAAATACTAGCAAACATATGTAAACTGGTCACTAGCATTGATTTTTTGATAAGTCATCAGTGAATACTTGTCAGTGAATAGCGCTAGATTTCCATTTGAATAAATTGCACCTGAATTTGATGTAAAACGCTTTGTGTACCATGCTGTTTTCATCATTAGTTGATACCGTTATGAATTCTACCTAAATATTTCTATCGGTAAATAAAAGTAAATAAAATGATTGATGCATTGTAGGTCCGAAATAGCAGAGTTTTCTTTATTAGGTATTAGAAACAATCACCAGAATGTTACTGTGAAGATTCGCTTACAAACTGCCCCAGCTCTATGATTTATTGGTCGCCTGATTTGTTGACGTGCATCTATCAGTTCATCTGCTCTTGTAGAGCCGTAGCCAGAGAACACTTTCCACAAAGTGAACATTCCAGTATGGTTTTCCATGGGAGAAAGGAAGGGTATATGAAGCTCTATTCCAGAACACTTGATCAACTCGTATCACTTCACCATGATTTTAAGATCATCTATCAAATTCATGCTAACCTACCGCGTTTTCTTCGTTCTAAAAGTATAAAGACAGCAGAGGCCTTGGATATTCATGAATTCAAGCCAGACTTTTGTGTACGAAAGAAGTATGTACAGTCCCTGTTTCTACCTTAACCACAGAGAAACAAATATTAATTTACATATTTATTTTCTGTTTTTTAAAAAAAATTTAATCTCTGTATGTTTCTTTTATTACTACGACTGTCTTTTCTCTCTTTGAACAGTTCTTAGTATTATTTGACCTGTCCCATTTGTTATTTTAAATGAATACATTTCTCCAATGTTAAATTCTATCTTGTCAAACTTCTCATCATGCTACATAGTGTTTTTATTTGTCTACTAATCCTATTAATTTTAAATTCCTTTCTAACATCTACACATTCTATGAACTATACTATGTATGACATTATTTGTTTTATTTTTAATTTTTTAACTGGATTTCATAGTATTATTATTTTAATGTATTCACACCTATGTTTAAATTTCCTTACCGGATATACGATTGCATAGCTTGATAATGAATTCGTTGAAAAGGGTCTCTTCGATGAATTCCGTTTTCTTAATGTTACAGTGAGAATTATTAAATCACTGACAGAAGACAACTTTCTTTCATTTAGATACAGCAGATTCATCTAAATACCAGTATTCTTGTAAAACTATATCTGCGAACTTTACTTCACTGAGATATACTGTATCAGTCTGAAGTAATTTGGTGGATGGTGACCACCTGTGGAATCCAAAATGCCTAGAGTTATAATGAGAAGTCATGACCAGCGGTGTCCAACAAGTCAGGTGTGAGGACAAATGCTTGCTGATAACATTGCTTGGCGGTGGCGCTTTTTGTTGCGGATTGACAGAAGTTAAACTTGGATTCCATCCTATTCACCAGATGCTCAAGAAGCAGGCCTCGTGCTGGGTTCGGCCACTGATGGTGCCATGAGTAATTATTAGGAAGAAACAGCTGTTCGGTACTCCCTGGTTTTCATTGGTTCTTCAACTGATATCAGTCAATGATCAAACTTGAAATATTTCTTCACTCAATGTTTTCTTTTCCCAGTGTTCATTTGGAGATTTTTCTACATTGATACCGAATAAAAGTATCAGAAAAAAGTGACATTTGTCATTGTCAATGTCCAATCTTCATTCAAGGACGCCTGATCAAGAAGTATTCTAACTGTTGCAAATCTAACTGGTTCCAAATTGCTCCGTTATCAGTAATACTGGTTATTATTATTACTGTTCCCTTGGGTTCCTAGTGGAACATAGGGCTTCAACTACACGTCTCCACTTGCTTCTGTCTTCTGCTGTACTTTTCACTTGCATCCATGTTATTCCATATTGTTTCAGCTCCTCTTCACACGATCTCCTCCATGTCACCCTTGGACGTCCCACTCGCCGCTTTCCTTTCGGGTTCCACTCGAGCTATGGCCTGACGCACGATGTCACCCAGTGGCCTCCTCAGCGAGTGTCCAATCCATCTCCACTTTCTCCTGCATATTTGTTGAGCGATTAGTTCTTGTTTTGTTTGTTCCCATAGTTCCTTGTTGGTGATTCTTTCCGGCCATCTGATCTTGAGTATAGAATGAAGACAGCTGTTGATAAAGGCTTGCAACCTGTTGGAAATATTCTTGGTGACCCACCAAGTTTCTGATCCGTATAGAAAAACTGACTTGACGTTTGTATTGAAAATCCGAATTTTGTTGTTGATGCTGAGTGACGAAGATTTCCAGATTGGTTTCAGGTTGATGAATGTGTTTCTCACCTTCCTGATTCTCGATTTGACATCCTCGTCCGTTCCTCCTGTAGTTGAGACAATGCTCCCTAGATAAGTGAATGAAGTAACCTCTTTCAAATCCCCCCGTTGATGGTGATTGGCGCTGGATTTTGCTGTTGTTGTTGTTGTTGGTTGGTTATTTTCATAACTTCCGTCTTGTTTATGTTCACCTGGAGTCCTGTCTTTGCTGCTTCTTCGACCAGTTTGTCGGTTTTTGCTTGTAAGTCTTCGATTTTGTGTGACATCAAACATAAATCATCCACGCGCGAAATCCAGGTCTTCTAGGTTCTTAACGTCGTTCCAGGATATCCCTGTCTTCTCGTTTCCCACTGTCTGACGCATAATCCAGTCCACCACAATTAGGAATATCATTGGTGATAATAAGCACCCTTGTCTGACTCGTGTGTTTACTCCAAACGCCTCGATGGAGTTTTGTCCAGGTGGATGAAATATTTCATTACATCTTACCGTTGAATAGACTATTCTTTGAGTGAATCATTAGTTCTATTGTCTAAAGGATAAACTCTTTTAAAAGAAGCGTCAATTTCTGTAAACGACGAATAAAATGAATTCAACAAATTTTACTAAAACTCCTCAGCTGAACTAAACTACGATGAATTGCTGTAGTTTACTTGCTTCTTAGTCATATATCTTCCAGTGTATTTGTAATAGCATCTATATATGTATATGTATATATATATATATCACTGTATGTAGAGTATTCCCTTGAAGAATTCTACCCAAATTTTATGAATTCATTAAGTCCTGACTCCTTAACATGTGTTGCTTTTTTGAATTTACAACGCGAAATAAATGTTTCCTTATGTAGTTCGCTAAATTTTATTTATGTCCATACACTCACTTTTTCCAACTTCAAATGGTGTTTCATTACTGTTATTGTATTTCTCACCTTTATCACTTTCAGTTTGTGCTCAACTCGATACTCTTTACCGATAAGCTAATGTAATGATGAAGTCTTGCAAAATGACATGTAACTGAAAGCGCACCAGATGAAAGCATTTTCAAAGCCCTGTTCATTACATGACGCAATGCAATGTTTTTGAGACCCAGTGCAGTTTGTTAACTAATTCTCCAAGATTCAGTACCTCTAAATTTTTGTCCTTATTCTTGAGTATGAATCACATCAGCATAGAATCTGAAGTTATTTATTATTATTCCCTTGGGTTCCAAATGGGATATACAGCTTCAAGTGTACATCTCCATTCCACCCTGTTCTCTGCAGTCCTTTTAGGCTGACTCCATGGTTGACCACATGCTTTCATCTCTTCCTAACACGATGTCCTCTATGTCACCCTCTAACCCAAGTCGAACTCGTCGTTATTCATTTAGGCTGTACTAAAGAGTTAGCTTGGCACGTGGTGCTACTCAAAGGTCCCTTCAGTGTGTTTCCGACCCATCTCCATCTCCTTCAGTATATTTTTTGGACAAAGGTTGCTGGTCGATTCGCTGATAGCGTTCCTTGTATTTATTCTTGATCTTTCTCTGACCATCGTTTTGTTTCTTCAACTTGTTGCCACATTTAGATTTCTAGGCACTTTAGGTAAAAGTTTCACTCATAACATGAACTTTGTTTTCTTAACACTATTGTTCAATGGAAACATTATCATTATTGTTATTATTGTATAACAGTCAGTTCATTATCAGACAAATTTCTCTTTATTCTGAACACAGTATCAGATTATGCCTTTAGGCGAAATTATTTTGGCAAAACAAATAATATTGCCTTAACATAATAATTCCCTTAGACTTTCTTAGAGCTTATTTTCACTTTCTGGAATTTCTTCAGTGGACAGTAGCTGAAGGTAAATTGAACACAGAGAAATGTTACAAGATTCGAACAGGAGGTCTTCAGGTTATCACTTCAACTCTTTTACACTTAGGCTAGGTGGAAGCAGTTAACTTGTTTTCATTCTTTTGCGTTTCAAGTGGAACATTAAACTGCAAGCTTGAGGCCTTGAAGTTCCCCTAGCACTTCTGTGTTTTTACAGGGTAGGGTTGATAACCTCACACCCAACCTTCCCTCTTTATCAGGCGTACTACCAGTTAAGGGAGGTTTAGGAGTGCCTCCCCTGGGAATCAAAACTAGGCCATATCCATGGCTGGCGGGAACTCTACCAGTGAATCATCGACGCTGATAACTAGATCATCTTTCTTGCTGTGACCATTTACATGATTAATCCTCAAACACATAATAATTATGTTGTTATAAGGCAGAATAAATTAGTTTAATATATAATATCTGTTAAGCGTAGGATTTATTAACTGTTATTTAGTTTACAAGAGTGGTATAATTAAATCAAGTGAAAAATGTTATTTATAAGTCGGTGTCATTAAGAATTTGCTAAATTAAATCAACACGAATTTAGATTAGAGTGAAATAGAACACGATAAATGATTTATTTTTCTTACATGATATATGAAAAATTCTCGTATGCATAAACATTAATCTTGTTTTTCATTTATTCATAACGACTAATCGGAATTTATGAACTAATCACATTGCTAATTCTAATTTTTGTTTGCTAATGTTTATTTTTAGTATATCATACGTTATTATCATGGTCTAAAAATAATCCTCAGTTGAAATAAACTAAAAGACGATAGGCTCAATAACTGATGAAGTCGTCGGCGCACACTGTTGAAGGGTCTCAAACTAAGATTCTTGGGACTCTTCAGCAGTACGCACCCATGATACTGCCAGTTATGGAACTCAGACCGTTCAGTTTACAAGGTGAGCTCACTAGGCATTTAGTTACTGTGAGTGAATCCACTGACCCTCAAATTTTAACTTCTGCCAGTTTGCGGTATATAGCACGATCGCCAGCCAGTACCATAGGCGAGTGTTTTTCCTTACGCCCATCTTGGTGGACCCTGCTAATCACAACTTTCCACCAGAACTTTAGGCGACTTCATCCTGCACTTAGTCAATAATGAACATTAGACTGATTTTCAAATGTCCAAAAATCATTCGAAATCCTCACGAAATCTGAAATCATTAAGGAAATAAGTGTGTTTTTGGTTAGTGAAATGAATTGTGCATCTTTCACTCCTTTTTATATGATTAATGTGATATACAGTATTACTGAGGCACGTCCGATGCATCAGAAGCATCTAGAATCAACTAGGTAAATGTTAGTCAACATAGCTCTGCAATGTAAATAAAAGTACTTCAACGTACGGAGAAGTCGATACCTAGAACTTACTTAAAACACCAAAAGGTAATTAAAATATCAAATGAAACAGAGAGCGCACAATGAATTCATATGCCTTGTATTACAAATGATACCCTAAAAGTTTTTAAGACTGTTGCATGTTGCAATGAGCATATTTCCCTGATATTGAAATTCAGCTAACTATCACAAGTGTTTTAGACAATCACAAATAAACTATAGGTACCTTGTAAAACAATTATCTATTTTATGACGTAATCAGAACACTTTTCTAAACTTTCCGTTAAGTAAACATTCATAGGAATGTTCCCCAAATGCGAGCACGGTTGTATGAAGTCCATAACTAAAAGGAACCACTATAATAAAGGTTTTTGTATTTCCCAACGAATGAAAAACAAAACGATATTGTTTTTACTTGGGAAATAAAAAAACCTCTATTATAATGAATATCATATACCCAATGACCAAATTTTTTCAAACTGTTAAAAGTGAACTTGGTCTGGATATATGTGAAAGGAACCACATTAAAAAAATGGATTTTCATTTGCTAGCTTTGGAAGACAATCTTTTGGTATAAGCGATATGCTTACTAACCCAGTCACTTTAATGGGAGGCACTACTTAGGGAATCTTCGTTTAGAAAATCAGTACCTATTACGCGCAACTAGAATAACTCGACAGTTATTTCATATATTCAGGAAATTCTGCTCCCAATAAAAACAAACGCACACTGCGCTGACTAACTGTAAACATTTAATACCAAAGTTCTGTAATCACTGGTGCATGAAATACCAACCAGTAAATAATACAGTGTCAATGTATGCATTATCAAATAAGTCAAACAATATGTAGTTATCTTCGTAGAGTGCTCAGTTATACTCCTGTATTCTCAAATTTTGTTAGTTTATTACTAATTTTCCGGGGTTTCTTATGGTATTAGATACTCTGCTGACTCGTTTTCAGTAGCTGAATACGGTAAAGATAAAAGGAGAAGACGGACCGAACTGCCCACTAAATCGTTGCTGAAACGTAATAAACGGTTACTAATCTAAGTGACAACCCGATGACCAATTTTAACTTGATAATTTGCCGCGCTCAGGGTGTGGAGTGAGTCTGATACTTTATTATTAGGGATTACAACTTTCCTTCAAAATGACACGTTCTCTTTCAGAATGTAACTGTAATTCTGTCAATCCACTTGTTCTTGTGGAGTAAAGTATATTGGTACTTCAACGAGAATCCAGTCTAAAAGGATTCAAGAATACTATCCCACATGGTTGAACAAAAGTAGCAGCAGCTCTATATCAAGTGCAATAATTGAACACCTTGTAGATACCAGTCACTTTATCTCAACGAACTCCTCCTTCAAGATGATCTACAAAGTGAAAAGTAACCTACCTTCACTTCCTTTGAAATGCTGAAGCTGTAGCCGTCTAGATGGAGAAACCGGAGCTGTGTATACGAAAGAGAATCTTTCATCTACTTGTATTATCATGGTAAGGACTCTACTGTTCTCAACCTAAGTGTTTTGTTTTACTGACCCTTTCTGACTTATCTGTCCTCCTTAAATCTTACATAACATACGATTTTCTTTGTTTCTATGTGCACCCTAATTACAATTCACTTATTAAATTATTTATGTCTTTACGTAATTCTGTTATCCTCTTTCAAATCCTCATAAGTACTGAATATTATACGATGATCTGTCCCTTTTTTACTATTCACTTTTGCGAGAGAAAAAATTGTACAGAAATCCGATTGTACAGCTCAAGAAAATCAGTCTTGAAAAAGTGACTATTCATTGAACTACTTGTCTTGTTTTTTTAGTAATACTCAGATGGAAATTATTCATGAATTAAAGGCATTCCCTCAAGTTTGCGAACCTAGGTTTCTTTGAAGACTGACTCGTTTCTGCATCTGGCATAATGAAGAGACATAAGAAGAGGGAGGTATATATATGTATCACCTCACTTCAGGTCTACCGTAATCCATCCAATTCTTCATTGGTTATCTGGGAGTTACCACGGTGAAGCGTGCTTAAGGTTATAAAACCTAATGAATGTTTATCAGCAGATTCTGAACAACTTTCAAAATACCTACAGTTTTTTATGCCTTTATTATAATTCTTATCATACCTCACAATAAGCAATCGATCAATAATTATTTTGATGACTTATGGTGCTAGCGATTTGAAGATTCAGAAGAATGTTTATTTGGAAAAATAAATCTAGAAATATTTAATGCATTATTCGAATATTAATATTTATTTGGGTTCCAAAAGATCCAAAAGGTTTCAGCAGTGCATCTTCTTTTCTCTCTATTTTCCTCAGTCCTCTTAAGATGGTTCCACAATTTTCCATAAGCTCTCATTTCCTCCTCACATGATCTCCTCCATGTCACCCCCTGACCTAGGCCCAACCAGTCGTTTTCCATTAGGGTTCCAATCTAGGAACTGGCCCATGGTGTCACTCAAGGGTCTTCTCAGCAAGTCCGATCTATCTCCATTTCCTTCTGCATATTTGTTGAACGACTGGTTATTGATTAGTTCGTTGCAGAGTTCCATTGTTACTAGTCCTTCTTGGCTATCTGATTTTCAGTATGGAGTGAAGACAGCTGTTGATGGAAGTCTGCAGTCTTTTTCAATACCATTTCACTTTTTGATGAAAGTACTACAAAGTTGACTAATTATTCGTAAGTAAAAACCAATCTCATGGCCATTAAATAGTAGCATCTAAGGGGATTTTCTAAGTTTCTCGTGAGAAAAGCTGACTGAATAAGACATCTTTGACATATGTAGAAACGGTCACTAACTGAAAACTTGGCGTATAACAATGGCTGCAGTACATAAAAAATATGAAGGAAACAACTACCACTCGATTCTGGTCCACTGGCCTATTACTACTATATCCACTTCGATGTTTCTCTGACACCTACCCTTCTGGTAAGCTTTAATTTAAACTACACTGTTATATAATAATTATAATAATAACAATGATAATAGCTTTATTCTGAAAAATGAGCACGCTGTTAGTATCCAACTTCATTTGCTTCAGACTTATTTAAGAACTGTCACAGAATACTCGTCAGGAACCTTGTCAACGTTTTACTTTGGTATATTTTTAATTTTATTCCTTCACGTTCCCAGTGGGACACAGGGCTCCAAGCTAGAGACTTGAAGTTTCAGTAGCAGTGGCATTTTTTTACAGGATGGGGTTGCTAGCCTCATGCCCAACCTTCCCTCTTTACCAGTCCCAGTACTAGCTCAGCGAGGTAAATGAGTGAGTCGGCCGGGGATCAAACCGCGAACCACATGCGTGGTTGGCGAGCATTCTACCGCTAAGCCACCAACACACTTTGCTAACTCGATGTTTAAAATCAGCTCCATTCAGCATTCAACTTTCAAATAAATCATTTAAAGGTGAAGTGTACATGATAAATCTTCAGCCTCATTCACTGAATGTCAGGAGTATACGGTAACGAATCATTTAGAAAAAATAATTTGCTAATTACGTAAATTTTTGTGGTTTAGGGGTAGTTTTAAATTTGTTGTTAATGGATTACTAAGAATGACTTCCTGATAGATTCTTATCACAGTCTCAAATCAGCTAAGGAACTACTGGAAGTCATGGAGCACCAGGAAACTGTTTCATCCCACTTAAACTCCCTCCAACGGTGAAGACCTTGACTCCGCTAGGAGTAGAACTCGAAATCTTTATTTTACGGGAGCAAACACTTTTACCTCCAAGCCTAATGGCTAACGAATTTGTACTGGAATCTAAACTTATTATTAATCAAACTTAACTTTTGAAGAAAAATATATTACTGAGGAAATATTCTCTATCTCACAAATACTAAGCCCTGCGTATAATTTACTTCAAGTGAAAAAAAGCACTCGGTGTCACAGGATGACTTTAGATTGTTATAGCTCTCTCTCTACCTATCTATGTATTTTTAAAGCTCACCTTTAAATTCCCCTGTGTATACACATGATTTCTAACAAAACACAGAAATAATCATAATCTTTTATTTTTGATTTCAATCTATTCGCCTAATCCACAGATTTATTTATGAAAAAGTATATATATATATATGTTTATTTGCCTATCTAGAAATTTATGTCTTTCAAAAACAACGCATCAAATCATGTACATAAACTCTCATATATATATATATATATATATATATATATATATGGACGTATGCACTTAACCAGATGTCTTCGTATTGCTTCATCATAAAGTACGCGCATAAACAGCAAGCACCTAATCCTATTATTATCCAAGAGTATATTCTGTGTACACTTTTGAGGAAATATTTTCATTTTTCTTCGACTGCTCAATGATTATCTTTCTGTCTTTTCTTTAATGCTTTCCATTCTAAAACTCACCTTCATCCTTCTTCTTCTTGTCTACTTTCTTTTCTCCCTTCCCTATCCTTCCTTCCTTCCTACCTTTTCTTCTCCGGAATAGAAAAAAATTTAATTATTTCCAACTGATTAGCCACTTGTCTCTTCTGATTTATTCATTCATTCATCTATTCACTTGATTATAACGTCTTACTCTTAAACATTGCGGCATATTTTACTGGATTCAGTATTATTTTTTAAATTTATATTACTAGCAGTTTTAATAAGCTTATTTTCTCCTGGTTTTATATTATATATAGATATATATATTTATAAATAAATATACCTTACGATAACTATTTGCATAAGTGGTAAAATATAGCAAAAATGGTACAAATTAGAGTCATGTCTAACTAGAAAGAACAGCTAGTTGAATAAGCGCAAAATTGAACCTCTGCATTTTGACCGCATACTTTTTTATTCAATGTCTAGACAATATTGTCGTTTACACCTTTTTACACAGAAATAAAAAAGCTACTCACATCAATCACTAGTAGGATATACCGACTCAATCATTTGTTTCTAATGTGACTCTTAACTTTACTGTCCAACTTCTACTTTCCTCTAAATTCTCTTCTGTAACTCATGCATAATAGGCGCTGTTAATTCTTTTTTTGTTTTATATCCTTCTTTATTGTCCAACCTTTCTTTCTCAATGATAGAGTATCCACTTAATTTCTCTATAGAAAAATACGGGACTCATTAACTTCAACAATCATGCCACTCATTAGAATGAATATCTTCTATCTCCAGGGTAACTGACGTAAACATTTTTGTGTATTTGATATTAAAATTGTTCTAATTTATTGTTTGTAATTTATTCAGCAGGCGAAGTGATTTTGGTGACGTCTTCAATTTCTACTTTCTACAGTATAACCTTTAGACCTGAAGATTAAGAAGAAACTCATATTTTGTAGCAGGCAGGTACTCTGAAATTAGTAGTTGTTATTATTATTCCCTTGGGTTCTCAGTGAAATGTAGAGCTACAGCAGCATAATGACGTTTCAGCCCGTTTTCCACAGTTTGTTTAAGCTGGCTTCATAATTGCCTAACTTACTCCTCACACGATCTCCTTCATGTTACCCTCCAACCAAAGCCGAACTCACCGTTTTTAGTTGATTCGTGTTACTAAATTTTTCTGGCCATCTGATCTTCAGTATCGGGCGAAGACAGCTGTTGATGAAAGTCTGGAGTGGCCTGCTGAAAATGCTTTTCGTGATACTCCAAGTCTCTTAACTATATAAAAGAAGTGACTTTACATTTGTGCTGAAGATCTAAATTTTGTTCCTCATACTGGTTGCAGCAGATTCCCTCACTGATTACAGATAGATTAAAGTCCGTCTGGCTTTTCCGACCCTGCCTTTGACATCCTCATCTCCACCACTTGTAGTTGAAACGATACTGCCTAGATAATTGAACGAGGTGAATTCTTCAAATATCTCCCATCAAAAGTGATTGATGCTTGTTGTTGTTGTTGTTTGGCTATCTATATCTCCTCTTTCTGTACTATGTTCACCAGAAATTTTGCCTGCATCTTCTACCAACCTATTGATTTCCGCCCGCAGGTCTGTGAGTTTGAGTGACATGGAATATAGATCGTTCACAAAGTCCAAATCCTCTACAGCCTTCTTGTCGGCCCAAAGAATGTCCGTCTCCTCGCTCTCCACAGTCTGAAACATGATCCAGCCCATCACTGCCAAGCACATCATCGATGATAGTAGACGGCCTTGTCTTCCGCTTATCCCCACTTCAAAGGTATCGCTGAGCTTTTTGTTGTGAATCATTTGACATGTGGCTTCATCATATAACTGCTGAATGGGGTTGACAAAGGTTTGTGATACTCCATTCCATAGCATTGAAGAAGCTTCCTATATTGCAGGAGTGAATTTTTTCGAGTTACCTTGTCACAACATCTACTTCTCTTCCACGTCTCGTTGAACGTATGGTAGTTCTTGTATCCACTGATATTTGAGAGACATTATTGGTACAAAGAACGTCAACTGTTTGACAACAGTTGTCTTCACACTCAGTATGTTTATGCACTTGTTATATGCCAGATTAACACTTAATTGGTTGCATTTTGGTAATGGTAATGCACTTGATTTGAAAATAGACGAAATCATGGCGTAACATACACCGAGTTGTAGTGAGGAATTTTACCTCATATGAAATGTCATCACATGGTCCAGGTATCATATTTATTAGACTGATCACCAAAGCCGTGTAAAATGCTGCCTTTGCTTTCAAAGCGCACACAATATCCATAGCTGCAAACGTCTTCCACTTTTTAGCAGTGATATGAGCCAATTTCACCACAGATATCGTGTCGCGCGGATCGAATCCCGGACCATTTGCGGCGATACGCACACTCCATGTATGTCAAAATTTCCAAGAACACTTTCAGAGCATCACAAGTCTCTTCATGTATGAGTCCAGAAACGCTCCCTACACTACCACACCGAACTAACCAGTGGGCAGTTGACTTTATGAGACCATATGTGTTATCATTTAATACTTTGCTATGTCTCTTGGCACCTTCTTTTCCACGTCCTCTTCACCATCATACCTCTTCCTGACACTGTTTACTAATACTTGAAACAATATCTTTTTATATTTTCATGATTCATTTTCTGACGAAATTCAGCTTACAGCCAATCAAAGCTTTAGAAAAAAATTTATTATGATCAAATTTATTCCATAAATTAGACTGTATGGGATTTGATTTGTTTCAAGATTTGTCACGGACTGACATCAGAGAACCACTGAAAATCAAGGAATATTGGACAGCTGTTTCCTAATTTGGTAGTAGTGCTAAATTCGCGAATCAGTAGAAGTTGGAATTCATGGGCCATTAGATCAAGTCCCACTGGTTTCACGTTTTTGGAAGCTCAACTTGTAACCGGAAGGCCCCATGTCCGAACCCTAGTTGGTCCGTATTGGTGAAAAGTCCCCAAACTAGGACAAAACAGCTGTCCAGTACTCCCTAGTTTTCAATGGTTCTCTAACTGATATCAATCCGCGATCAAACTTAAGATAAGCCTTTCTTCTCAGTTCATAGACGTTGTCTGCCAAAAATGCAGGCGACTTTGTAATTCTTTCGAAGCACAGAGAACTTCAAAATATACCCAAAAGTAAACCATAGAATTCTTACACTTGAAACATAAGTTAAACATTGATATTGTTGACTGAGTTTTTGGAAAACAAAACATGCTTTATTATTTACAAGAAGGTGTATCTATCCTTCTACACAAATCAACATCTTCATACCCGCTATACTTTCACAAAGAAAATGCTTAACTAGGGTGGTCGTATTACTGTACAAAGTAATAAATGTAAATTACAAAACAAAAGTTGTGTTTTCTTATAGTTGATTTATACAACTGTAATAGATGCAGTTATCTTTATTACTATTGATAAACTAATTAACAGTAGTATTGTAATTAGCTACAATATTAGGAATTTATAGTTATAGTAGCAGTAAGAACACAGAAGGTGTGGAAACGCTAACAGTTACTTCAGAATACTCGCAAATTTTCTTCTGGTTATTCTGTATATGCATGTACATTAATCAGCTATAGAATCATCAACGTGTTTACTTATTTTCCAACTGTAGCATTATGAATAATATTCCTAACGACAGTATTCCCTATTCTCTCTTTCTCTCTCTATCGCTCTTGTTATTGATGTTTTCTAAGGGAAGATGGAAACGATATCATAAAAATAAGTTAACACGTGTTCCACTTTGCGTGCAGTACTTCAATTTTAATATGCATTTTTATGAGTATATGAGGTAGAAAATTCAGATTCATATGAATGACATAATAAAAATGTTCTTAATGCTTCTTTTTTCCAATGAAATGGTGTTTTTTTGTTGCGATTTCCTTTGATATATTCTACTGAACGAAAATTATCAACGTCTGTTGTCGTATGGATGTCATTAAAAAATAAGTTGGATAGTTCGTTCAGTTTTACTAAAGTAATGAGATACTCATTTTTTGATGATTAGCAGTCATATCTACAGCTCACGATTCTTCATACTTAAAGGTAGGCAGTGTGTATCGGTGGCACAGAGGTTAGGATGCTCGCCAACCATACACATGGTGCGGGGTTCGATCCCCGGCCGACGCACACTTAATATCAATGGTCAGCCTGCTAAATTTGAGCTACCGATATCAAATGCTGAGAATTCCATACTGTGTGAAATCAAGCTATAATAAAATTAAAATATACAAAAGAATGGATACTGAACAAAGAATACTCTTTTCGATAACTTCATCATCAGGCTCTACAGTTATGTATACATTATAGTGAATTGAATGAATTAGTGTTATGAACAACATTAATGTTGTTTAAATAACATCGAATCAATAATATCAATAGATTACAGTTCAGTAGCATCAACATAAAATAAGCTGAACGTCAGAAAAATCAGGAAAGATAATATTACAAATTCATGAATTTATAGTCTCTACTGAAGGCCAGGACAGTAGTAGGGGCTGGACTTGTTTCTTTTGCACACAGAGCACTGGTTGTTTGAGGCGAATTGCAATAGCCTCTGCTGTTTGCAGCATGCGGTGCTTCAATGTTTTTGGCAATTTATTAGGCATTTTTAATCAGTTAAAATTAAAATAATTAAAAAATATTGAATCTAAAGTTCAGTAATGTTTGTGTTTCAGGAGGAGTTCAAATACATGATGCAGCACTATGTCTCTGAACTCCAAGATGATATTTTCTTCTAAGCCTAACTGGCACAAATTCCGGTGATAACTAAAGTCAAACAAATAGTTTCACCCCATCAAAAACTATACTTGGATAAGCGCCAACATAACGACTAACGACTAAGTATCAAAAACAAGCAACAAAGGTTAATGCAGTAGGATTTATTAATTCCACCAAATTTCGGTAGAGCTTCTCAGCTGAACACTCTACATACAGTGATATATGTGCTACTAGGAATATAGTGGGAGACATAAGACTGATAAGCAATGTTTTTCAGGTCATGTTCAAATAGATAAAGGGAAGGGAGTATGAGAGATTAAAATTAAGATAAAATGGATTACGGTTCAATTAAATCACTTAGATAAACAATTAGTCATCAGAGAAAGAGCCTAAATATGTCAAGCATTGAGAACTGAGTAATAATAATAATGTTGAAGTGATTAAGGATAATGCTACTGATAAAGAATAGTTTTAAATGAATCAGGAATAATAATGAGAGGTAGAATAAGGTATTTATAATATTAATAATAGTAATAATAACAGTTAATAAGTAAAACGTTTTACCATGGTAGATTCAGACTGATGACCATTTCCTTTTGTACACAGAGACCTGCTTTATTAACTCCAATTGCACAAGCCTCCACAATCGCAAGCATCTTCCTGTTTCTTTGTCTGCTGACAACAGTGACTGACTTGACAGCGTAGATATCATGTCCGTAGTCCACACAGTGCTTTGTTATTGGAGTTTTTGGCACTTTGAATTCAGCTGTTTTCAATCACTTTGGCGAATGTTCCATCAGGTGAGTAGACTAAGCACCCTTTGTTTCAACAAAGGTAGGATAAAAAAGAATGATGATATCTATTAAATCAGTGTGCATGAAAGTATCATTTTTCTTGTCTAAAAAAAGTATATTTACTATGTCTCTTCGGGGGATACGATATACCATTGTTTCATTGTAGTATATAAACTCACTTGAGTTCTAACTCGGTTGAAAAGCAGAAACTATTCAGTGTGTTGAATCATTGAACAATATATAAAGTAAATTATGCTTAATTAGTTTTAATGTCTCCATAATAAGTTGTTGAATTCGACAATCCGAGTGAAACTTTGCTAATTACAATGTTGGATGGATCCCCTCAACCGGTGAAGTCAAATGGCTTCTTTATTATCCATGGTAGCTTTCTTAAATGATGGGTTCAATCTCACACACCCATACCTTATTTAACTTCAAAATTTAAACTGTAAAAATCTGAAATTAATAACAGTAAGTATCATGGTGCAGTTGGACAAAATGAAATTACACTGGAAATAAGTAGTGTTGAAGTTCAAAGTTACTTTTCTGATTACATAATAAAGGTAAAAAATAGATAGGGCATATTTCGTGAACGTGAAGTGGTGTAGTATGAAGTCGACGACCGATTAACAGAATAGGGAATGCGAATACCCATTTTTATTAGCCTAAAACATTTCTACTAATGCGAAGATTAAATTAGCCTGAGAAATGTGACCGGTTAAATTGCTAATACGGCTTACAATTTTAATGTGATCATATTTATGTTTCAGTTTTACAAAATCCTAAAACTTCACTGTCTGTAATTGAATGAATATCTGAAATGACTTTCATCTTAATTGGGCGAACACAGAAGAAGGTATTCAAACTATCCAGCTGTGTTTCAGTGTCTCAGCAGCAGATGGTACTAAGACATGTTTTGTCAAATATATTAGTGGATATAAGCAGCATATAATCGGTCGTTATGTTTGACGGGTAAAGCTGTTGAGGAAGAAACAAGGTACATCAGATTTGAATGCTGGAATTACAGAAAGCACGTTTGCTTCAATTTTTCTAATGACAATGTAGATTGCATAACCGTCAGGTGTCGCCCTGAACACTTAAGTAAATATTCTTATATATACATAACAAATATTTACATAACACCCAATTGTAGCCTTTCTAATAAAGTTATGTTTGCAGATGAATTTACTGAATTCGCTGCTCCTGCATTCGGAAACTCGTTGTCTATAGTCTGTGGTGATTTTAATTCATGTGATCACAGCTTTTTTACTTCACTTGGTCATGAGAATCTAGTCAAGTTTAATACACGTCTGGACAAATCACTAGACCTGGTTTTCATAAATGAACGTGATGTATATGAAACCCGAAGGAGAGCTCCTTTGCTAAACTATGACCACCGCATTATTCGTATTTCTCCGAAAGTGTACGGCAAGTTACAACAAAAATTGTTTAGTCATTTAACAAAGAAGATACATGAACGTTCATATTCCCATGACAACATTCTAGCACTAAGAAGCATGTTGTATGATACCAACTGGGAACTGACGATAAGTTGGATACTACTGTCTCTAATATAACCGATTATCTGAAGTTTTGTTTGGAAATTTGCTGTCCATATGAAACACTGTTTTCGAGATTTGACAGAATCTCTTCTTTGCAACTGAAAAAACTTAGAAGACCAAAAGAGAAGTTGTATAAGAATTGTGATAATACTGGTGTCCGTAAAATAAACACCCTTATAAAAATTGAAATAGAAAGGTTGAACAGACTATATAATGAAAAATTTTTATCATGTGAAAATCCTTCAAACATTTGGAAATTTTTCAATAAACTTACAAGTAAAAAGCAAATGTCTGTTGATGCTTATTCTGATGTCAATGCTTTAAACAAATCATTTATCATGAAACAAATTAATATGCCTGTACCTGATGTACCTAGTCAAGATAATGGTCATTTTCCGGGTTTTAAAGAAGAGGATGTACTATTATGTTTGAAATCTTTAAATCCAACACACAGCCTTGGTCCAGATGGTGTACCAGGCATTCTTCTTCAAAAGTGTGCAGACATCTTGTGTCATCCTCTTACTCAAATCTTTAATGCATCATTCAACAAGGAAAGGGTACCTGCTGACTGGAAAGAAATCAAGGTTGTACCTGTACAGAAATCATCTTCTGGAGCAGGTATAAAGTTTAGACCGGTCGCTATAACATCTCCTTTTTTGAAAACTATGGAGAAACTCCTTTTGAATACTCTTAAACCTTCTTTAAAAGCTTTTAGTGACCCTAAGCAGTTTGCTTATAAGTGTGGAAGAAGTACATTAGATGCAGCCATTGTACTACACCACAATATTGTTTCCTGCCTTGATAAGGGTGCTAAGTTCGTTCGAACAGCTTCTTTAGACTATACTGCAGCTTTCGACTCTGTTCCTAGGACACTTTTATTAGGAAAGATGATTTCAGCACAGACAGAGTCCTGGGCAACTAGATGGCTGTCTTCTTATTTTAAGGATAGGAAACAACATACTGTTTTGGCTGGAAAGCGCTCCACTTCTCAGCTAACTGAAAGTGGTGTGCCTCAAGGAGCAGTACTTTCTCCATTTCTTTTCTCTTTCTTTTTGTACGACCTTCCGAACTCACCCAAAGTTAACTTCACTAAGTATGCTGATGATCTGACCGTTTCTGTCCCTGTAGTTTCCACATCGGATTGTTCCCATATGAATGGCTTCTTAGCTGAAGTTAAGGATTGGTCTGGATCAAATGGTCTTAAACTAAATCCAACTAAATGTAGTACTGTTGATTTCAGCTTGAGAAGTGAAAAGACATGCATGGATTGATCCAATCTCATGATTGTTGTAATATTGATGGTACCATGATAGACAGTAAGTCAAGTGTTTCTTATCTTGGCATTAGTTTCTCTTCAAACCTTTACTGGTCTTCTCATATTCTTATACTTTCTAAGAAAGTTTTCCGTCTGACTTATTACATAAAGAAGTTGAGGCACTCAGGTATAACCCAATCTCTTCTCATACAATTTATTGATTCATGTGTTTTGCCCATCATTCTTTATTGTTCTCCATTATTCTTCCCTGGGCTACTCAAGAAAGACTATATAATACTACGAAGAACACTGAAGGCTGTAAGTGGGGTCAGTGCTATCCCTTTGATTCAACTAACCGACACTGTTGTCAATAGGCATATGAATTCTTGTTAACACTTAGCTAAAGTTATCTTGTCTGATAGTGAACATCCTCTTTGTTCACAATTGTTTCCTTGTATCTCTTCGGGTAAGACCAGAAGAAATTTCATAAACATTTATGCTCGTACTACAAAATATAAAAATTCTCCCATATCATATTTGGCACGAGTATTGTGTGAAGAGACAATATCAGAAAAGAACTTTTACAACTTTTAAATCACTAACTAAACTATAAAATATAATGATGCATATTAATGCATGTGTTATTTGTTATATTATTTATTTATTATTCACTATGACCTAGCAATGGTGTGATTTTGTTGGGGTTTTTATTTTCTCCTATTAACTATCAATATTTTAACATTTTATACATTTATATAATTATAAACAGAGCTAAACCAATGCAATATGTAAAAGAAACGCTGAAAATTCCATGCTGTAAATTGTTATTGTTGTGGAATAAAGTGATTATTATAATTATATTATTATTAAAGAAACAAATGGCAGAAGACGAGGAACAAGGACTAGACACACGTGACTAGTTACTCACTAGTGACAAATCAATATAATGTTGATAGTATTTCCAAGGTTTAATATGTTATCAGGGGCCGTTGTGATTCATTCAGCATTGTACCTGTATTCAGTAGGTTTGTTAAAATCTTTATACTTTGATATCTATAAGGATCAGATAATGCTGAATTCTGGTTCGAAACTCCCCGTTAGCATCCAGAAATCTATTCTGTGTTCATTTATCCAGAAGTGACTATAAATGAGTCTGCATACCACAAATCATGTAAATGAAGACTTTTTAAATAAGCGGAATTTAAGAAAATCTACAGCTGTAACATTTTTTTCAGAAATTGTTGTAAGTATGACTGTTGTGATGTCAGTGTAATGTATCTTGGTAACCACGTTATTTTCCAATAAGTAAGTTGAAACTAAACAGACATACAAAAACAATCACACTTTCAATGGCAGTTTTCGTGAGGTTTTCCCACTTACATTTCTTTCAATTCAATGTAATGATTACTGGGACATCTTTCTGCGTTTTATTGTGCTATTCTTCACTGAGAATACTATTCTCCTGTTATTACTGAATAAGAATGATGAATGCAGACCAAAATAATATGAGACGATTTAAGCTTAGCAAAATGGTTCTATCCTAATGGAATAAATATAAAAGATGGGATAGAAACCTCTATCAAGACAGGATTAGAGCAAGCAGATCCGGGATAACTGATCACAATGCTTACTTGTCACTTATTCATATGATATCCGCTAATAGCCGCCAAAAGTTCGTAGATTTAACGATTTTATTGATCCAACTAGATAGGCTTATTTTCATCTACCGTAAATGGCACAAAAACTGTAATGTTAAGTGCTCGAGAAGTGAGTTGATGATCGACTTGCATTTTTCTCATGATAACTATACCGAATTGTGACCTGAGATGCCTTTGAAAAATGTGCAGTTTATGTGACCAATATAACTAGACTCACAGGAGCAGATGAATTTCTACACGAGCAACAAAGTAGCCCAAGGCTGAATTTTGTTCTTCACACATCCTCTGATTATTTGCTTAACCGAAAGAGATTTTCACAGAAGTATGGATAAGAGTTTGCTGAGAATCTTGGCCTCAGTATCACTTCTAAACTTATCATCCATAAACAGTAATTTTTTCAGAGCTGTATAGATTATTTCGGGTAACTGTTTTACCCTGACATTTTTTTACCGATGGATGTTGTAAAGTATCTATCTGAAGTTCGTACAGTTCATCACTGATTGTATCACTGAAAATCCTCTCATTTCTTGAAGATAACGAAAGGATCAGGTTTTTGAATTCGGCTTATGGTGATCCCATTATGAAAATTCGTGTATTGACCATTCAAATCAATCTCTGGAGAACACCATCAGATCTCTCCTTTTCCCACCTTTCGAAGCCACTTCCGACTAATGGTATCAATTATATCAGACCCTCTTCCAATAAATATAAATACAACTGTGCAACCTTTGGAGATAACTTGGTTGGTAAAGAAAATTTTCAAGTGTTGCTTTGTAGGGATTTGATTGGTTACAGGATTTTCATCATGAGCTGACATTAGTTAGAGAACCATTGGAAAACCTGGGAGTACTGGACAGCTGTTTCGTCCTAGTTTGAAACTCTTCAGCAGTACGCATCCACCGGGATTCGATTTCTTCGCTTAATTACCATTTAAGTACTTCACCACTCATTTGGTATTCGGAGTCTTTTAAATACTTTCTCACTGAATTATCGTCGAACATAATGATGATAACAATAATAATAACAGCTTAATTTCGAACAAAATCTTTATAAAAATTTACAGAATTTTCAGCATAGTTTACTGCATAATATTTTCCCTTCGTCTAGGATCTCCAAATAAAATAGCAATCTTTAATATATCATGTAATGTAGTAGTGTTCTATCTGAAGCATGCACTAATCCCTTATGATATTTCTCCTTTATCTTCTTCGAAAAATACTCATCTACAGTATAAAAGCCAATATGGAAAATGTTCATGAGTAGATTTTACGATTCAAGGATAAAATTGAATGGTTGAAACAATAAAAATCGGGGAAAATATGGTACATTGTTAATATATGTGTAAAACTTGGGCACTGTGGTAGTAAGTAATTCCATATTAGTTTGTTTATTAGATATATCACACAGTGAAACAGTATTATTTACTGGATGACGTTTCGAACAAAATTTATTGTTCATAATCATATCAATTGTAATCACATGACTTCGAAACTTGAGTTTTATAGTTTTCTTTGTTCTCTCCTATTTGTCGTCGCAGGGGTAGTAGAATTTTCCAGATATCTGGGACAGGTGTTGAATCATTCCTATTACATGTATTTGCAGTTGATTCGATAAACAAAGCTTCCGTTATCAATCTCTCCCTCCACCCTGTGACATTAGATTTTAAAACTGTCATCTTATCCCATCCATCCTATTGTATGATTGTGTGTAATTGCATGTAGTGAGTGGTATAGCTGAACTATTCTCTAGATTTCTTATCTTATTCGGGTCAACTAATCTAGATTTTGCTAGGTTTTTATGCTCAGCTAGTCTGACTGCCCCTGTTCTACTAGTTTGACCTATGTGTTTGACCTGACGATAATTCCAGGTAGGATATTAGATGAAATAAATTGTTTTGTTTTAAAGGCTCCACAGGATCCAACATTTTGATTTTTTTATTTTTATTTTTTTAATTTTTGATTACAGCTTGATGCCACACCGTATTTTTTTAGTACAAGTATGGAATTTTCAGCATGGATATCGGCAGCCCAAATTTTGCAAGCCGACCATAGATATCGGGTGTGCGTCGGCAGGGGATCGAACCCCGGACCATGTGCATGGTCGGCGAGAGTCCTAACCACTGTGCCACCGACGCACATTTAACCGACACGGCTTGTTTCTAATTGAGTTTGTGGGTTTCAGTGCCACTTTTATTCCTGCCTTGTTAAGAATTCTGCGTAAGGTTTCCGAGGTTCCTTCCTTGTATGAAATTACTACTGATGATTTAGATTCCTTATTGTTGGTGTTGTCTTGCGCATGTTTGACATGCATGTCGTCATTAATATCACTACTATTATTATTTATTTTATTTTTACATTTTCCTTCTTACTTTCTGACTAATTTATCAGGGTAATTATTAAGTTTCAAAGCTTCCCTTATATGATATTAGATGGTTGGAGGCAATCGGTAGGAAGCCGTGGACCTATGTTTCGTGCTAGTTGGCACTCGTCAGCAAGGCGTATCTGCAACCCTTCTGAGATTCGAACCCGCTTATATCAGACAAAAGAAACGTCATCAGCAGTTAAGCAAGCTGACTCTACCAAAGAAGTTAAATTCTCCTCTGATGTCAGTGCAATGCATTCATTCTTCATTTCAAATTCATTTAACGTCCCTTTTTTTAAAAGAGAAAGAATGAAATAAAATTTTTAAAAAATGTTTATTCTCATTTATTTTCTATTTTTATTTATCTTGATTTTTCTGCTGTTGATGTTTTCTCCCTCCTCTTAACACTCACTTGTTTACTTTCCATTTTTATAAGCGTGTTTATTCTTAATAAATGAAGAAAAAAAATAAAGAAGCAAAAATTTGTTGAAATACTTGTCATAATTATAATTATCATGATGATGATGAGGATGATTGTGACTGTATTCATCATTATCATTAGTATCAACTTGAGAGGATAAAATACTCTGCCACTCCCCCCTCTCCCCCTCTCATTTTCACCCTCTCCTCCTCATCATCATCAATTCAACTGATTTTTCAATAATTTTCACTGATTGAAAATGCCTTACCAATTTCACACACTCTAGGTGGCTTGTTTGCTTGCTCCTGCAGTGCTCTTTAAATTATTTCAAGCGTTGATCTGTGCACGCACGCATGTATGTGCAGTTGTGTCAGTTTAAAATTATTCAATCGAAGTAAATAAATAAATATCTAGATATTTGTGTGTGTGTGTGTGTGAATGTGCATCAATTGTGTGTCATAAGTGTCTGTACCTCAATAGGTGTGTGTGTTTCTACAGAGTATGCCTGTTTAAATGTATTTTCTGAAGACATACATGATTGAGATGTTCCCCTTTCTGTATTTCATCAAAATAATAATAATAATAATAATAATAATAATAATAATAATAATAATAGAGACCACAGTTACACTAAGTCACGCACTAATTAAATCATTTTCTTCTTTCTATAATAATAAAATGCAAATTCACATTCAATTTTATTTTGCCGATGTGTGTGTTAGTGTGTGATAAAATTACGTCAGGGGGATGGATACTCATGGGAAAAATGGGAATAAATTCATTATTACTATTACTGATTGTGATTGCTTTCATTGGTAAACAGTTAATGCTTTTTATTTATTTGCTATCATAAAATATTTGATTGACTTGGTTAAAGTAGAATATGAGAAGTAAAAAAAAATAGGAATCAAATTTGCTTTTTCAGGAAAAATTTCAATTGTTAGTTTTCATCACGAATTAATATCAGTTAGGGAGATTGTTGAAAACCAGCCTGGAGGGTACTGGAGAGCTGTCTCATCCTAGTTTGTGATTCTTCAACAGATGCACCCACGAACCTACCAGGGATCGATTCCAGGACTCGTAGATTACAAGACTAAGCCCATTGACCATTTAGTCACCCTTCAAATCCCATAATCTAAATACAAATTCCTAGCTGATTGAAGGATACTGGATGGATGTCCAAAAGTTATACTGAGAAGTCGTGACCAGTAGGATGCCGCAATTTCAAGGTGAAATGGACCTTAATTGATCCCATTGGTGAGTGTAACGTTATATCGCGTTCATTGGATTCTGGCCGAAGTGGCTAAAAGGTCAACAAGCTTGGTTTCGTAATCTGGATCCTAAGTGTGATCTCTGGTCGGGTCGTGAGTGTGTGCACTCCTGATGAGTCCAGAACTAAGATGAAACAACCGTCCAGTGCTCCAATCCCTAAAAATCCAATAATCCAAATTTCATTTTGTAACGTGAATTTTAAAATGGTCTATCCTAACTGATTTTGTAGGGAGACACATGAGTACTGTGTACAAATAAGAAGCAATCGATAACATTTTAGAAGAAAAGAGTTGCTTCTGAAGCTCCAATTCAATGTAGATGTGGTTAGTAAAGTTTTACATCTAAGATTGTCTAGAGTCATATAAAACTGATTTATAATCCTTTCAACCTTTGTTCATCACTTTCCAACCAAACAGTTATGTTCGGCATGTCGACCCACATAACACAGAGTGTCGTTGTGCCGTTTTTTCTCCACTTCTGGGATATATGAAAGAATGAATGGAATCAACGTTATTCCTAGTTGGGATAAATATTATTACGATGAAGAGCTTTCCAATATCACTTCAGATATTCGTGATTATTTATACAGTCTCTGACAAAACCAATCTTTGCACTGACTTCAACAAGCTCAACGAAATAGTTTGGAAGCCCATTTGATTTCCTTCACTGTTAAAGAGTCCTTGCTGATTTTTAATTCACGAAGGCTACGCATGCAGACATAGAAATAGGGAAAAACAATGGGCTTCTGCGCTATTCTATCAAGCTTGTTGAAGTCAATACTAAGATTGGTTTTCTGAGACTGTGTAAACAATTACGTTTGTTCAAATAAAAATTAAGATTAGTTGTATTACTCCTGTGTACATTTACAAGTTTAGCTACTCCTGTAGGAGGACCAACTAGACAGCTTCGCAAATACAATTAGTTGTGTTCTCTGAGTTGGTTGGTTTAATTGTGGAGCTTTAGTCGTCCTTCTGGACAACATCTTCAGCGCCACTTTTAGCATAAAATGAACTGATTTAAATTCGCCATGAATGATAGAATCGTATCTCATGGGAAAACTTTGACACTAGTTAGTAGAATCTACTGGCGGAGACATTCATGAAGGAAGAATGGTTGTTCTTCCGTGGAAACTTGCCTTTTGGCAAAGTCTTCCCATTTTCACTCTATCTCGCTAGTAGGATGTTGAAATAATAGAGAATATTTGTAGCTCAAGTGGATGATTTGCAACTAGTTGTGTTCTCTGAGCTGGTTGGTTTAATTGCGGAGCTTCACAAATACATCTGAGTTGGAAAAGACCAAATAAAATCTATAAGAAGCCTTGTTTTGTCTTATTTCATTGATAATGGCCACCAAGTGTGTAGAAGAGGCGCTTTCAAGGTTACCTGTCGCATTCCATCAAAGCTTTCTTAGGGAATTCAAACTTATATTTTAGACAATAATCAAAATTTTCTATAGTTTGGTTTGTAAGGATTAGTTATGTTTTACGAGTTGATCACGGACTGATATCAGTTAGAGAACCATTGAAAACCGAAAAGTACTGGACAGCTGCTATTTCATCCTAGTTTGGGAATCATCGGCAGTACGCACCCACTGGGATTCGAACCCAGGACCTTCCGGCTACAAGGCAAGCTCGTATACCAATGGTTCTCTAACTGATATTATTTTATTTATTTATTTTTGATTACAGCTTGATGCCACACCGTATTTTCAGTACAAGTATGGAATTTTCAGCATGGATATCGGTAGCCCAAATTTTGCAAGCCGACCATAGATATCAGGTGTGCGTCGGCAGGGGATCGAACCCCGGACCATGTGCATGGTCGGCGAGAGTCCTAACCACTGTGCCACCATCAGTCCGTGATCAACTCGTAAAACATAACTAATCCTTACAAACCAAACTATAGAAAATTATTCTGATGCTCGCTAGTGACTTGCTACAGGTTGGAGCTTCCTGCAGTTCTAGTGAGAAGTCGTGACCAGTGAGGTCCAATTAGAAGTCACGTGTGTGGATGGATGTCCCACCAACGACAATAGTTGGGGTCGCGCTAAAATCACGAACTGGTAGAAGTTAGAATTCATGGGCCATTAAATCGGGTCCCAGTGGTTGAATGGTATACGAGCTTGCCTTGTAACCGGAAGGTCCTGGGTTCGAATCCCAGTGGGTGCGTACTGCCGATGATTCCCAAACTAGGATGAAATAGCAGCTGTGCAGTACTCTTCGGTTTTCAATGGTTCTCTAACTGATATCAGTCCATGATCAACTCGTAAAATAATCAAAATTATTGGAATTTGAGAGAACAGTCGCAGTCTCTGTATGCAAAAGAAATTTGTCTAACATTTGTCTCTCCCTTGGCTCAAGTAAGTTTAAAAATCAACTAATTAAGACGTCCTATTCTTATTTATTCTTCATTTCTTTTTTACTTTTATGATATTTATTTCAACTCCGAGTATCTATCCACTTCATCTTTAGTATAACATGACTTTCAGTCTTATAAGGTTTTGACCTTATTTAATTACTGAATTGTCCATGTTAGTTATCCTTTACTTTATCTCCACCTGTATCGATTGCTTATAATTTCGTTATCACTTACCTTATCATTATTGTTGGGCTTTTGTTTTAATTCAGCCTTTGGTCCATTTCTCACTTACATTAAATTTTGTCCATTTTTGAAGATGACTAACTTGATGATCTAATGTGTCTATTGGTCAATACGATAAGATGCAGAATGCTGATTGTAATGACTAGCCAACATATATTAAACACAGGTGTTACATAATCATGTGGCGGAAATCTATGCGTTCAACGGTATGGCTTGTTTACACAATCGAATCCAGTGCAAAAAGATCAGTTATTTCAAGTGAATTGGAGAAACACGACAATAGGCATTCCAGAGGATTAATCACCGCAAACATGAGAAAACAAAAAAGACGTAAACAGCGAAGAAAATTTTCTTTTCAACAATTCATTTTCATAAGCTGTACATTCGTAATTATATTTAACAAGGAAATCATAGGACCAATCAGGTATTGGTAAAATTTGTCGCCGAAAAATGTATCACGTAATGTAATGTGTAACCTAGACGGGATGACTAATTTGAAGTTGAAGAGAGGCAGAAGTTGGCATGACGTAATAAGTGTGAGATGATGACTAATCAGTAAGATTGTGTAGAATGAACAGGAACTAGTGGAAAGACGATAAAGTGTTTTTATGTAAAGTCAGTATGAAAACGCAATGTTATTAATAAACAGTAATACAGGGATAAAAAATTATGGATGATGGGAATAATAATGATAATAACAATAATAATAGTAAATTTACATAATAAAAAGAAGCAAAATTATAGTAAGAACGTTACTCTGGCCAAGGTAGGGTGAGTGAATGCATGTAGCGCTTTCGAATGCAGAGGTCCGGTTTCAGATTCCAAATAGCTAATGATTCAGCTGTGTACAGATGGCGTATGCGAAGTCCCTTTGTACGATATTGAAGGACTCTTTGTGGCAATGTGAAGCACTCATGACGGGGTGCTCGATTTCCAGAGATGACAAAGTGTTCGAGGATGGACCTGCTACTATTCTTCTTTACCCCTCTGGCTACTAACCAACCTGGACAATGTTCCAGAATACGTTTGTGGACTTGACGTTGCGTACTTCGCTCCACAAGAGCAAGTAAATTGATAAATACACATTGAGATGGCCAAAAGCGGTATCTTATCTTTAATGTTAGACAGGATCAGCTGTCTGCTGGAGAATGTGATACGTAAGGTGGCTGCTTGAAATGTCTTCTTCAGACATTTAGAAAGGCGGTTTCTAAGAATTTCCGCTGCGATGTCACCTTTGAATTCCAGGTTCACGAAGAGAGTTTTCTTAGGAAGAGTTGTGATTTTTGGCGACGGAGGCTTCTATTTCATGTTTTTGTATATGAATCTTGGTGGATACCCGTTCTCTAGTAGGGTTTCACGTAATAAATTTAATTCTTTCTCTATCATGTCTTCCGAACAGATTTTTCCAATCCTTGAACTTAATGTACATACCAGGTTTTGCTTTCGGATCAGTGGGACGAACCGTCCTGTCAATGTTGTCTTGCTATATATCGATCTTTGGATCGTACACTCTTGTCTTCTGGTAAGTAGTACATCGAGGAATGTAAATGCCATGTCATATTCTAAGGTGAATTTTATTGATGGGTGTACTGCGTTGAAGGTTTTGGGAAGATACTCTAAATCGACTTTTTCATCACAAATGAATGTGTCATCTACGTATCTCCTGTATAAGTGCAGTTGACTTATCAAAGGATCGAGGATGTTGTTTTCGAGACTCGCCATGAAGCAGTCAGCTAGGAGTGGACCAAGAGGAGACCCCATAGCTACACCATCTTTCTGTACATAAAATTGTTCACTGCATTTGAATTGCATATTAAACATACATCTGAGAAGTATTTCCTTCAGTTAGTTGATGGGAAGAAGAACTTCTAGGTTGTTGGTTTCGATGTAGTCACAAATGAAGCATATTGTTTCGGTCAGGGGGATGTTTGTGAATAGAGAGGTGACATCTAGTGAAAGCATTTGTCTTTCAAACACGGTGATATTTTTCACTGAGTCGATGAAGTCAAATGTATGGCTAGGGCTGTATTTTGTCATATGTCTTCTTACTGGTTCAAGGATATCAGCTAGCCACTTAGCTATCTGATGATATGGTGAGCTGACCGTGTCTATGATAGGTCGATGTGGAAAATTCCCCCACTGCACTTTAGGCAATCCATATAGTCTTGGAATAATTGAACTGCATGGTTTTATTTGCTCATATACCTCCTATGTTATGACTGAATCTTCTTTCATTCTCTTCAGCAATTTTGTAAGGAGGTTTTCTGTTCTTTCCGTTGTGTATTCCTGGTTGGATGATTTGAAGAACTTGGTGGTGTCTGATAGTATGCTTGTTAATTTCCCATTATAGTTGGATCTATTCATTACCACAATCCCATTGCCCTTATCAGGACGGATGAAAAGAAAATTTTCTTCTTTGTTCACGTCTTTTTCTTAATGACTCAATATGGAAATATTTCGTTTATAAGAAGAGAGAACTAGTGCTTGAATAAGTGGTTTCAGTCACCCTAACACTTTTATTTTGGCAATATTTAATGATCACTTATACAGTTTAACAAATAATTTATGATAGTTCCGATAAATGTTTTAGTTTAACACTAAAACAGCTTCTAATTTCCACCTGGAAGACAAATAGTTTGTTTAGTGATATCGTGAAATCTGTATATCCAAATTACATCAAATAACATTTTATCTTTGCTATTATTTTAGAACAAGAAGAGATCAAAATTATAATTATACAGCGATTGATGATCGAAGTGTCAAGAAGATACCTTCACTGAACCTCTTATTTTCTCTGAATAGGTAACAGCTTACGAAACGGCTAAATATTGCCACAGCAAAACGTAGCACTGATTCACTTGAACTTAATGTTCAGTCTTATGCTGCGAGGTTGGTTACAATGCTTCAAAAAAAATTCAGTGCTTGTTGTGATATATTTGCCCTAGACTAAACCAGAATGATTCCATTCTCCAGAAATCCACCTTTCAGATTCGTAGGAGGTTGAGAACCAATACATTCACTAGCTCTTGAAGTGGTAGACAGCACTGAAACTCAACCAAGTATGATTCCAACAACAAATATGCACAGTGTTCGTAACACACAGTTAGGTAACGACAAATTAAACAATTTGATGATTTAGAATAGTCTCGTAAGTGACTGATTTATCTTCCTTAATTAAAGATAACTTGAAATATTAAGTAATGGTACTTTTTGTCAGTAATTGTGCTTGGTATATTGATATCCTACTTACGTTAACCCCTACTAGACGTATTAGTTTATGTGTAACTGACAGAGTAGATGCATCCAAAATATAGAAGTTAGAGTGTATTTTGAACTTTCTAAGTTTATTTTCGATCAGATTATGAAGCTATTACTCGTATTTTTTAGTGTTGTAGCTTAAATACATTCTTCTGAGCACTTACTTGTTGCATCATGAAAGGAATTTTCCTACCTTTTCTGGCTCAACAATGACTTTCAGATGGCCAGACGGAAAGGATAAGCAACAAGAAACTCTGGCAGTGAGTCAACCAACAACCTAGTTTCTTAACATATATCCAGAAGAAAATGGAAAAGGATTAGATATACGCTGAGGAGACAGCTGAGTGACCATCGGGTAGGACCCAAGTGAGGAGTGATAATTTGGGCGTCAGAGGGTGACGTGAAGGAAATCATGTGAGGAGGAAGTGAAAGCTTGTAAGCAGTTGTATATCCGGATGTAGAAGACTGGAGAGAACCGAGTGTAATGAAGATGTCCCGCTGAAGCCTTATGCTTCACTCTGAATCTAATGGACGAATAATAGTAATAATAAATAATGTGAACAACTGTAATATTAATATAATTTCTTCATTAGATGGTTGAAAGCAATCGGCAGGAAGCCTTGGACCTAGGTTTCGTGCTAGTGTGCGCTCATCAGCAAGGCGTATATGCAACCTCGAAGGAACTCATGTCCCTTCTGAGACTAGGCTTCCTGCCGATTGCTTCCAACCATCTAATACCAATAACTCACAGTGCACCGTGATGACGCGTTGTAAACTTGACTGATAGGATTCAGTTTGCATCAAAGATAGGACTATACACACACAGTACACTAGTTATGATTAGCGCCCAATCAGAAATAATTTCATATTTATTGCCATATCCAGTGATGTAATTGTATTTATCTGTCTGATCTATCCACTGAGGAGAACATTGTCACATAAACTGCAGTCTACCAACTTTCACGACTTCTTCAAGATCTCATGCCGTCTTCTACTAGCAAACTTTCCAGTCAAGCCATTCATATACAAACTCCTAGAAGGCTATTATCTGTTTATATATTATTAGTGAAAGTATTTCAATGACAGACTGAAGGGTAGATTAAGAACGAAGCTCAGTTTTGTTCCTTCCCAAAATCTACACATTCTTGACCTCATAAGCTATCCAATATTACTACGGTTGCATTCCGGGTTAGAGTTTTACAGCTATGCTTATTAGGCTACAAAATCTTTCCACTGACAACGTCTTAACTTCGCTTTAAACACTAATCTGTCAGGTGAATGGTTAATACTTATCGAGTAATCAGTCGGTCTAATAATATTTATCTAACCGCTTATAATAATAGTAATATTCTATTTCAAATCTTTATCAATCAATAATTAGACAGCATGTGGCATCAACATGCCTGTATGTTTGGCATTTTGTCTACATGTTCTGTTTTAATAAATGCTATAATTTCAGTGAATTTAGAGCTACCAGGACATAGCTTTGCACTATCTAATAATGAAAAATTTCTCATAGCTGAATCTATACAAAAAACAATTCAAAAGAAGTCATATATAGAAATATTAGATTGTATTGCCTGCTTAACTTATTGGTTAAATGCATACATCCTAGCTATATTTCCTTATAAGCTCAGATTTCATCGAAATCACACATACAAAATAATTTCGAATTTATTTTGGGATTTAATTGTTAGACCGTATATGTGGATGTCAACACTTTATTCAGTGTATACATTTCTAGTTCTACTTGATGAAATTGGATCATTCGATAATCGAATTAGTATATACCTTAATGAAATGTTAGATATGATACGTTCTAAAAATTTAACTGGTAAGTTAATTAGATCAGAATGTTTAAGCATTTTGCAAGTTTTATATGTGAAACTAATTTTCTGGCACTGAGTTCCCAGGTTTGTTGGCTGCCATAGTTTCATCTAGTTAACCTTTCCAATGTAAAGAAAGATTTATTTCATTAGGATCATATATTTATGTGGGCAGTCATCAGGGCTGTTGTAATGGTGACACAAATTGATATTTTGGTCAAATAGTTAGAGAAGAGGCATCTAATCCTGACTATGGTGTATTGATAATATCTTCACCCTTCGAAAGTTTCTGGAATTCAAGAATACTTACCATATCGGTTGCACATATGCGTGGCAGTTCAAGTCGCCACACTCCATGTAGCACACAAAGCAAGAGAAGAAAGTAGGAGAAATGCATATTAGAGACAGTAAACAGAGGTGTGAGACAAAGGAGTAGTAATAACGAAGAACAAAACAGTTTCATTGGAAATCATAAGTCACAAGGAGTGGATGCATCTGCGCCACTGAGAACGATTTTGAGCCATGTCACCAATTGTTTCCAACCATTGGATTTTACCGTCCCGAGGACCCCAACCAGGAAGTCTACACCTTCCTACGTGGCTTAGACTAACTGTTGTGGATTTCATCGACTGGTGCCATGTTTTCGTTTGACCGCCGCTAGCTCTTTTCCAGTCTGGTCCTATATCAGCTAACATTGCCCGTCGAGGAAGGCGATGACTAGGCATACGTAACACATGTCCTAACCATCTCAGTCGATGTAATTTCACAGTCTCGTCTATTGATTTCCCCTCCTTACCTAGCACTCAACGCCTAACCTTAATGTTGCTCACCTTATTATACGACTTCACACAGGAGGTAGAACGCAGACACCTATGATCAAAGACAGCTAATCTTTTCATGTCTTCTGCTCTCAATACTTACCATATCTCTTCACCCGAAAATGACATTTCCCTTCGATGATTAAGAGGTGTTGTGAGAGTGCATAAATGTAAAGGGAATACCTTGAAAGTATATGGCACTAATCAAGGCACTGCACTGAGACTCATGCAGTGGAGTAACTGCTTATGAGAGTTGTCATCCGAAGTGATGACAACCATTATTGTCCTTGCAGGGTTGCCTGTTGTCGCCAGTTTTATTTAGGTTCACTATAAATGTAATAATTGGATGGTGACCCTGATCGACCTTAACGATTCATGGATTGATTCGTTAGCATAGACTAATCTTGTTGACTCACAAAGTGTTGACAGTTTTTTTAATCCTTCCAGGTGAATACGATGGCGAAAATCTTATGTTTGGCATGCGACTCGTCCCTATAAAATGTAGGATTATACTTCAGAAGTGATCTGCAGGGAGTGGAATGACTGAGCGTTTTGACCACTTTACTTGTTTAGGAAACTGCACCAGCTCTCATAGACTGATTGCCGACGAAATCTCAGCTCGGGTACAAAAAAGCTCGTTTGGCATTTCACAACTTGTGTCATTTCTGGCACAGACGTGATGTTCAGCTATCGACTAAAGGACATGTATGCAGCTCTCTCCGTCTGTCTTTAAGATTACCAAATGTGGCCATAGAAAGTGTAAGATATGGAGAAGCCAGCTATCTCTTACCGCAAATGTTTGAGTTCAGTTTCAAGTATTAGGCGACATTGTACGGTCAATAAAATCGACGTTGGGCGTTAAGTGTTAGGTAAGGATAAAAGATCAATAGATGAGGTTATGAAGCCGCATCAATTAAAATGCCTACAACATGTTATATGCATTCTGAGCAATCGTCTTCCTCACCAGGGATGTAAAGGGGTTAAGGATGGACAGATGAAGACACTGATGGAAGGAGTCTTCTGCTATTGGTTTCAGTCATGTAGAGGCATATGAACTACTTGACTGGGGTCCTAGAGAAGCCAAGAACCAAATACCTGGAAATGATTCACAATTGTTCCTAATGGTGCTGATACATTCAATATTTATTATCTCCCAGATTCATTATTTCCCCATTATTCTTCCTCCCGTATATTTCCGTTTCTTTGAACTCCTTTTTCTACTCTTATGTATGGCTTTATGAATTTTGATGGAATGAACTGTTGCATTTTTGTGCAAAGTTCTACCATGAAAATTCAGTTCAGTGCGTTCTTCCGTCTACAAAAATTCTCTTCTAATGAATTTATACATCATTTACTTATTTCAGTCTAGAAAGTATAGTGATTCTAATATGAAGCAGCGATTTCTCTAATTTTTGAGGTCAAACTTCCAAGATCCTGAGGTTATTTATAAGCTAGTTTCAGTACAAGTGTCTCCTTACCCCCTAAATATTTAAGAAATTCTGATTGAAGTATGGCAGTAATTAATAATATCGTAATGTATCATGTATGTCATATCATTCCCTTGAGTTCCCGGTGGAATATAAGGGTTCAAGATTGAGCTTTGAAGTTTCAGTAGCAGTGATGTCCTCATTACCAGGTGAGGTTGCTAGCCTCACGTCCAACCTTCCTTCTTTCCGATTTACAACCGGCTTATGGAAGTAAAGGTGCGCACCTGCCGGAATCGAGTCCCGAACCACGTGCAGGTATTAACGCAGGGAATTAATGGGCAGAAAACTCTTGATCAAAATTGCTGGTGTTTATTTTCACTATAGTATTTAACAGTGTTGTGTGGACTGTTTTTAGTGAATACGCTTGATAACTGGATTTGAAGCAAAATGATTAGAACCTCACTACCTGTCATTTAGCGACCACTTCTCAGAGTTGCCATGTATATTCTAACTATCTTCTTTGAAATCTGTACTTTGTACCTAGTCTTTTCTCACTTCCTTTACATTGCAATTGGAACAGAGTTGTTCAGGCTTTGAATTTGCGGCGGTGGTGATGGTTGTTTTTACAGGGTAGGTTTACTAGCCTCACGTCCAACCTCCCTTCTTTTCGGAACTTACTGCCAGCTAATAAGCTAGGTGAAGATTAGGAGTGCATTAGGCAGGGATTATTATATTACATTATTGTTCCCTTGGGTTCCGAGTGGAACATAAGGCTTCAACAACACACCTCCACTTTGTTCTATCTTCTGTCTTCCTCTTTAGCTGTCCGTATGACTGTTCATAATCTCTCATCTCCTCCTCACATGATCTTTTTCATGTCACCGTTGTACCGACGACACGCTCGTAACTAATCATTCCGGTTCTACTTGAGGCATTGCCTGGTGCGTGATTTCACCCAACGACCTCCACTATCTCCATTTTCTCCTGAAAATGTTTTGAGAGATCAGCTCATGGCTGTTTCGTTTCCACAGTTTGTTTCTGGCCATTTTATCTTCAGTATGGAGCCAGTGAAGGCAACTGTTGATGAAAGTCTTCAACCTGTTGGAAATACTTTTCGTGACACGCAGTGCAAGTTTCTGACCCATATAGAAGGACCGACTTCACATTCATGTTGAAAATCCGAATCATATTGTTTATGCTGAGTGCAGGAGATTTCCAATTTGGTTTCAGGTTGATGAAGGTGTATCTTGACATTCCGATTCTGCCTGGCTATGACATCTTCATCCGTTCCACCTGTAGTTGAAACGATGCTTCCTAGATAATTGAACGAAGTAACCTATGTTTAGTTTCTCCCGTTGATGGTGACTGGTGCTTGTAGCGGTCCGCTGGTTATCTTCACCACCTCCGTCTTCTCTTTGTTCACCTGGAGTCCTATCTTTTCGGTCTGCCTCTTCAGTCAGTTTGTCGGTTTTCGCCTGTGGCATCGGACATATATCATCTACATGCGAAATCCAGATCTTCTAGAGTCTTCTCATCCATCGTCCAGCGCATTTCTGACTCCTCGCTCAGACACGGATAGATGACTTAATTACTTTTAAAAATTACCTTAGTATTAGTGTAATTGAAATGATTATCATTCTGTTAACCTAAGGTGAATTAAAGCAGCTAAACTACTAACTGTTATTTGAACAAAAAGTATTTTCTGATAAATCTGTAATAAGTAGTTAATTGTGTCTGTCCGTATAGTCGAGATTACATCTAAAATTAATATAATAGTAACATTTATTATGTTACGATAACTGCATAAAATTATTTCATTAACTGTTAAGTTCACTGATTGAGATTATCATACGTGGCTAGATTGAAATCGTTTTAATAGCTCCAAGCTTTGAATATATATATGTAACCTGCCTACCATTTCTCACAACTGATGCTAATAATGACGAAGTTGTCTTGCTGTTATTTTCAAAAATCTCAACAATCTGGGTATACTAATTGATTTTTGTCAACATGTTTCACCTCTTTTAACTTTTCCTGCTTTTAAGTGTGAATTGCTTAATCATTTTTTTCAAGGGCTAGTTGGTAGGGATTCTGTTTGTTTTAGGTTAGACCACGGGTTGATATCAGTTAGAGAACCATTGAAAACGAGGGAGTATCGGACAGCTGTTTCATCCCACTTTGACAGTCATCGGCAGTACGCACCCACTGGGTTCTGAAAGCAGGACCTACAAGTTACAAGGCAAGCTTGTATACCATTCAGACACTGGAACCCGATTCAATGGCCCATGAGGATGGAGTTCCCGCAGATGACATTAGTTGGTGGTCGCACTATAATTGGGAAGTACCATCAGCCCTAATGGGTTGATCTCCACGAAATCTCAGTATGAATACAGAGGGCTAGTTTCGCATATGCCAGTTTACGCCGTCTCTGGCATAGACATGATATCCGACTATCGACCAAATGGCTCATCAGTCCGCTCCATCCTCCTTTATGGCTGTGAGACCTGGCCATTGAGAGCGGAAGACGTGAAGAGATTAGCTGTCTTTGATCATAGGTGTCTGTGTTCTACCTCCCGCGTGAAGTGGTATGATAAGGTGAGCAGTATTGAGGTTAGGCGTCGAGTGCTAGGTAAGGAGGGGAAATCAATAGACGAGACTGTGAAATTACATCGACTGAGATGGTTAGGACATGTGTTACGTATGCCTAGTCATCGCCTTCCTCGACGGGCAATGTTAGCTGATATAGGACCAGACTGGAAAAGAGCTAGCGGCGGTCAAACGAAAACATGGCACCAGTCGATGAAATCCACAACAGTTAGTCTAAGCCACGTAGGAAGGTGTAGACTTCCTGGTTGGGGTCCTCGGGACGGTAAAAACCAATGGTTGGAAACAATTGGTGACATGGCTCAAAATCGTTCTCAGTGGCGCAGATGCATCCACTCCTTGTGACTTATGATTTCCAATGAAACTGTTTTGTTCTTCGTTATTACTACTCCTTTGTCTCACACCTCTGTTTACTGTCTCTAATATGCATTTCTCCTACTTTCTTCTCTTGCTTTGTGTGCTACATGGAGTGTGGCGACTTGAACTGCCGCACATATGTGCGAAGTCCTGTGTCGAAAACCGACCGACCGACCGACCGCACTATAATTACGAACTGGTAGAAGTTAGAATTCATGAGTCGGCCGTTGAATCGGGTTCCAGTGTCTGAATGGTATACGAGCTTGCCTTGTAACTGGAAGGTCCTGGTTTCAGAACCCAGTGGGTGCGTACTGCCGATGACTCCCAAATTGGGATGAAACATCTGGCCAGTACTCCCGTGTTTTCTATGGTTCTATAATCCTTTTTTTGTTAAAATTTATCTTAGAGATAAATGATCCCAACCGAGCTGTTTAACACCTCAACTGGTAAGTTATGTAACCAACCAAATATTTAAATGATCTTTTAATTTGAATTTGTTCTGATCTACACAACTGCATATGCATACATATATATACCAATTATAACAATGTGAAACCTAATACAAAAGGCTCGTTGCGTGATGCAATCTCTATGAATCAATAAAATGGTTATTGATTCAGTGTATATTAACTAAATGATAAAAATGTTCATAAGCGATACATTTTAGGTCTGAATAGATCTAATTAAGTTATTGTGTTACTCCAAAATTGATTAAAAATGAGAATAACAAAAGTACAAATGAAAAATTATTCATGTTAATTAAAATTGACAAAGTAAAATCAGTCCTGACACTCATCCAAATGGGATAAATATAACCATAGGAAAATCAACTGTTGGTTTATAAAATTTCTAATACTGATTGTTTGTTTGCGGGAAAAGCTTGGTAACACCTGTACAACAGGCTGAAGTTTTACTCATTTGATGAATGCTGCTCATAATGAACAATCTCGGTGAACCTTTTACAGACTATATTATTCGGCAGAGTGGTAAACAGACACTAAGGTCCTTAATGAAGGACTTCAGCCAGTTGACATGGGGTTCTGAAACTTGGTATTACACTTTATGGCACTTATCAGCGAAGCAGCGAATGCAGTCCTACAAAAACTCAAATCACTTGAGATATGCAAACGCGTATACTTTGGTAATAAAACCACAGAATTCACCAAAATGAAGCCTGTAAGACTGAATGACAAAAATGAATTAAGCATAGAAAGGTAAAAGATACAGGTATCAGCTGTCATATTATTACGATTGTCTCCTTTAGTTTCTAGAAGAACATAGGGCTTCAGCCACACGTCTCCACTACGTCCGGTTCTCAGCCAGCGTTTTCACTTGGCTCCACCTTTGCCCACATGCTTTCATCTCCTCTTCACATGACCTCCTCCATGTTACTTCCGAACTGATGACTAACTCGGCGCTTCCCATCCGGGTTCCACTCGAGCAATGGCCTGGCGTGTGATGTCACTTGATGGTTTGTTTTCTCAGAGTATGGCCAATCCACCTAACTCCATTTCTTCCTGCATATTTGTTGCACAATTGGTTCCTGCTGGGTTGGTTCGCTCCCAGAGATCCCTCACTATTGCTGATCTTTTCTGGCCGGCCATCTGATCTTGAGTGGTATTGAGCGAAGACAGCTGTTGATGAAGGTCTGTAGTTTGTTTGAGGTGCTCTTCGTGACGCGCCAAGTCTCTGATCCGTATAGTAGCACTGACTTCACATTGGAGATGAAAATCCGCACCTTATTTTTCATGCTGAGTTCTGCTGACCTCCACAGAGACTTGAGAGTAATGAAAGCTTGCCTTGCTTTCCCGATCGTCGCTTCAATATCCTCATCAGTTCCGTCTGCCTGTTGTTGAAACGACGCTTCCCAGGTAGGTAGGTTAAGGAGGTTGTTTCGTTCAGATTCCTCCCACTTGTACTGATTGTTATCTGTTATTGTTGCTGTTGTCCAGGAATCTTCATCATCTCTGTTTCTCTATGTTCATCTGAAGGCCTTTCTTTGATGCTTCTTCCACCAATTTGTTGCTTTTTCCTTGCCTATCTTCCAGTTTGTGAGAAATCAAACATATATCATCGACGAAGTCCAGATCCTCCAAGTTTTTTGTGTGGGTCCATTTTATTCCTGTCTCCTCGGTGCCCGCTGTCTGTCGCATTATCCAGTCTACCGTAGTCCGATTGATTCTGTCTAGTCAACTGTGAGCATGCATCACTTCACTAAGTCTTACAATAGCAAAAAGCATAAGCGTATTTAAAAAAATAGTAGTAACTCTTATAGTAGAAATATTTATGATTATAACATGAACAGTTTTCTTCCTACGCTTGATCTTTCATCTAGCCTTTTGCTTTAAAATTAGCCTTCATCATATGTTTTGCAGGTTCTATACATAGATATTCCTTGAATCAATCCTACTTTGAGGATAATTTTCACTAGAGCTGATTAACTTCTTGTCTCTTTCACTTTGCATATTCCTCTTGTGTGTCCTTTTTTATTTATATTCTTCAGTTAGCAAAGAATCAGTTCATCCATACATTAGAAAAATATGTTCTTTATTTGAATGTAATAAATCTTTAATGACTGGAGAATATTTACGACTAAAGGCAAACATGTTTTCATACGGAAATTAACTGATAGGAGAATGGCACGTGATACCTAGATAACAGATGTAGACAGAACAGTGAATTCAGTTCTGTTTGTTATTGAAATACTGATACCTACAACTGGAACTGACAATAAATTATCGTTAAATGATGTTACAGTAGCCCAAGTGGTCTAGCATATAACGCTTTGGCGTTTGAAACTATGGGCACTGGGTTCTAGCCCCAGTGGGAATATCATCACTCACTGGGGAATGCAGGTACGTCCACATGACGCGTCTCAAACAAGACGAAATGCCTATTATCCTGGATTCCACTGCTAGTCACCATCCACCAGTAAAGATTCTGGCGTCGATGGCATAGCGGTTAGGACGCTTGCCGACCTTGCACATGGTCCGGGGTTCGATCTCCGGCCGACGCACTCCTTTACCTTGCTAAGCCAGAAATAATGCTGGTGAAGAGGAAAGGTTGGGCATGAGGCTAGCAACCCCATCCTGTAAAATAAACACTACTACAGAAACTTTAAGCCTCTAGCTTGAATCCCTATGTTCCACTGGGGAACGTGAAGGAAAAAAAATGTTACAGGACAAGTGGAAGTCCACCTGATGAAGTGTATATTGCAGCTATCAGGTGTCTCCATATGACAATGTAGTATGCTCAAGCAGATCTGGTTATACCATAAAAAGCCTCTGTTTATCATGAAAAGAAACATTTGTAGTAATATTCGGGGAATCTGATAATTGTTTTCAAATGTAGTAATGTATAACTGCAGCAGCTGTCTAGTTCATTTGTAGCGTTAATCAATTTTGGAGGGACTTTATACTTTATATATATGATCGGAAAATAAAGTAAATTAGGAAATGTGAATATGTGAATATAATATGATGGAGACATAGGATGAGTGAAATGTCAAAATAGTACACTAGATAAAATGTCAGAATATGATAACACAAAGTGAAATGAAATAAAACAAAAATGGAACACGGAATAAGCAAGGATAACAAAAATTGTTACGTGAATTACATAGTAAAATCAAGACCATAGTAACTAAAGAGGCTTTAACAATACATAACATAAAGCCAGAACTTTGTATACAGAAGCAATTTGTACGACCTCTTTTACATAATAGCTTTATTATCCTTTTTTATTCCATGTTCCACTTTTGTTTTATTTCATTCCACTTTATGTCATTATATTCTGACATTTTATCTAGTGTACTATTTTGACATTTCACTCATCCTATGTCTCCATCATATTATATTCACATATTCACATTTCCTAATGTACTTTATTTACCTCTTATAAAATTATTTACCGATCATCTATTTCACACTTGTCTATTGAACTTTAGGTTGACCTCTATTTATTGAGTTGTTCATTCGTATATCTAATCAATTGTAACTCATAATCCTACATACCGATATTAGCGCACTTTAGTATTTCTACTCACCATCATATGTATATGTATATATACTGTCGTACAGCTATGAAAAAAATATGTTTATGTTTAACGTCACACAAAATCGAAGAATTACAGGTGAAAAGCAACAAACTGCCTGAAGAGGCAGGCAGCGAAGACACAACTCCAGGTGAACATAGAGAAGACGGAGGTGATGAGGCATAACCAACGAACAACAACAACCAGCACCAATTACCATCAACGGGAGAAGTTTGAAAGAGATTATTTATTACCTTCACTTATCTAGGAAGCATTGTTTCAACTACAGGCGAAACGGATGAAGATGTCGAAGCCAGCCAGAATCAGAAACGCAAGATGCACCTTCATCAACCTGAAATCAGTTTGGAAATCTTCTGCACTCCACAGTATAAAGAACAAGATTTAGATTTTCAACAGAAATGTGAAGTCCGTCAGTTCTTCTGTATGGGTCAGAAACTTGCACTGTGCGTCATGGAAAGCATTTCAAATAAGATACAGATTTTTATCCACAGCTGCCTTCACTTCATACTCAAGATCTAATGGCCAGAAAGGATAAGCAACAAGAATTTCTGGCTTGGAACAAACCAACCAAGAGCCGATTACTCAACAAATATGTAGGAAAAACTGGAGATGGATTGGGTACACTCTAAGGAGACTGTTGAATGACATCGCGCTTAATACAGACCATCACTCAAGTGGAATCCCAATGGTAAGCGACAAATTGGTCGTCGTAGGGTGATATGGAGGACTTCGTGTGAGGAGGAGATGAGAGATTATGAGCAATCGTAGGCCCAGCTAAGCAGGACAGCAGAAGACGGAAATGTGTTGCTGAAGCCCTATGTTCCACACGTAACCCAAGGGAACAGTAACTGTTTACTAAAAGCATGCACATGTTTCCGATTGGAAAGTATTTTAACTGCGCGAATTAGGCATAAAATGTTACACTAGATTTGGCATAACTGAAAGCTGTTAAAATAGGACTTCGTCAAGTATTTTGAGAAACGCCTTGATTGACAGATTTAAAGTGCCAGAAAATCTCACTAAACATACATTTTTTCAAGATAAATTACGATGCCACTGCAATATTATAATGCAGTTATCGTTCAGTGACTCATTAGGTTGTACTGGAAGTTCAACGGTGTTATGTTTATTCGTCCATCTGACAAAGGACTTCGGTTATTTTAAACACTTTAAATTGCTAACTGGTACCTTACTCCCAAGTAGAACATTATAGGCGTTCTATTTCATTATCCATTTGAGATCGAATACAAATAATCACTTAGAGATGAATGTTAAGCCACATGTACAGAAATTAATCATTTGAGAATAGCGCAAAATGAATTTTTATCGCACACAACCATATGTGGGATTTCATATGAAGATGAAGACAAATTGTCTATTGTCATAAAATTTCGTAAATAACAAAGACAATTAGTCATCAACGTTTTCTTGATATGTTGGTATTAGATGGTTGGAGGCAATCGGCAGGAAGCCTTGGACCTAGGTTTCGTGCTAGTTGGCACTCATCAGCAAGGCGTATCTGCAACCTTGAAGGAACTGATGTCCCTTCTGAGATTCGAACCCGCGTCACCCAGTGCTGCAGTCAGAGATGTTACCACTGAGCTATTCAGGCTCGCGACTGACCTCCTGTAGGACTGTGTTGGATATTTTTGATTGAACACTAGTCAGTAACTAGTGTAATGTGTCTAGTCCTATCTTCTTGATATTAATTGCAATACACTGCCAACAACGAATTCATGTAAGTTGTTGTAAACTGAAAACTATTTTGATTAGTTAACTGTTAAAAATAATCTCAGTTAATTGATGGATTTCTCTTGGCTTCTTGTAATCTCCGAGCTAAACGACTTAACTGAGAAAATTCCATTGTCCTCCTTAGTAACATCGTCAGTGATAGCTTCACTGTGAATGTAGGTTTGAGAATTCACCATTTACGGAATATTCGCACATCCTAGTGACCATCAATATGAATGAATGTCCCTATAGATTTCCTTATGAGTTTGTTCACTTATACTGATGCCAGTCATCAAGTAGACTTGATATTTGTTCAAATATTCCTGTCTTGAGACCTATTGTTTAGTGATTGATAATAAAACTTGATATGTATCAACATATCGATTAAATGCAAATCATTTCGAGTTCCATTTTTATGGGTTTTAATCATAGTAATAAGTACGGGAGGCTTCATGACGCAAGTGTACAGAATGTCAGCTAACGAAAACTAGTTAATGAATTATAATAGCATAAAACAAACAACTTAAGAGAGAAAAAATATAAAAACATTATTCAAATGATCAGGAACATCCTGAAATACTTTTTTCTTGGGGATAAAATAGGGGTGACATTTTATTGGTGTCTTCTTAAAAAAGTGGATATCCGAGAAAATGGTCATTATTAAAAAAGTTTTTGTATTTCCCAATGAATGAAAAACAAAACGATATTGTTTTTCCTGACGTTTCGCTATTTAATGCTAATAGCTTTATCAAAGTATTATTAAACCAGAATTTAAAAAATCTCAGCATATATACAACAACTTAATAGTCGTTCATCAGTATGAGGTGGTTTTTGCGTTGTTAAGTTGGCCAATTGGTAAAGGTAATAAAGAGTTAAGAGGTGAGAAAATAGACTTAGGTCAAGTTAAAAGGACACATTGAAGGTCAAAATAACAAAGAAGATCACTAACAGAGGTAATAGTGCATCTGCCCCGGTATCGAAACAAAGTTTACAAAACCAGGTGTAGATTGTTGGATTTGATAAGCGTATAAAATTACAATATTAGCGTGTGTTTACATAATGAAGTCGCTCGTCACATTCGTGTTGATTTTGACATTTCATGGGGGAGGCGGGTGTTGTAACCAGGTCAAATTCTGTTTTAGTCCATCATTCCTATTCAAACAATTTGGATTCCATTTGATGTGAAGTGCTTTTGGTATCAGACGTTCTTTGTGATTTCTGAAACTTTTCTGGATTATTTCAATATTGTCAAAATCAGTTTTGTGACCTGATTCTATAGCGTGTAGACCTACGGCTGGTCGAACAGGTGATCTACAGTGTTCATTTCTTCTGATTTTGATTTCTCGCGATGTTTGTCTGACGTATATCGCATCGCATTCCAAGCATTTTATTTTATAGACACACTTAGAGAATCCTTATGGATTTAGTATTTTATATGGACAAGATTGCTTTCTAGTGTGTCTTATGCTTTGAGGAAAACTCTGGCGTTGTGAGTACTCTTTTGATTTCATCTGACGTCTCTGATCTAAATGGAATGATAACTGTTGAGGCTCATGTTTTCAGAATACGTTTTTGAACATACTCAATGTCGGTGTTGATTTTGTTGATGAAGTTCTTTATGCAGCTATTTTTCGTGAGAGTCTCAGTATTTTCTGGTATTTCTTCTTCTTTTTCCTTCTCATCCGTTACCAAAGAGTGTGGTCATCTAAGAAGACTTGAAATAACTGATACATCTGCGCTTGGCTTAGACATAGATAATCTGAAAGAGTACTTTATCAAAAGCTGTCTGTCGTCAGTCGAACCAAACAACTTATAATTATTCTTTGAAAAGACAAGAAGAATCGTCCTAACTTACATGAAGAATACTACCCAAATCACTGCTAGAATTGTGAAACCTGCTGAAGTGGATATCTCTCACAAACCAACACAGTCTTTTCACTCCATAATCTCTAAAGCAAAAGACCTAACAGTAAAAGAAGACAAAACCAACGTTGCCCATAAAATACACTATATGAATTGAGGAAAACACTATATCGTCCAAATCGAACATCCACTTCATCGTCTCATTCATAAATACAAAATAACAATCAAAAGACATGACATCCATTCCTTCACATCAGTTCAGATGGACAATCAGTAGTGCCACTTCAACTTGGATGACATAAGTAGCACAAAGAATGCTCAATGAATTCCTAGTACTCAAATTAACTAGCAATTAACAACCATGTTCATGCGGATAAAGTTTGCCAATCGATAAAGAATAAGTGGCAAGACCGAAAGGTAAAACAGATATTGGGTCCACTATTGGATCAGTATCAATACAAGTGAACAAAATCATAAGGAAATCTATGGGAACATTCATTCATATTGATAGTTACTGGGGAATGAGAATATTCCATGCATGATGAATTCTCATGCTTACATTCACCCTGAAGTTAACACTGATGATGTTATTCAGAGGGACAGTGAAGTCATCTAGCTCAAAGAACATAATGACGTCGAAAACACCCAACTAGGCTTCAAATATTCTTAATTATCCCAGTAATTTCTTAGAGAAAATATCAAGTGAAATACTATTTTGCATGGAGGATTTCATCATGAGCTGACATCAGTTAGAGAACCACTGGAAAACCTGGGAGTACTGCCAGACAGCTGTTTCGTCCTAGTTTGGGACTCTCCATCAGTACGCATCCACCGAGGTACGAACCCAGGACCTTCTGGTTACAAAGCGAGCTCGCAGACCATTGAGCCACTGGGACCTGATCCAATGGTCCTTGAATTCTGACTTCTGCCAATTCACGACATGGCGCGACCATTTCGCAATGTCTTCTTCGATGTAATACTGCCTCATCTTCAACCTGCTGTACGCTACTGGTCACGGCTTCCCAAAAGAACCCCAGGTTAACTGCTGAAGAGTTCCATTCTAGGATGAAACAGCTGTCCAGTACTCCCAGGTTTTCCAGTGGTTCTCTAACTGATGTCAGCTTATGATGAAATCCTCCATGCAAACAAACAAAATCTTCACAAAACCAATACTTGAAAATACTATTTTATTAATTATTAACCCTAACCACTAATCCAATTTTTCATTCCCCTATTGATTTAGCCGATGATTTCACCATGTATACAAATCATTTTGAAAATATACAAAGAGAATATCAATGCTGTGGAGTACATTCTATAACTGACTGGTTCGGTATAACAGATTATCAAGAAGTGAATAATAATACATCAATAAATCAACATCCATGGAAGACTATTACATATCATATACCCAAAAGTTGTTGTAATCCAGAGAAAATATTAACCTGTTCAAAGCAATTTACTGATGCAATCGAATTAAAGTCTTATCAAGTCACTGGTTACCCATCCTTTCATTATGAAAGCCTGCCATTGTATACAGATGGTTGTTTGAATAGAATAGTTGATGATGAAAAAACAATAATGTATGATTTTATTACTAAATATAGTCTAATCAGTATATGCCTACATGTGATACGCTTAATCACTTGTTATGCAGTCTATCATCAAACCCGACCAACTTATAAAAATAAATCCAATCAAAACCAGCGGTATTCTGTTAGAAAGTCGAATGATTTCACCACCTTTGAAAATCTACGTTATATATCTAATGCTCAGCTATCATCTGCCTGTCAAAGTTATTGGTTATTTGGACAGCTAGCCAATCTTCAAGTACCATTTGCAAAGTTTAAATCCCAATGGTTAGAAAAAGGAATAAGAATAGGATGGATGTTAGTTATTAAGAATAAATATTATATGACATTTTTACGTAGAATACAATTTAAAGAGAATAAAGTGTCTATGAGTCGGTTCCGTCAATTTTTACGCAATTGGTTACCTGCTTTCGAAATGATTGTCTACACGGATAGTAGTGATAAAGGAGAGATTGAAGCGAATAAAATATACGGTGGTTATGTTGCCCAACTATGCAGAATAATATTCTTCTTGTTATTCGGCGTACTTGCAAGTGAAATTATGCTAGCTACAATTATACCTTTAAAGGCTAAATCTTTGGAATTACCAACTGGTGATAAAAAGATCCCAGATGAGATAATTCGTAGAGATGCTGAACTCTTAGCACAGGATGTTATCTGGATAACTAAACTATTTATACGAGTAACAATCATTCTTGCTGCTATAATATCTCGTAGATTTCGATGTTTACTACTTTTAATTATTCCTAATTTAGCACAGACTATTGGTCTATCATATTTAGGCAGTGAATTATTACATGTGTCTGTAACCGGACCGGTGAGAAATTCAGAGCATAATATTATTTCAGCAGCGGAATCTTTGACATGTTTTATGAAGTTGGCGTATAATATGACAAAGGATGCAACTGATTTTCTTGAAAGGGGAAAAGAAGAAATTTCTGAAGAAGGCGATATGAACTTTATGGAAACAATTAATAAAAGATCTGAACAAATTAGAGAGAAAATAAATCAGTATAATGAATCATTTGAGAAAATCAATCGAGAAGTAAGTTTAGAAAAGGAGGTAAGGTGGTTAAAAAAAGAAAAGTAAAAGCATAACTACTTTGGTCCATTTGCACTGATACAAATGTAATAGGTAATAAACAACCAGTAAACAATAGTTCCTGATTGCAGGCTTAACTACTGTAGTCTGCCATAGTGTCCGATTTTCAGTTTCATGTGACTTGCTATTAATATTTGCCTGTATCATTCAGCTTCTCTTATTATCAAACCTCAAACATTTCTGAAGTACATCTTAGGTTTGATTACGAGCTGATATCAGTTAGATAACCACTGGAATACCAGGGAGTTCTAGACATCGGTTTCGTCCTGGTTTTTGGCTACTTAGCATAACGCACTCCCTGGTAGTCAAACATAGTGCTCTACGGTTATAAGGCAAGCTCATTGACTATTCAGCCATTGGAACAGAATATAGTCATCCATGAATCCTAATTTCTGCCATTCTGTGATCGGGTTCCAGTGGCCGAATAGTCTGCTAGCTTGCCTTCCAACTGGGAAGTCCTGTGTTCGAACACCAAGGAGTGCGTACTGATGGGCAGTCACAAACCAGGACGAAACAGCTGTCTAGAACTCCTTGGTTTTCCAATGGTTCTCTAAATTATATCGAATACCTGCAAACTAACACTAAATTCTTAGGTATTATGCTTTGTTGACTTTAATGGCGCTAATTTTTACGCAGCTGAGATTGGCAGAAGTCAGAACTTATGGGCTATTGAATTCTGTCCCACTGGTTTAGTGGTCAGTGGGCTCATTTCATAATCTTGAAGTCCTTAATTCAATTCTTGGTGGGGTTTCGGGTGAGTACTGTGAAGAGGCTTGACCTAGGACGAAACATCTGTCAGGTACCTCCTCATTTCCATTTGTTCTCTAATTTATGAGAGTTCATTGTCCTACTTGAAATTAGAGTTTAAATTAACTTGGAAAACTAAGAATGAATAAACTGTATGCCATCATTTTACTTAATAACGAAGACGATGTTCAAAAAAATATAGAAATCGGAAGCAGTCTTTGTTTGTTTTGTGCTCCTAACTGTTCTAATCCTTTCACCTTTTCAGGAAGTCTAATATGTGTGAATTTACACTGCTACCTCGATGCTCCTTTTTTACTTATCTGGGATACTTGTACAGCTCAACAAATTATGAACTTGAAAGGAGTGAAAACCAACACTGCATCAGATTAACATGAATTCATTTTAATCCGCGGGTTCTTATCAGCTGTGAAAAGCTATGTTACTTATGACATCGTTTTTGTTTCATTCCTTTGCGCTTTGAGTGAAACACAGGGCTTCAACCCGAAACAACGAATTTTCACTAACGGGTTTGGGACTGATAGCCGCACGCCCAACCTTCTGTCTTTACCAGCTAATAGAGGTTTATGATTGCGTCGACCAGGAATCGAACCCAGACCACGTGCGTGGTTGACCGGAGTTCTACACCTGGACCACCGACACTAATAACATCATATTATAAGTAAAGATTGAATATAACTTAGTTTATTTTCACGGTGAATTTCATCACGAAGCTACATTAGTTAAAGATCATTGAAAATCAGAGAGCATTTCACAACTGTTTTTTCCTAGTTTAGGATACTTCAACAGTGTGCACTCACGTCCGCAGAAGGAATTGAATCAAAATCAGTGATCTCCAACTGATATTGACATTACAGGATTTTCATCATGAGCTGACATTAGTTAGATAACCACTGGAAAACCTGGGAGTACTGGACAGTCGTTTAGTCCTAGTTTGGGACTCTTCATCTATACACTCACCGGGATTCGAACCCAGGACCTTCTGGTTACAAGGCGAGCTCGTATACCAATAAACCACTGAGACCCGATCCAATGGCCCATGAATTCTAACTTCCAATGGTTCTCTAACTAATGTCAGCTCATGATGAAAATCCTGTAACCAATCAAATCCCTACAAACCAACACTTCATATTGACATTATTGCAAATCCCTTATTTCATTTGTTAGAAATCAACAATGTCATTGAGTTAGGAGTTAGATATGTATTAGAAATAAATTACAAGGATAACTTGTAAACCTGGGTAAATAAGAATCTCTAACGCGGACACTTTCATTCCTTAATTATGGTATATGAAAATAATCCATTCGGTTTGCAAGGAAATAGGACTGTCCGGTGAACTAGTGGAAAAAGTCTTATTAGCGACTGAAACCAACTTGTTGTTTCGGTGGTTACTATGGTCATTACTGTTAACTTTACACCTATTCAAACAACTTCATAAAATATTAGTATTTGAATGTTTGCATTATGCCATATAACTGTTCTGCAAAATACGTGAAAAATCAAGTTGTGAGAGTAAATGAGAAAATGGGACTACTCTAATACAATCAAAAGACGACATCCTACGGAAGTTATAAAAACGTTCTGAACACATAGGCTAGTAAGTAAGCAGTTATACTAACGCTCTTTCCACTCTATGCATATACTGAGTATGTGTATGTAACTGCAAGTCTAAAGAGAAGGAGTAAGTGCCTGTGCCTATGAAAAAATGGTTTTGAAGATTACCTCCCCACATTTTGCATACTCTAGAATACATACTAATAGGTGTGCATTACGTATACTGATAAAACGATAGAAACAAATGTAATACACAGACACATATGTGAAGATTTTATCAGTCAAAGAAATGATGAAAACAACGGTGATATAAGTGTAATATTACTTCGTGAAGGTGCATTAAGAAGATTTTACATCATGTTAATGATGTGTTACCAAAGTACCTAATGGCTTTTGACTGAAATGATACTCCACATTACTACAATGGAAGATTACTTTCTTCGATAAATCATATCATCAGTCAATATATATAATATATTTAAAGGAATAAGCTGTTTCTACGATCTAGGAAATCTTTTCTCAAAGTGTAAATTTACCCTCTGTTCACAAAATATGAATGTCACTTATACTACTCATAAATAGATTGAGTGGTATATACAGTAATATCTTCAAAGAAGTAATAATAAACTATGTAGCCATCGCATCATAATCGAACAAACCATGGAATGGCGATCAAATCTCTACCTCAACTTCATAGACTTTGAGAAGGCCTTCGACAGCGTTGACCGCGAAGTAATTTGGAAACTACTCGAGTACTACGGCGTACCCCAAATATTCATCAACCTTATTCAACAGCTGTACGACAACGGCACATGTCAAGTGATCCACAACGGAAAACTCGGCCAGGCGTTTGGAGTAAACACAGGAGTCAGACAAGGGTGCTTATTATCACCAATGATATTCCTAATTGTGGTGGACTGGATTATGCGTCAGACACTGGGAAACGAGAAGACAGGGATATCCTGGACCGACGTGAAGAACCTAGAAGACCTGGATTTCGCGCGTAGATGATTTATGTTTGATGTCACACAAAATCGAAGACTTACAAGCGAAAACCGACAAACTGGTCGAAGAATCAGCAAAGACAGGACTCCAGGTGAACAAAGACAAGACGGAGGTTATGAAAATAACCAACCAACCAACAACAACAACAGCAGCAAAATCCAGCACCAATCACCATCAACGGGAGGGATTTGAAAGAGGTTACTTCATTCACTTATCTAGGGAGCATTGTCTCAACTACAGGGTGAACGAACGAGGATGTCAAATCGAGCGAGAATCGGGAAGGCGAGAAACACATTCATCAACCTGAAACCAATCTGGAAATCTTCGTCACTCAGCCTGCATCAACAACAAAATTCGGATTTTCAATACAAACATCAAGTCAGTCAGTTCTTCTATACGGATCAGAAACTTGACGGCGGGTCACAAAGAATATTTCCAACGAGTTGCATGCCTTTATCAACAGCTGTCTTCTCTCTATACTGAATATCAGATGGCCGGAAAGAATCACCAACAAGAAACTATGGGAACAAACAAAACAAGAACTAATCGCTCAACAAATATGCAGGAGAAAGTGGAGATGGATTGGAAACTCGCTGAGGAGGCCACTGGGTGACATCGCGCATCAAGCCAGTGTTCAAGCGGAACCCGAAAGGGAAGCGGCAAGTGGGACGTCGAAGGGTGACATGGAAGAGATCGTGTGAAGAGGAGCTGAAACCGTATGGATTAACATGGATGCAAGTGAAAAGTAGAGAAGACAGAGGCAAGTGGAGACGTGCAGTTGAAGCCCTATGTTTCACTAGGAACCCAAGGGAATAATAATAATGTACTCACAGAAAAGTTAGTCAGAAAGAAAGGCAAAAAAGAAGATTACAACTTTCAGCAAAATTTAATGAAACAACAGATAATGATGAAGAAAACATGCTTAAGATAGAGTAGATGAGATTATTTGAGCATTGTGGAATCACTGTCCATTATATTTTGTCATAGTACACATCAAATTTATCGTCAACAGCCTTGTTCTCTGCATTAACACTTCAAACGTTGCATTTGCTCAGTCCCTCTTGAACAAATTACTAGATTTATGAAATTAGTGATGGTTTTTATCTTCATTAAGGTTGACAATTATCTAAAAGAAGACATTCTGTTGGGGGGGATAAAGTCTAGGAAGTAGTATTTGTTGTTTTTACACCTTTGATTGTCTGAAGATTCTTTCAGCCACATGATGTTATGGTGAAAACAACCAACCAACCAACCTAATGGTAGCTGTCATGCTCGCCAGCCATTCAGGTAGTCCGGGGTTCGATTCACGGCCAATGCACTCCTTTATCTCGCTAAGCCAGTAGTAAGACTGGTAAAGAGGGAAGGTTGGGCATGCGACTAGCAACCCCATCCCGTAAAAATTAACAGCACTGCTACTGAAACTTCAAGCCTGTATCTTGAAGCTCTATGTTCCACTAGGAACATAAAGGAATAAAAGAATGAGAGCTGTCGAAACCCGAACTTCCATGTGTGATATAAATCTAGTTACATAAAATATACGATAAATGTGAAGACAGTTGGAAAATTTTCAAGTTTTTGGTTTGCAGGGATGTGATTGGTTTCAAGAGTGATTGGTCAGGAGGAAAAATACTAACCCATGACACTGAATGGCAGTCGCAATATCTATCGTGAATTTGTAGAAGTTAGAATTGACGGGTCATTAAATTCTATCCTAGTCGTTGGATGGTCAACAGTCTCCTCTAGCAACCTGAAGGCCCTGCGTTCGTTCGCAGGGTGTGATCATGGGCGTTTACTGTACAACAGTCCCCAAAAAGGATGAAAGAGATGTCCAGTATCCGCTCATTTTCAATGGCTCTCAAAATTTATTCAGAATGTGGTCAATCTTGATAGTTCAAAGGATTTTTATCTGGACCAAAGTCCTTATTGTGGAACTGGGATGAAAGTGAGCCGAATATCTAAGCGGTGGAAATATATACTGATGAAGTAATTAGATTTAAGTGATGAACAGATTGTCCTTCTGCTTCTACTGAATTATAATCAAGATTTCAGTCTTGCGGTCTTGAAATCCAGGGTGATATCAATTATTGTTCATTTTAATAATTCACGAGGTAACGGTAACTGTGTCACATGTTTTGGATCAAATTGTCCTCTATCTGACCAATATGTATGATCCTATTTAGCGTGAATTATACAAATTTTCAAGTATTGGTTTGGTAGGGATTTTGTTTAATTGTATGGAGGATTTCATCATTAATCTGATGCTCACTAGTGACTGGCCCTATTCAGGCAGTTAACCTGGGGTTCTAGTGGGAAGCCGTGACCAGTAGGGTACAGCAGGTTGAAGATGTGACAGTAACTCATCTAAGAAGACATTGGGAAATGGTCGCGCTATGTCGTGAATTGGTAGAAGTTAGAATTCAAGGACAGCTGGATTGGGTCCCAGTGGCTCAATGGTCTACGAGCTCGCTAGCCTTGTAACCAGAAGGTCCTGGGTTCGAACCTCGACCGGTGGGTGCGTACTGATGAAGAGTCCCAAACTAGGACGAAACAGCTGTCTCGCAGTACTCCCAGGTTTTCCAGTGGTTCTCTAACTGATGTCAGCTCATGATGAAATCCTCCATATAATTATACAAATGCCATTAACAAATTTATAAAAATCAAACAACGATAACATGTTTAATATAGTGTTGCTTCATGACAGATTTCCTGAGGTTCAAATAAGACTCGTTCACCTATAGATGGTGAATCTAAGATGGGAAAGTCACAGAAATTCTAATTTGATTTCTGAATTCATGTCGTAGGATTTAAAAAGGTTCGCCGTTAGACACTTTTGACAAGTTGCCAATACTTGTTTGTTTTCAATGACTCTTAAATTGACATTGACCAATGATGACATTCATAAAGAAATATAGAAGTAAATTATTTATCATTCCATTTGTTCTTACGTAAGTTATTTTTTACTGCGGTATTCACTTGTACATACCTTTTTTATATTGTTACAATTGGATATCATATTAATAGATTCAAAACTACCATATTCACCTTCACTTATCTGGGAAGCATCGTTTCAACTACAGGCGGAAGGGATGAAGATGTCAAAGGCAGTCAGAATCGGAAAGACAAGATACGCCTTCATCATTCTAAAAACAGTTTGGAAATCTTCCGCACTGACTCGGCATAAAGAATAAGATTCGGATTTTCAACACCAATGTCAATTCGGTCCTTTTATACGAGTCAGATACTTGGCCAGCGTGTCACGAAAAGGATTTCCAACAGGTTGCAGATTTTTTATCAACATCTGCCACCTTCGCTGGCTCTATACTGAAGATCAAATGCCCAGCAGGCCGGAAAGAATTAGTAACAAGAAAGCCTGGGAATAAACCAACCAAGAGCCGATCACTCAATAAAAATGCGGGAGAAAATGGAGATGAACCAGGCATACATTGAGGAGGCCGCCGAATGAAGTCGCACGCCAGGCCCTCGAATGGAATCCAAATGGGAAGCGATGAGTGGGTCGTCAGTGCGAGGGTGACATGGAAGAGATTGTGTGAGAAAGAGATGAGAGAGTTTGGACAGCAGGAAACAGAACAAAGTGGAGATGTGTTGCTGAAGCCCTATATTCCACTCGGAACGCAAGGGAATAATACTAATACTAATACCACATTCACTTTAAGTGGCCGAATCTGTTTATTATTACTATTCCCTTGATTTCTGATTGGAACATAGACCTTCAACAGAATATCCCCATTTCGTCCTGTCTCCTGCAGTCCTCTTCAACTGACCCCAGGAATGCCCATAAGCTTTCATCTCCTTCTCATACGATCACTTCCATGTCATCCTCAGACCAAAGCCGAAATCATCCTCTCTCATTCGTATTCCACTTGATTACCTGATGAATAATTTCACCCAACGGTCTCTTCAGCATATATCCGATATATTTCCATTTTCTTCAGGATATCTGTTGAGCAATAAGTTCTTGATTGATTGATTCGCAGAATTCATTTATGAATCAAGTATAATATACAACACTGTTTACTCTTTTTCTGCTTAGATTGAAAAAGCTAAAATTATGGCTCAACGTGCTGAAGCATTTCTTGATACAGCTGAAAATAAAACAAATGTATACGCTCGTATGTCTGCAGAAATGGCTAAAAAAGCTAAAGACGGAATGATCAAAAGAGCTGAAGCAAGTAAAGACAGTATAAAATCTTTATTGAAAGGCAAACACACAAATGATAGTAGCATTCTGAAGAAATTAAGTGATCGTATTGAAAATGGTTTAAAGCTGGAAAACAGTATAGAAAATCGAATGTTAACCACTTGTATGGTATTTTATAAAACACGAGCTACAATTTGTACCCAATCATCTATTGCAGCCTGTGGTCGTCTACAAACTATTCTCATCGCTACATTCTGGTATCCAATATTAATTAAAAATGCTTGTATACGAAAAGTTGCTGCTGGTTCAGCTTGTCCAACTAATCAAGCACTTGAAGAAGCTGTGGAACAATGCAGTTCAACTTTATCAAAAATAGGCTTTACTAGTGGATTTGGCTCGTCATTTTTACAAGCTCAAGATGAGTTGAGTAAAATTCGTCAAGCATTTCAGTTTACTTTTGGACGTCAGCTACTGCGTACAGAAGCGATCAGTAGTTGGATAAGTCAAAAGTCTGGTGCAATTAATCGTATCGCCAAGCGTACAAAAGAAATTATCCATGTTGTCTTCGAGTTAAGTCTAATATTATCAGTTCTATTGAAATTATTATGCTTTTTAGTATTTTATAAATCGCATAAATACATTACAAACTATCTAATGGATCCAAACTTTGATAATATTTACATTGAATCAACATTTGAACAAATTGATCACAGGCGTTCAATGGAATTGCGTGAAACACTATTACCATTGAAAAAATATGAACTGAATAATGTTATATGGCATCAAAAGGTTTATACTAAGAGTGAATTACGCCGGGTTATTAGAAATCTTGTCAAAGTTATCGGCTTTGGTTTTTGTTTAGCTGTATTATTTACTATAGACAGGTATATGACAGAAGCAATACAAGTATTAGATGAGGTAGCGAATACAAAATTTAAAATTGGCGGTGAAGCGATTGATAATGATGAAATAGCAGAAAGAACAATTACAGCAGATAAAAATCCCGTAGGTATCCACGGTGATGGAATGTTCACTGAATTATTAAATAAAACAATGAAAGTTATACAGTATATAAGTAAAATAGACTTGGCGTATGATTTAAGCGTATGCAGTCCTAAGGCTGAACACATACACTATGAATATTTGATACGTTTTAGTCTATTATGGGCTTTAATGATAGTAATCTGTCTACTATCTGGTTATATGTTGCGTATACGACATAAACTATTGGATTTCTTTTACCCACATCGTTTAAAACGTCGAGTTATACATTTGTATAATATATTGCTGGTGAACAGGCGACGTCGAATGACTATAGCACGTAATCTGTTAGTTCATCAATCACGACAAAATCGATTACAAGAAGCAGCTGAAGAAAGTTCACAATATTCACTTATTTATAATATTAATCCATTTCTAGGTAATTTATTAAAACAAAATAAAGTGAACTGTATTGTTTGTATGGAACGTTATCCAGTTGATAAAAAATCATTGATCTATGTATGCCCATATGATGATACAGCTATCTGTCAGTATTGTTTAACTACTCTATTCAATAAGCATAAAGTTTGTATTACTTGCCTGGATAGAAATTATACCCGATTGGATAAAATTAATAAAAATATTTCAACATTAAAAGAGATAATTGTCAATGATCTACCGGATCCTTCACTTATACGCTGAATAGGATTGTCTACATTCATGAAGGCTGGTTGAAGTTGAACAGACAGGTAGTTATTGTCAATGAAAATCGAATATTTTTCCAATACACATATGGAACGTCTAACAGTTTACTTTGAAAGTTACCAAAAATTTTGTTCATGTTTAATATGTTTCACTTATTTGTAATGTTTTGTTAGCTTTCCAATAAATAATACACTGAGTTTTTTCCTTATCAACTGTTTCGTTTAACGACCAAGTCAGAAAGGAAAGTTATAGAGAGAGAAGTACTGTTACGTATTGACCCTGGTAAATAATTTGAAAATTTGGACTGTTGCACAATACAGATCGTGATTATTTGTTATCACCTAAAGAAGTCTGTGTGTCTGTCAGTGGTAGAATGCTTACCAAATGCGTCCGTGTTCCTGGTTCGAATGCTGACCGAATTACTCAAAAACCTCACTTAGGCGGTAGTAAGCCCGGTAGAGAGGAACAGTTTGGCGTGAGACTGGCAAACCTACCCCGTAAAACAATCCCACCTCTAGTGAAACCTCAACACTCGAGTTTGAAGCCCAATGTTCCACTTGGAAAGCAAAGAAATGAAAAAAAACACCTGGAGAAGTCTGAAATAACATCAGGTAGAACAGCAGTCTTTTTCACCTATTAGATAAAATGTGCCTAGTAGAAGTGAGGAAATTATGTTATTCTCTGGTACTGACACTGGAGGCTTTTGGATCGTAGTAATTATGTTTGTGAATTTAAAAATTTAGAATAATGAAAGTTGTACTCAAAATCTAGGCTATCGTAAGCTCCATGAAACTATTAGAATCTAGTTTTGGCTAGTTAGAAGTTAACAGCTAAATCTTAGCATTGTAAATCCTCTAGTTTTCTGACATTCCACGCGTTATGAGATTCCAGTGGTGGATTCGAGTGTTATTCAATCTCTTCAATAGTACCTATTTTATGAAATCTATCATTATACATGCTGTTTTTTTTTATAAATAGCGCTTAATGATATAGAAATGAAGGGTCTGAAAGGTTCACCATTGACTGTAACTCATGTAAACTTTATTTATTTTATATAATTTGAGCCAAGTTAAACTTTATGCAGCAGTTAGTACCATTTGAGTACGACTATACCATTGACCTGGGAACGCTCAGTGAGCAAGTTAGTGAAACCTGGCAAATAATATTGTAATCACGAATAAAGCATGCTTAATGGAGTGTTATGATATTAAACGGGATTTCTGGGATGTTTCAGGTTAGGTTTTCGAAAGATTCAGCTAAGATTTAGACCAACAACAGGTTAGGGTAAGGTTAACCTAATGAGGGAGATATTAGGTTTGGTTCGAGTTAAATTAGGGTTAGTTTAGGGATATTTTCACCGTACGGTTGGATGAAAGGAAGATTAGGGTTGCTGTTAGGTTTAGAAAACCTAGATAATTACATGTACAGGATGTGGTTCAATTATTCTGTTGACAGTCTAATCCAGTACTGAGAGGAATTTTTGTCACATGTCACAGAGAAAGGTGTCCTGTGTATTTCATGCCTTTAGTTCATTAATTTCATGAATATATGTATTTTATACGTTAAAATTGCCTTTATCATGTGATTAATGAGCTCAAGGTTATTTGATCATTGATGCTTACTGGGGCTTGAAGTTTAATTTTACCATTATTAGCTTTGAATTAACGTTTTTCATAATAGGAAATTATTGTTAGTTAAAATAAATGGCGCGAAAGGAACCTCAAGTAATTTTTTAAAAGCATACAGAAGCTCATGTGATGTCTTACTCTCTGATTGTGTCTGATTTAGCAAAAACGATAGAAATGTAAGCATAAAGACTGAAGCTTCTTATTGCTAAAGTAAATAAAATTAGACAAGTTGACTTCTCAGGTTATCTGAATTTGGTAGATTTCATGGAATTAATGAAAGCCAATAAATATCTGTTTTGTAACAGTTCAAAACTTGTCAGTAATCTACACTCCTGACAATTCAGAGGATCAGGACCAGAAACATAGAGTTATGAGGTGAGTACATCGCTGGCCAACCGACAAATCCATAATTTACAACTTATGCTAGTCAGTGACTGATGAGTTTCTATCATAAGTTGTTTTTACGAGTTGATCACGGATTGATATCAGTTAGAGAACCATTGAAAACCAGCAAGGAGTACTGGACAGCTGCTGTTTCATCCTAGTTTGAGAATCATCGGCAGTACGCACCCACTAGGATTCGAACCCAGGACCTTCCTGTTACAAGGCAAGCTCGTATACCATTCAGCCACTGGGACCCCATTCAATGGCCAGCACATGAATTCTTACTTCTAACAATTCGTGATTTATCGTGACCCCAACCATTGTCGTTGGTGGGACATCCATCCACACACGTGACATCTAATTGGACCTCACTGGTCACGACTTATCACTAGAACTGCAGGAAACTCCATCCTGTAGCAAGTCACTAGCGAGCATCAGATTAATAACTAACACTTACAAACTATAGATTCCCATTATAGATTTCAAAGAAATGATTATTGAGCAAAGAGTATTCTACAGTTATATGTCCACATTCAGGGATAATTGATAATGACAACATTAATGTATTTTAATAACATCCAGTCACTAAGATCAATAATCTATGCGATATATGTGTATAACTAGTTACTACACTACAGCTTAGAACATGCGTATATGATGATATCAATAAATATACTATTCAATTGGATGTCAGATATCAAAGTCGATGATCGCGAAGAACAATGAATATATATATATATATTGTTGTGAATGCGTATGACAGTTAATGTTCATATAAAAATTTATTCGGTCCAATTATACAATTTCATATGAATGTATGATAACATCAAAAGCAGAGAGAGAAAATGAATGAGAGAGACAGATGCTTGTGTGAGTGTATGTCAGTTTTTTGAAAGTGAATAAATTATGAAAATCAAAAAGCTTTATCCATTTGTCCTCCATGATCAATTACTATGATATTGGATGTTCAATAGGATAATATTCTATTTGTCGTGGATTGTCATATACTCATTTTTTGAAAGGTACTAACTACTAACAATGTAATCATATATAACTCTTGGATTATTTTTGGATATTAATGATTCTACGCTATTAAATTAACATTCATATGGTCAATAACGATTATGCCTTAACTAATATGGATTTATAACAACAGAATCTGATGAATGAGTTATCGGAGAGAATATTCTTTGATTATTAACCGGTGTTTATAGGTTTTCAATAGAATCAACTCAAACAGACCTGATAGTTAGATACTAATCGACATAGAAATGACGTATGAAATGTTTGGGAATTGAAAAGTTCTTCACATCTAATTGTTTGAAAAGATTTGAACACTAGGTATATGATATTCATTATTGTAAAAGATTGTGTATTTTCTAACGAATGAAACGACAAAACGATATTGTTTTTACTGACGTTTCGCCATCTAGTGCTAATTGAAATCTAGGTCAGAAGAAATGAACACTATAGAGCCATTATTCAACCACTGAGAAATCCAGTGGAACTAAAAAAGCTTGCGCAATTGTCAACCATAGATTTCTACACACTATAGAATCAGGCCATAAGACTGATTTTGGTAATAATGAAACCATTCGTAAAAGTGTCAAAAATCACAAAGAACATCTCGTATCAGAGGCACTTTATTTTCTGAATAAAACAAAAACAAAGATTTATGCAGAATAAGATGGTACCATCATTTGTTTCATCAGATTGTCATCAGCTGCATACAGCCTTTGGCAAGCGATTAAGTTTTTAGATGGTTGGAGGCTTTGGATCTAGGTTTCTGGTAGTTGGCATATCTGCAGTCCTGAAGGAACTTTTGTCCCTCCTGAGATTCGAACCCGTGTCGCTCAGTGCTACAGTCAGAAACGTCACCACTGAGTTATTCGAGCTGACAATTGACGTGATGTAGGACTGTATTGGATACTTTGTCGGACACTAGTCAGTAACTAGCATCATGTGCTTAGTCCTTTTTGGAGCGGACAGAATTCTGTCAGTCAATTTTGCAATGAGTTTAAATTTATATGCAGAGCAGCTTTAATATATTTGCAAATGTGACATGATGTCAGTCGACAGGCGACACCAAACATAGTAAATAGTGCTCACAAATTACCCTTATATAGCTTAAACACGGAAGGTTGAACAGAAAACGTATGCTTGTATACTTTATTTTAATGGAATCCAAATTGTCAAGGATTTGTTTGCGGGGATCTGAAAGCCAGGATTTTAAATCTGCTTTCCAGTGGTCCTCATGTTGAAGAACTACGATTACGTTACTGTGTATAAGCTAAGATTTGGTAAATTCTGGTCTAAAGTTACCTCGATAAAGCTATTAACCAGTGAAAACAACATCGTTTTGTTCACTGGGAAATATGAAAATTCATCTGATAAAAAGTTCCCCATTCAATGAATAGATTGCAAACAATGTCGGCGATTTTGCATGTATCTGTATAGAATGCAGATGAGAGGTCGTTGGTATTAAATGCTTAGATTACAACTCGGTTGTACTCTTTCCGTTGGTGAAACCATTTGATTTCATTTTTGTGACAGTTACACTTAATACACTGGACAAGTTTTAATATCCATAAGTTCATGAGAACAAGATGCTTTATGAGTCCATTTACATGACATTTTTATTGTATACAACTGTGTCAAGTATGGGTAGTTTTATAACTAGTGCATTGGTAGTACTATAGGGATACTACTGATTGTTATAAGAATTCTGATATTCTTTGTAAAGGTTAATTTTAAAATACCTGTTTAGTCTTTACTTGTAACATGATACAGATAGTTACGTAACCCATACTGAGGAGACTTTTTCTTCACACTTGTGAGCATGTAAATGTTTGTCTATGAAAAAGAGTAACTAAGCTAAAAGCGTAACAATATACATTGCAGCCTAATCCCATTGGGTGAAAAATGAAGATAATGTCAAAGTATTCACTCCAGTATATTGAGTAGCGAACAGTTTTCCTAAAAGTATGCAATTATATTTCTTATCCACGAACGAAGGTAATAGAAACAATAAGAATAAAGAGGTAAGAGGTGAGAAAATAGACTTAGGTCAAGTTAAAAGGACATATTCAAGGTCAAAATAACAATGAAGACCACTAAACCAAATAGCAGAGGTAATAGTACATCTGCTATGGTGTCAAAACAAAATTTTTTCCAAGGAAGGTTTAATGTGATGACGAATTGTTTTTGAACGCATAAAGGTGGTTTAAACTTTCTAATTGCTAGGGCTTCCACAAAATTTAGGATACGCCCCGAACACGTTTTATAGATAGGTTTAAAAGATCTGTTAACGTCAATTTTATGTCCTGTCTCTATAATATGTTTCGTAATAGAAGAGCTAGGTCTCCTGTTCTTACCATTAATGGGTTCTGTTTTGACACCATAGCAGATGTGCCATTACCTCTGCTATTTGGTGTAGTGGTCTTCATTGTTATTTTGACCTTCAATATGTCATTTTAACTTGACCTCTTACCTGTTTATTAATTTCATATATATCCCTATGACAAGCCCGTGTGTGATCAGATTGTGTTGCACAAATACATTACATGATTCAGACAAATTACGTCTTCTTATTGCTTTATCTAAATTCATAGAGGGAACTAATTGTTTTAAATAAGAATAACATTAACCTATGCCTCCTACAGGCGGAACAGACGAAGATGTCAAAGTAAGAATCTGAAAGGCAAGATACGCCTGCATCAACCTGAAACCAGCTTGGAAATCTTCCGCACTCAGCATAAGGAACAAGATTCGCATTTTCAACAACAATGTCAAGTCGGTCTTTCTGTATGAGTCAGAAACTTGACTAGCATGTCACGAAAAGCATTTCCAACAGGTGGCTTCAGACTTTCATCAACAACTGCCCACTTCGCTGACTCCATACTGAAGATCAAATGCTCAGCAGGCCAGAAAGAATAAGCAAGAAGAAACTATGGGAACAAACCAACTAAGAGCCGATCTCTCAACAAATATGTAGGAGAAAGTGGAGGTGGATCGAGCATACACTGAAGAGGCCACCGAATGACATGGGGCTTGATGCAGGCCATCGCTCGAGGAAAATGCAGATGGGAAGCGACGAGTGGGTCATCAGTGTGAGGGTGACATGGAGGAGATGAGGGAGTTTGTGCAATCATGGACCCAGTTGAAGAGGATGGCAGAAAACAGAACAAGGTGGAAATGTGTTGTTGAAGAAAGCCCTGTGTTCCACTCGGAACCCAAGAGAATAATAATAGTATATAATGCCTCCCAGAACCACATTCAGCCTCTGGACTATTATAAGGTCATCACAGGCTTTATGATTTTATATTTTCGTGTCTTATTATTTTCCTCTACATATCAATTGTCTTCTCTCTGGCCTTTATAATACTACTAAATACGTAGTTTACAGTATTATTATTTTTCGTCCTTTAAAATTAATTCCGTAGTATCTCACACTCCACTGGTTGAGTTACATCTTCAAGCCTATATTCTTTTGTACAGATTTGAAGAACGTCTTGCTTCACTATTTTGTCTCTGTTGACTATACATTCTCCATGCATTTAAATCACTGCCTAAATAAACTAACTTCCTACCAGAATGACAGAGAAAGAGAAATGCATATGACATGACATACACAATAAACACTTCAAAAGCCAAATGATAACTAGTGAATCTATTGATCCTTAGCATTTTGAGGATACTAACCAAGAATTTACAGCTCCCTTCGTGTTTCTAATCAGTCGTCAGTGGCTTCATGAATCGCTTCCACTTTTGAATCTGACCTCCTCTACATTTTTTCCAGTTCACTTCTTGTCCAGCTAACACTGCTGGTTATAGAAGACAACCTCGCAACATCGGTAGCACATATGCTAGACAAGTAAACTGGCGAAGCTTCATAACCTCATCTACCAACTAGCTTTTCTTACCCAATAGTCTACACCTAATCATACTACTTACTCACTAAGTTCTTTCATCTAACAGGAGACAAAGAACAATGATGCGTCTGCTTGATAACTTTCATTTGATTTTTTGTCTTCTACTTTCGGCTGACATATCTCACAGTCGTAGAAGAGAACGATCTCCTGTACGCCATCAACCTTTCACAAAAAGAACACTTAACTTCAGACGTACTTAGTTCCTTGCTCATCGTATACAGAAGTCTCTGAATGTTATCAGCATATTTGTATGAAAGGAGTACATCTCCCGTCCGCGTAGGCTTAGTCAACCACACAGAACTGTGAGAGACTACCATTGTTGTCGGTGCGCCGGCTTAGTAGTTTGTAAGGCACTAGCTGTGCTATTGAATAACTACACTACAGTACCTGGCCTGTAAGTGCTTATGACGAAGCCCAAATATAAGAGACTCAGTTATTTAGTGATGTGTTCTAATGAGCAGTATATTTGAACAGAATGAAAAACGAAGGTTATTTACAGAAAAGAATTTAGAACCTATCTGACTAATGTCGCTGAACTAGAGACTCAAAGTTTGTGCATGTTAGTAGCACAAGAAAGGAGCACAGAAATGGCATTCGAGCTCATCTGAATGGGCACCCATTAAAACAAAACTTTAAAAAATACTGAAAGGTGCACTACAGGTTAATGGACATGATTAATATGTTTTACTGACTTACTCAGTTCTTCTAATTGAAGAATAAAACTATCTGTTAGGAAAACTATATCTGAGCGATTTACATTCTCAGAAGCTTGAACAGTCCCCGATAAATATCATCCTTTAACTTATCTGGAACGTAGTCAGTTGGTGCGCTCGCGCAGACTTTGAGAAGACATTGATGAGCATAATGAGTTTTCTCGATTCACAATTGTGTTAACAAACTTTTATTAAAAATAAGCTCTTCAAAATATCATAAACTACATGTATTTACCACTTATCTACCTTAGTATTTTTAAAGTAGTATTATGCATAAACAGAAGATAGGAAGAAATAGGTAATATGTGAAATGAATGAGGTGGTGAGGAATTATATCATTAATGATAAATCAGAATAGCATGTTATTGTCGAAGTCCAGGAAACATTTAACAAAATGTTTTAAAGTTTTCAGAATATAGAACACTAATTATAAAACATTGTGAATAAAACTCTTTAGATAAAAATGAAAAGAAAGGAGGATAAGAAACACATAAATGGGAAGATAATATTTTTTTCTAAGGACGACCAGGAGAAGAACAGTGTCTGAAAATGTTCTTTCTGAATACATAGTGTAGACCATATCCCGACAGCTACAACTACTACAACTCACCTAGTTTACTAGTTCGTCAGTTTTCCGGGAGGTCCTAAGCGCGGTTAAAGAGGGAGGGTCGGGGTGTGGCTAACGACCATATTATTATTATTGTTCCCTTGGGTTCCTAGTCAAACATAGGGCTTCAACAACACGTCTCCACTTCTTTCTGTCTTCTGTTGTACTTTTCACATGCATCCATGTTAGTCAATACTGTTTCAACTCTTCTTCACACGATCTCCTCCAAGTCACCATTGCACCGACGAACCACTCGCCGCTTCCCTTTCGGGTTCCACTCGAGCACTGGCCTGACGCGCGATGTCACCCAACGGCCTCCTCCTCAGCGAGTGTCCAATCCATCTCCACTTTCTCCTACATATTTGTTGGTCAATTGGTTCCTGTTTTGTTTGTTCCCATAGTTTCTTGTTGGTGATTCTTTCCGGTCATCTGATCTTCAGTATAGAGCAAAGACAGTTGTTGATAAAGGTCTGCAACCTGTTGGAAATATTCTTTGTGACCCGCTGGCCAAGTTTTTGATCCGTATAGAAGAACTGACTTGACGTTTGTATTGAAAATCCGAATTTTGTTGTTGATACGCTGAGTGATGAAGATTTCCAGATTGGTTTCAGGTTGATGAAAGTGTTTCTCGCCTTCCCGATTCTCGATTTGACATCCTCGTCCGATGCTACTGTAGTTGAGACAATGCTCCCTAGTTAAGTGAATGAAGTAACCTCTTTCAAATCCCTCCCGTTGATGGTGATGGATGTTGCTGCTGTTGTTGTTGTTGTTGGTTGGTTATTTTCATAATCTCCGTCTTGTCTATGTTCACCTGGAGTTCTATCTTTGCTGCTTCTTCAACCAGTTTATCGGTTTTCGCTTGTAAGTCTTCGATCTTGTGTGACATCAAACATAAGTCATCCACGCGCGAAATTCAGATCTTCTAGATTCCTCACGTCGGTCCAAGATATCCCTGTCTTCTCGTTTCCCACTGTCTGACGCATAATCCAGTCCACCACAATTAGGAATATCATTGGTGATAATAAGTACCCTTGTCTGACTCCTGTGTTTACTCCAAACGCCTCGCTGGAGTTGCTGAAATTTAATTGTCCAGGTGGATGAAATATTTCATTACATCTTACCGTTGAATTGACTATTCTGTGAGTGAATCATTAGTTCTATTGTCTAAAGGGTAAACTCCTTTAAAAGAAGCGTCAATCTCTGTAAACGACGAATAAAATGAATTCAATAAATTTTACTAGAACTCTTCAGCTGAACTAAACTACGATGAATTGCTGTAGTTTACTTGCTTCTTAGTCATATATCTTCCAGTGTATTTGTAATAGCATATATATATGTATATATATATCACTGTATGTAGAGTATTCCCTTGAAGAATTTTACCCAAATTTGATGAATTCATTAAGTCCTGTCTCCTTAACATGTGTTGCTTTTTTTGAATTCGCAACGCGAAATAAATGTTTCCTTATGTAGTTCGCTGAATTTTATTTATGTCCATGCACTCACTTTTTCCAACTTCAAATGGTGTTTCATTACTGTTACTGTATTTCTCATCTTTATCATTTTCAGTTTGTATTCAACTACATAATCTTTATCGATAAACTTATGTAATGTAAAAATCTTCCAAAATGACATGCAACTGAAATGAAACTAGATAAAAGCATTTTCAAAGCTTTGTTCACTACATGATGCATTGCAATGTTTTTGAAAGCCAATGCAGTTTCTTAAATAATTCTTCAAGGTTCAGTGCCTCTAACTTTTTGTCCTTATTCTTGAGTAGGTAGGAATCACAACAGCATAGAATCTGAAGTTATTTATTATTATTCCCTTTGGTTCCAAATGGGATATACAGCTTCAAGTGTACATCTCCATTCCACCCTGTTATCTGCATTCCTTTTTAGGCTGACTCATTGGTAGACCACATGTCCTCTATATCACCCTCTAACCCAAGTCGAACTCGTCGTTATTAATTTAGGCTGTACTGAAGAGTTAGCTTGGCACGTGGTGCTACTCAAAGATCCCTTCAGCGTGTTTCCGACCCATCTCCATCTCCTTCAGTAAATTTTTTGGACAAAGATCGCTGGTCGATTCGCTGATGGCGTTCCTTGTATTTATTCTAGATCTTTCTCTGACCATCGTTTTGTTTCTTCAACTTGTTGCCAGATTTAAATTTCTAGGCACTTTAGGTAAAAGTTTTACTCATAACATAAACTTTGTTTTCTTAACACTATTGTTCAATGGAAACATTATCATTATTGTTATTATTGTATAACAGTCAGTTCATTATCAGACAAATTTCTCTTTATTCTGAACACAGTATCAGATTATGCCTTTAGGCGAAATTATTTTGGCAAAACAAATAATATTGTCTTATTAACATAATAATTCCCTAAGACTTTCTTAGAGCTTATTTTCACTTTTTGGAATTTCTTCAGTGGACAGTAGCTGAAGGTAAATTGAACACAGAGAAATGTTACAAGATTCGAACAGGAGGTCTTCAGGTTACCCCTTCAACTCTTTTACACTTAGGCTAGATGGAAGCAGTTAACTTGTTTTCATTCTTTTGCGTTTCAAGTGGAACATTAAACTGCAAACTTGAGGCCTTGAAGTTCCCCTAGCACTTCTGTGTTTTTTCAGGGTAGGGTTGATAACCTCACACCCAACCTCCTCTCTTTATCAGGCGTACTACCATTTAAGGGAGGTTTAGAAGTGCCTCCCCTGGGAATCAAAACTAGGCCATATCCATGGCTGGCGGGAACTCTACCAGTGAATCATCGACGCTGATAACTAGATCATCTTTCTTGCTGTGACCATTTACATGATTAATCCTCAAACACATAATAATTATGTTGTTATAAGGCAGAATAAATTAGTTTAATGTATAATATCTGTTAAGCGTAGGATTTATTAACTGTTATTTAGTTTACAACAGTGGTATAATTAAATCAAGTGAAAAATGTTATTTATAAGTCGGTGTCATTAAGAATTTGCTAAATTAAATCAACACGAATTTAGATTAGAGTGAAATAGAACACGATAAATGATTTATTTTTCTTACATGATATACGAAAAATTCTCATATGCATAAACATTAATCTTGTTTTTCATTTATTCATATCGACTAATCGGAATTTATGAACTAATCACATTGCTAATTCTAATTTTTGTTTGCTAATGTTTATTTTTAGTATTTCACACGTTATTATCATGGTCTAAAAATAATCCTCAGTTGAAATAAACTTAAAGACGATAGGCTCAGTAAGTGATGAAGTCGTCAATGCACACTGTTGAAGGGTCTCAAACGAAGATTCTTGGGACTCTTCAGTATTACGCACCCATGCTACTGCCAGTTATCGAACTCAGACCGTTCAGTTTACATGGTGAGTTCACTAGGCATTCAGTTACTGGGAGTGAATCCACTGACCCTCAAATTTTAACTTCTGCCAGTTTGTGGTATATAGCGCGACCGCCAGCCAGTGTCATAAGCCAGTGTTTTTCTTCACGCCCATCTTGGTGTACCCTGCTTGTCACAAATTTCCACTATAAATTTAGGCGACTTCCTCCTGTAGATAATCAATAATTAAAATTAGACTGATTTTCAAATGTCCAAGAATCATTCAAAATCCTCAAGAAATCTAAAAATCAGAGAAGACATAAAAGTGTGTTTTTGGTTAGTGAAGTAAATTGTGCGTCTTTTACTCCTTTTTATGCGATTAATGTGATAGACAGTATTACTGAGGCACGTCCGATGCATCAGAAGCATCTAGAATCAACTAGGTAAATGTTAGCCAACATAACTCTGCAATGTAAATAAAAGTACTTCAACGTACGGAGAAGTCGATACCTAGAACTTACTTAAAACACCAAAAGGTAATTAAAATATCAAGTGAAACAGAGAGCGCACAATGAATTCATATGCCTTGTATTACAAATGATACCCTAAAAGTTTGTAAGACTGTTGCATGTTACAATGAGCATATTTACATGATATTGAAATTGAGCTAACTATCACAAGTGCTTTAGACAATCACAAATAAACTATAGGTACCTTGTAAAACAATTATCTATTTTATGACGTAATCAAAACACTTTTCTAAACTTTCCGTTAAGTAAACATTCACAGGAATGTTCCCCGAATGCGATCATGGTTGTATGCAGTCCATAACTAAAAGGAACTACACTTAAAAAGTAGATTTTCATCTGCTAGCTTTGGAAGACATTTTTTTGTATAAACGAAGTCTTCAATAATTTTCGTGTACAAATATGCTTATTAATCCAGTCACTTTAATGGGAGGTACTACTTAGGGAATCTTCGTTTAGAAAATCAGTGCCTATTACGCGCAACTAGAATAACTCGATAGTTATTTCATATATTCAGGAAATTCTGCTCCCAGTAAAAACAAACGCACACTGCGCTGACTAACTGTAAACATTTAATACCAAAGTTCTGTAATCACTGCTGCATGAAATACCAACCAGTATGTAACACAGTGTCAATGTATGCATTATCAAATAAGTCAAACAACATGTAGTTATCTTCGTAGAGTGCTGAGTTATACTTCTGTATTCTCAAATTTTGTTAGTTTATTACTAATTTTCCGGGGTTTCTTATGGTAGTAGATACTCTGCTGACTCGTTTTCAGTAGCTGAGAAGACGGACCGAAATGCCCATTAAATCGTTTCTGAAACGTAATAAATGGTTACTAATCTAAGTGACACCCGATGACCAATTTTAACTTGATAATTTGCCACGCTCAGAGTCTGGAGTGAGTCTGATACTTTATTATTAGAGATTACAACTTTCCTTCAAGATGACACGTTCTCTTCCAGAGTGTAAGTGTAATTCTGTCAATCCACTTGTTCTTGTGGAGTAAAGTATATTGGTACTTCAACGAGAATCCAGTCTAAAAGTATTCAAGAATATTATCCCACATGGTTGAACAAAAGTAGCAGCAGCTCTAAATTAAGTGCAATAATTGAACACCTTGTAAATACCAGTCACTTTATTTAAACAATCTCTTCCTTCAAGATGATCTACAAAGTGAAAAGTAACCTGCCTTCACTTCCTTTGAAATGCCGAAGCTGTAGCCATCTAGATGGAGAAAATGGAGCTGTGTTTACAAAAGAGAATCTTTCATCTACTAGTATTATCATGGTAAGAACTCTACTGTTCTCAACCTAACTGTTTTGTTTTACTGACACTTTGTGGCTTATCTGTCCTCCTTAAATCTTGCATAACATACGATTTTCTTTGTTTCTATGTGCACTCTAATTATAACTCACTTATTAAATTATTTATGTCTTTACGTAATTCTGTTATCCTCGTTCAAATCCTCATAAGTACTGAATATTATATGATGATCTGTCCCTTTCTTACTATTCACGTTTGCGAGAAAAAAATTGTACATAAATCCGATTGTACAGCTAAAGAAAATCAGTCCTGCAAAAAGTGACTATTCACTGAACTACTTGTCTTGTTTTTTAGTAATACTCAGATGGAAATTATTCATGAATTAAAGGCATTCCTTCAAGTTTGCAAACCTAGGCTTCTTTGAAGACTGACTCGTTTCTGCATCTGGCATAAGGAATAGACATGAGAAGAGGGATGCATATATGTATCACCTAACTTCAGGTCTACCGTAATCCATCCAATTCTTCATTGGTTATCTGGGATTTACCACGGTGAAGCGTGTTTAAGGTTATAAAACGTATTGAATGTTTAACAGTAGATTCTGAACAACTCTCAAAATACCTACAGTTTTTTATGCCTTTATTATAATTCTTATCATACCTCATAATAAGCAATCAATCAATAATTATTTTGATGACTTATGGTGCTAGCGATTTGAAGATTCAGAAGAATGTTTAATTGAAGAAATAAATCTAGAAATATTTAATTCATTATTCCAATATTATTATTTATTTGGGTTCCGAAAGATCCAAAAGGTTTCAGCGGTGCATTTTCTTTTCTCTCTATTCTGCTCAGTCCTCTTAAGATGGTTTCACAACTTCCATAAGCTCTCATTTCCTCTACACACGATCTCCTCCATGTCACCCCCTGAACTATTTATTTTATTTATTTTTTTATTTTGATTTACAGCTTGATTCCACGGCGTATTTTCAGTACAAGTATGGAATTTTCAGCATGGATATCGGTAGCCCAAATTCAGGCCGACCATAGATATCGGGTGTGCGCCGGCAGGGGATCGAACCCCGGACCATGTGCATGGTCGGCGAGAGTCCTAACCACTGTGCCACCGACGCACCGACGCTCCAAGCTTGAGACTTGAAGTTTCAGTAGCAGTGGCAATGTTTTTACAGGATGGGGTTGCTAGCCTCATACCCAACCTTCCCTCCTTACCAGTTCCAGTACTAGCGAAGTAAATGAGTCAGTCGGGTGAGGATCAAACCGCGAACCACATGCGTGGTTGGCGAGCATTCTACCGCTAAGCCGCCAACACACTTTGCTAACTCGATGTTTAAAATCAGCTCCGTTCAACTTTCAAATAAATCATTTAAAGGTGAAGTGTACATAATAAATCTTCAACCTCATTCACTGAATGTCAGGAGATATTGCCAAGTAGTCGCGCTATGTCACGAATTGACAGAAGTTAGAATTCATGGACTGGCCATTGGATCGAGTCCCAGTGGCTTAATGGTTTACGAGCACGCTAGCCTTGTAACCAGTATGTTCTGGGTTTGAACCTAAACCGGTGGCTGCGTTCTGTCGAAAAGTCCCACACTAGGACGAAGGAAATAGCTGGTTGTGTAGTACTCGCAGCTGGTTTACCGATGGTTTTCCAACTGATATCAGTTCCTGATGAAATTCTCCCACCAATCAAACGGACTTATTCCTCGCTGGAATCTGAGAGACAAAATGACACGGGCTGGTTAAGGCCTTCAAGAAGCTAACCAGCCAGCCGATGTGTCTTCTCTCGATGAAAGCGAAAATAAGAATGGAAACATGGAATTTTCGTACGATGTGCTTCGCTGGAAAAGCTTCCAGAGTTGCCGAAGAAATGTGAAGTTAGGACACAGAAGTGCTCAGAATCTGCGAGAGCAGGTGGGATGGATTTGAACTGTCCGAATTGTTGACTGGAGTCAGTAATCTACTCCGGTCAACCAGACAACAGACACTTCTGCTTTTGAAGCCTTATGTTCCACTCAGAACTCAAGGAAACAACAACAACTAGAACTACGTGAAGAAGACAGAAACAGACTGTCAGTGATAATGTCTTCGGCATACGGAGTGCGACCCTAAAGGTTATATTAGCTTCTGCATGATACTTTGTGTCTGATAGCTATGCGGAACTTTTTAGGGATTAAATTTCACCTATTCTGAACTAGGTAGCCAAATGTTCTCGAATCTGTCAATAAACCTGTTTAATCAAGTGCTCTTTAGAAGTTGATTTACAAGGACAGTTAAATTTGACTGTTCTCTTTGTTTGAAACGACTGAATGTTTTTCAGTGTGCAAATAGAATTTGACAAAACTCGTTACGAAGAGGGGATAACCACCCATAGGAAGAAATTATTATTTACTTCTACTTGAATTTCGATGATCTCCAAGCCATGGGCAACACAAATGATCAAGAAAACTGATAATTTCTATCCTACCCGTTACTGCTGATCAGTTATATACAAAGAATAGAATTCTGAACAACATTTATAGATATCATCTATGCAAAAAAATATATGAAATTAGTCAAGAATAAAATCACAGGTGTTAGAAACGACAGTTATTTCCCAGACTTTCTGCCTACAAATAATTGAAGGTATTTTAAGCTTAGAAAATCAATCATACACTTACCAGATTATTCAAAATCGCCCCCAATAGCAGTTTACTAAACACTGAAAGAAAGCATTACAAACACTGTATATCCTTAGAACAGAGAATCGTCTACTTATAGATAAACGCTTAGTTCAATAGTGCAGCATGTCTGCTACCTTCTGAATTGGGAACACAATATTCAGCGAAGAGACTCTTTTCAACGAATTCATTATCAAGCTGTTCAATCGTATATATATGGTTTTTAAGAAATTTTATCCGGTGAGGGAATTAGATCAAAGGTATGAAAACATGAAATAATAATAGTATGAAATACAATTAAAATATTTGTGATTATAATCATAGTTAAATGTCAAGTAGCATAACAGTTAATGTCATATATAGAATAATACATAAGGTGTATAGATGTTGGAAAGGGATGCATAATTGTAGGATTAGTAGGCGAATATAAAATGTTACACAACATGGTGTGAAATTTGATAAGATATAATTCAATATTGTAAAAAAAAACTAATTTTGGATTAAGAATGAAAAGTGGGACAAGCGGAGAAAATTCAGAGTGAGAATAGTAATAATAATAATAATAATCGTAGTAATAAGGGAAAGGTACATAGAATAACTAAATAACAAATAAATAAATAAATGTCTCTCCCTCTACGGCCAAAGCAGAAGTAGAGATTGTCCATACTTCTTTTGTACACATAGGCCTGACTTAAAGTCATGAATGGCCAAGGCCTCCGCTGTCTTTAGAAGTCTACAACGAAGAAAACGCGGGAAGTTAGCATGGATTCAGTAGATGATCTTAAAATCATGGTCAGGGTTGGCAAAGTGACGGGAGTCGATCAGGTGTTCTAGAATAGAGCTTCTCACACACTTCCTTTCTCCCTAGTAAAACCATGCTGGAATATGTTTTCGTATCCGTGTGGAAAGCGTCCTCTGGCTACGGCCAATGTACCTTGATCCACAAAAGCAGGTGAACTGACAGATGCACATGGAGTGGCCAGACGCGGGGTTTATGGGCTGGTGAACGTCATTTGTAATTTTGCTGCAAAGAACGTCTTACTGACTGCTTTAGAGAGACGGTTTTTGAGCATATCTGAAGCTTGATCACCTTTGAATTACTAGTTCGTGGATAAGGTTTTCTTTGGAACTGAATCGGGGACCAGTTTAGACTGCTTATCTTTCATGTTACTGTCAATAAATCGGTTAGGGTAATCGTTTTCTGCGAGAGTGGCTTTTAAGAAGTCAAGTTCTGAGTCAACGCAGTCAGAACTATAAATTTTCCTTATCCTAAAGCAGAGCGAATGAATTAGGTTCCTTTTCCTGGAAATAGGCACCCAACTATAAAAATTATTTAGTTCTCCGTTCCATGTACGTTTCCGGTGGATGGATCTTTTGAGAGAGCCGTCAATGCGTCTGCTAAGGCACACATCAAGAAAAGGAAGGCTTAGTTTGGATTCCTTTTCTGTGGTGAATTGCAAAGAAGGATGGCAGTTGTTAAATGCAAACAAGGCATCATCAAGAATTACGTTATCATCGCAGATAACGAAAGTTTCGTCTGTGTATCTTCTATAAATGTCGAAATGACCGATAGTTTGACTAAGTTGAGAGTTCTCAAGCTTTGCCATAAAACAATCAGCCAGCAAAAGACCCAGTAGTGATCCCATCACAATGCCATCTCTCTGTCTAAAAAGTCTCATTATTGAAGGTGAACTGAACATTCAACGTGCATTTCAATAAAATTTCTTTGGGGTGGATTTTCGGCAACCCTATTTCTAAACTATGTGTGTATCAATATAATCACATATAAAGCAAACACTTTGCGTGAGAGGTACATTGGTAAATAGAAATCACATCTAATGAGAACATGACTTTATCTGAGACAAAATCTTTAATACTCTAAATAAATTTAAATGTATCATCAATGGAAAACTTAGACACTTGCCTTTTAACTGGTTACAGTATTTCAGCTAGCGATTGAGCAATTCCGTGATAAGTAGAACCCACCATAGCGAGAATTGGACGGAGGGGTAATCCTGTCTCATGATTTTTCGGTAGCCCATACAAACGTGGTCGTGTTATGGCGCCTACTGGTCGGATGCGTTCATATATGTCTCACGAGATTACTGACTTATTCCTCATGTTTTTTAAAGCATCTGTCGGTTGATTTTCAATTAGATGTGTCTTGTTCTTTTCACCATTGGGTTTAGCGAGTTTCAATTGGTCAGAAAGGATCACTGAGATTTTATTATTATAATCTTGGTGGTTCATAACTACAACACCCCCCACCTTTGTCTGGACGGCATATGATAATATCATCATTCTTCTCTAGTTCTATAAGTTGGTTTATATGCTCTTTGGTCAGAAGATTATTTGAGCTAGGTTTTGAACTAGTAAACTGATGACAGCAATCAAGAACTGTAGATGTGAAGTGTTGGAATTGTTGAGGTGATATAGGTATGAGATCGTTGGTCTGGTTAATTAGATTTTCGAATTGCACTTGAGTGTGGAATCTGTTGACTTTGGACGCACTGTTACAGAAATTAGGGCCCAGTGATAGAGCTTGTAGTTGAGTTTCAGAAAGGGTGACGGAAGAGTAATTGAATACATATTTATTGGGATTAGTCGGAAATCTCTTTTCTGCTACTACCTGCTTGAGACTGTCAAGATGTTTGAGTTGTTTTTGGTCTATCTTCTTAATTAACAACTTGGATAGTATTGTCTTTCTCTTACCTTAATCCCTGCTACGCTTGTATAACACTTATGTTAGCTTAGTGTATTCTACCGTAGACTTAAATAATAATAACTCCATGTTTGGAAAATAGTTTACTAAGCAACGAATAATATCTAAGTAATGATTGTAATGCCTTTAACCAGTCTGAATTAGCTCCACAAGATTATAATTATTTTTACTGAGAAACAACTTAAAATACAAAGTTTGAGTTATTTGTTACACTAATGGCATACAGATGCATGAGTCTACTCCATGAACTATTATGGACAACTTAGTTAGATGAAGTCTATGATACAATTAGCTGAACAGTTTGTGAGTTTAAATTCTTCACTAGATAAACTAAGTTTCAATTTTGAATGAACATACTACATCTGTCATAAGTACTGGTACAACTAATTAAAGTATCTGCATGTAACTGATATGAACACTAGGGTATATATGTCCAAACCAAGTTCACTTTTAACAGTTTGAAAAAATTTGGGCATTGAGTATATGATATTCATTATAATAAAGGTTTTTGTATTTCCCAATGAATGAAAAACAAAACGATATTGTTTTTACTGACGTTTCAAGCATTTTATTTTATAGACACAATTAGATAGAGAATCTTTAGGGATTTCGTCTTTTATATGGACAAGGTTGTTTCGTAGTGTGTCTGATGTTTTGAAGAAAACTCTAATGTCGAGCTGATTGAGTACACATTCCGAAAACATGGACCTCAACAGTCGTCATTCCATATAGAGCAGAGACGTCAGATGATATCAGAAGAATACTCAACAAGCGCAACATCAAAGTTTTATTCAAAACACCAGACATACTACAAAGCAATCTTGTACACATAAAAGACCAAATCCCAAGGATTCTCAATCTAATTGTGTCTGTGAAATAAAATGCTTGGAATTTGATGCGATATACATTGGACATACATAGCAAGAAATCGAGACCAGAAGAAATGAACACCGTAGAGCATCTGTTCAACCACCGAGAAATCCAGTTGGACTAGAAAAGCTTGAAAAATCATCAGCCATAGGTCTACATACTATAGAATCAGGTCACAAACTTGATTTTGACAATATTGAAATAATCCAGAAAAATTTCAGAAATCACACAGAACGTCTAATATCAGAAGCACTTCATATCAAGTGGAATCCAAATTGCCTGAACAGGAGTGATGGACTAAAACAGAATCTGACCTGGTTACAACACCTCCCTCCCCCATGAAGTGACAAAATCAACACGAATTTGATAAGCAAGTTCACTATGTAAACACACACTGCCTTTATAATTTTAAACACTGATCAAATCCAACAATCTACACTTGGTTTTGTTATCTTTACCAACTGACCAACCTGACAACGAAAAATGACCCCAGACTAACGAACGATGATCAAGTTAGTAAACTTTGTTTTGATACCATAACATATGTACTATTACCTTCGTTATTTGATTTAGTGATCTTCATTGTTATTTTGATTTCCAATATGTCCTTTTAACTAGACTTAAGTCTATTTTCTCACCCCTTAACTCTTTGTTATATATATGCTGAGATTTTGTAAATTCCGGTTTAATGATACTTTGATAAAGCTATTAGCATTAAATAGCGAAACGTCAGTAAAAACAAAATTGTTTTGTTTGTCTTTCATTGGGAAATATTTTTTTTTTATTTTCATTTATTTTGATTACAGCTTGATGCCACACCGTATTTTCAGCACATGTATGGAATTTTCAGCATGGATATCGGTAGCCCAAATTTCGCAGGCCGACCATAGATATCAGGTGTGCGTCGGCAGAGGTTCGAACCCGGACCATGTGCATGGTCGGCGAGAGTCCTAACAAAATCCTTTATTATAATGAACACTAGGGGTTTTAAGAAACTATCCCAAAAGCAGAGAATGACAGTTCGCTTAAATATATACCTGACCGAAGTTTTGAATCCAATGATAAAGACCAAAGAACAACAAATCTGTGGCGTCTATCCAGGTAAGCTTAGTTTGTGGACATAAGAAGTGAGCGTTTTGCGATCCCAGTCAGAATAACATCGAGACACGTCGGGCCTTAAATATGACATTTTCTTTTTTAAATTTTATTTTGAAATCTAACAGAAACTGTTCTGTTTCTAAATCAATTTTGATTTTCCCGTTGACTGACTGGAACGAAATGCTCGGCCTATGTTGACATGTCGGCTCCGAGTGCTAACGCTTTAATGATGTCTGAGGAATAAATTGAAGTGATTTGTTGGATACTGACCATCACTGGAATCCCGGATGCTCATCGCGTGCTATTTGGGCTCATGTGGTCCATTAGGTAGGCTTTGGCTTTTGAAACGATGGGTACTGGTTTCGAGCTTTAATGGAAACACTACCACTCACCGGAGAATTTAGGCATGTCCAGTGACGAGTCCCTAATGGGACGAAATGCTCAACCTGGATTCCACTGATAGTCACCATCTAAAAAACTACAAATACTACCAAAATTCTTTCTGATTTGAGTGATGAATATTAACAAAAATCACAAGATTAGACAAAAGAAACAGACATATGCATGGCAATTTTATTCCATCAAATTAAACAATGGTCAACATTATAAATGACTATTGCATGTGTATGTGATGGTCAAATTGATTATACAGTTCAATTCAAGTTAATAATGATTCCCCCGCCGCCATATTTCTTTATTCCTTTGAAGTAAGACCAACGTCGATGCATTTTAAATGTCATTAATTGTAATCTGCCTATGTACTGACTGTATTCTGTGCCTCATAAATCACTATTTCGCACTGATTGACTTAAACGATTCACCTTACGTTGAATTTTTCTTCTCTCTTTGAATAGTTGCTTTGGATTACGATCCAAACAGGCTATGCATATATTTTCTTTCTTAATAACAGTTAACATACATGCTCGACAATATGCTGCATTATCTATTGGACACATAAGTATATCTGGATTCGGTTGGAATTGTTCATGACATATAAGACAGGTGACTTTTTCCATGCCAAGCAGATAAGCTAGTTGTGGACACAATCTAGCTAAAAATGTTGGTTTTGATAATCGTTCAACTTCTTCTTGTAAACGACCAAGTCGTACACGATGTATAATCTGATGACGTGATTTAGTCAGTTGATTATGACGTTGTGTTAATAGATAATTATATAAGGCTACGGCACGACGTCTTGTTTGTGCTGGATAGAAAAATTTAACAATTCTATGCCGAATACGCAATAAAGCAATTGATGCTATTGACAATACAATAAATATTATCCATAGTGAATAAAAGTAAACCATATACACTGGATCTGTTTCATACGCCTGTACTGTACAATGATCCATTTCATAATCTAAATTTATATTTGTTAAATATCCAATGTTTGTTAGCAATTTATTTACCATTTCTTTAAATAATCCGCTTCCAGTTACTCTGGCATAAGTACCTTCTGCATCTTCATAGCTTTTAATTTCATCCTGTATTTCGTTATCCTCTTCTGCATAACTTACAAGTACTCTATTCAATAAATTTATCAAATAATGCACATGTTGATCTAAATAAAAGATACAAAATAGTACTGAGCCAAGAATAAGTACTAAGAATAAACGAAATAAGGCTTTCTTTAGATTGATCCATGTATAACCAAATTTACTCCATAGAACAAGCGATTTCTCACTTGACTTCAATGGGAATAATGTTTGTCTACCTTCTGATGAGCGTTTTTGATCAATCAGCTCACATGTTGACTCAGAATATAAATTATCAAAGTTAACATTCAATAGATAATTTGATATATACTTATGTGCTTGATAGACTAGTAGAACAAAACTTAATCTTAGCAGGGTAGTCAATAATAAAAGGAAATAGAAGAGAGTCTCCATGGTATTAGGCGATGCTTTACTCACATGTTGAACAACATGTATGTTCTCTTTAGTCCAATCTTCCCATTTCATATTTTCTTGATTCTTCTGGCTTTCATTGACCAATATTTCAGCTTTCAGTGAACGATTGAACACTTTCAGTACTTCATAAGATTGTTCAAGATAACTGCCGAGACCTGATTCAAGATCGAATGGCATTATATCAACTGCACATTCTTTCCTCACCGATTGAATAGTAGTAAATGATTCACAGAATTCTTCTGCAACGAACTGTTTATCACATAAACCGTCTAACCATACACCTTGCATATCACGTTTTTCTGTAAGATCTTCACATACTACCAGAGATTTATTTAAACAACTGGCAAATTTTCTTTCATGCATAATCATACATGTATGTATTAAGTTGTTGAGCATTTCATATTCTAGCTGTACATTCTTAAATATACTATCCATGTCTATATTATCTTTAGGTTTATTTAATAAGTTTTCTCTTCGACTGTATACTTTTGCATTAGCTATATACTTTTGAACTTTTTCATCTAATCTTTGTTTCATTTCATTTGAAAGTTTTGTTGCTTCTGTTTTATACAGTGCTGAAATAGTATCATCTGGATAGGCATTTATGAATTCCTCTGTCAATGCTTTGTAGTCTGCAGTCTATAAAGAATAGAAAACAGTCAAGCATTAAGACTCGTACAAGTGCATATAACTGAAGTGCGTGTGCGTGTGGAGTGTTATCAGGTTGAAATGAAGCTAACTCTTCATTACAACTTAACCAGTACATGGTGTTGTTGTCTGATTTGTAAAGAGACATACAAAACACTGTCTTTGAAACTGAGACCTATGAAATAAACCACAATGACATAAAATCATTTACTGTATAATTTCATCGTAATGTTAAAAAACTGTATTTTTGTACTGAATTTGATACGGGATGATTTTGCTGACTATTGACTGCTACCCTAGAACATAGATAACCTTCCCTGCTGGAATTGTACTACAGATGACTTCCACTTCATTTTTTGAGATTTCTACAAAACAATAAGAAAACTTAATTCACCTGAAATGTGTAATGCGCAACACATTTCAGACAGTCTGGTCATTCATGTACTTGTCAAATATGGGTAGAAGTTAGAATTCATGAGCCATTGAATCGGGTCCCAGTGGCTAAATAGTATACGAGGTTGCCTTGTAACAGGAAGGTCCTGGGTTCGAGTCCCAGTGGGTGCGTACTGCCGATGATTCCCAAACTAGGATGAAACAGCAGCTGTCCAGTACTCCTTGCTGGTTTCCAATGGTTCTCTAACTGATATCAATCCGTGATCAACTCGTAAAAAATATTTTTGTAAAATGTAACTTTTTTTCCTTCACGTTCCCCAGTGGAACATTAGACTTCAAGCTAGAGGCTTGAAGTTTCTGTAGCAGTGTTTATTTTACAGGATAGGGTTGCTAGCCTCATGCCCAACCTTTCCTATTACCAGCATTATTTCTGGCTTAGTCAGGTAAAGGAGTGCGTCTGTGGCCGGGGATCGAACCCCGGACCATGTGCATGGTCGCCGAGCGTCCTAACCGCTATACTACTGACGCACAAAATGTAACATTAAAGTCTGATAAATAATCAAAGACTGAGAGCAGCCCTCAATAGAACTAGAATCTAATCCAAGTGCAGTTAATAGTTAATGAGTAAATTCTTTTCTTCCAGCACCATTCGAATCCTCTGCATACCGAATGTGAAGTGACACAGTTTTCTCTAGCTTCATATAGTGTTTCTTCCAGGCTTTGAGGTGAAACCAGCAGACAATACTTATTTCATTATTAGCAAATCTTTTGGTTAGTAGGTTCATCCACAGCTGATGCTTCGGTTATAGATATCTCTGCACAATCTAAGATATTATTCATATCGCGAATGAGGCATCATTAGAATAGGTGAAATGTGGGTAAACTTAGCTAACTTAAATATTTATACAATCAATTTTAGAACAGTTAGTTCCTTTGACAAATATAAATAAGGCATTAGGAAGATAAATATTACTATATGGTATCGTTCTGTAGTTGTTTCACGATTGATTTATTAAGTCACATAGAATATCTAAATGTACATAATCTGAATAAAATTCCAGCATCATCTGCTGCAAAGCATTTATTAACTGATTAAAGGCTTAATGACAAGCTGACATCACTTAGAGAACCCTTGAGAAACCAGGGAATACTGGACAGCTTCTTCGTCCTAGTTTGGAACTTTTCAGTGGTGCGATTCCAGTACCCTTCAGTTATAAGGCTGGCTAGTAGACCATTTTGGACACTGGAACCTAGTCCATTGGTCCGTGAATTCCAGTTTCTGCTTAATTTGCGATATACCTATTAATGTCCGGTCACAAAATCAATAATTATCTCTGTTTCTCAATTATTTCACATGACTTTAATTCAAGGTTGTTAAAGGTGATGAAAGCACTTTGAATTAATCATGTGCATCCCAGAATGTGTACAGGAGAAAAAAATAGACTTCAGCCTTTGCCTACCAAGGACTACCTGACCTACTAAAGTACGATTGGTTAATTAGTATGGACTTTTACTTTATATAATTAACTGTCAAACATATTATTTAGATAGCATTATTAGAAGACAGAGTTTATCTGAGAAATGTGATGCATTCTGAAAAATAATCTGACCACACATTTATTTGTCAAACCAACTTATATGAAAAATGTAAGGTCAGTTAAAATAAACAAAATGATAAAAGATTTAAAAATATAGAGGATAATAATTTTGATAACGCAATCAAATAATAATTGTGCGTCGGTGGCATAGCGGTTAGGACGCTCGCCGACCATGCACATGGTCCGGGGTTCGATCCCCGTCCGACTCACTCCTTTACCTCGCTAAGCCAGAAATAATGCTGGTGAAGAGGAAAGGTTGGGCATAAGGCTAGCAACCCCATCCCGTATAATAAACACTGCTGCAGAAACTTCAAGCCACTAGTTTGTAGCCCTATGTTCCACCGGGGAACGTGAAGGAAAAAATATCAAATAAGGATTACCTAGGCATGTCAAAGATATACACCCAAATGGGTAGAACAACAAAAAACTGTAAAATCTCGATAAACGCAGGTGGCAGACGACCAACTTTGTCTATAACAAAACACTTAGTTGATATATATATCACAAGACTGACAACAAAACAGCTTTCAACATTATCTATGAAAATAGTCAGGGGATTACTGAAGTACGCAGAAGTGACAATTGTCCCCAAGATTAAGCTCCCTTCTACTGTTCGCACGAGTACAATTTATTTTTATCCTTATCCTACCTTCGCAATCCGTATTTGATCCTCCTCATTCTCGAATCTCTCAGCATTGTAACTTTTAGTGAATGGTGACTAGCAGTGGAATCCAGGATACGCGTTTCGTCCTCTTCGGGACTAGTCGTCAGGATGCACCTCCATTCCCTAGTAAGTGATGGTGTCCCCATTGAGACTCGACCGAAGTATCCATCGTTTCAAACGCCACTAGACAACTCGGGCTACAAGAGCCGCCTCTAATGCAACAGGCATCAATAATTATTCGTTTTTAGTTCAGTTTTGAGTTCGCCTCAGTCATCATCAAAGAGGCCATGCTAGGAGCCGACATGTTAACAGAGGCAGAACATTTCGGTTCAATCAACCAAAGGAAAAATCAATACTGAACTAAAAACAAGCCTTTATCATTCTGTTTATTTAAACTTGTCTTTCATTTTTCATATAAACTGATTTGACATGTAAATGCATGATCAGATTTTTAGAAATGTACTGCGCCAATGCATCAGATAAACTTTGTATTTAAATAACGCTATCTAAATTTATCAAAGGGAATAGTTGCTTTAAACATTTCCTTTTATTATTCTGAACTACAACAGCTGTTAAGTAAACGTAAAGAAACTACGAAATGATATTGTAGCGGCGAATAATTCCCCAATATTATTTTAGCCTAGAGTATTCACCACTCAACATTGAATGTTGACCTTCACTGTTTAAGTCGATTAATTATGCTTAAAGTTCGCGGTCAAGCATTCACGCCATTTGGCATACTGTGGTGTTACTTTTGGTCATTCGTGCACAGACCCTAGCTAGCTAAACAATCATCATCTCACTACTATTCTGATCCCAAAATGTATCTCGTATTTTGAAAAATCAATTTGGTATTTCGATCTGTCTTTGGTCTTAGCAGAGTAAATGCTACAGGAGTTGGAGGATAAAAACTTAAGTTTGTATACATCTCACTCTGTGTAAAAGTAAACATCCCTTCATCGCTTAAAATACAATCTCGCACTTTGGTTGGACACTAGTAACTAGTGTGATGTTTCTAGTCCTTTCTTTGGTGCGGTCTGAATTCTATCAGTCAGGTTCGCAATGTGGCCACCATTCTAGATAGCTCAGCATCACGGTGCACATTGATTTGATGATATTAGATGGTTGAAGGCAATCGTTAGGAAGCCTTGGACCTAGGTTTCGTGCTAGTTGGCACTCACCGGTCAGCAAGGCATATCTGCAACCTTGAAGGAACTCATGTCCCTTCTGAATGATAGAATTCAGTCTGCAACAAAGAAAGGACTAGACATATCACACTAGTTACTAGTGTCCAGTCAAAGTATCCACTACAGTCCTACAGGAGGTCAATCGCCAGCCCGAATAGTGGTGAAGTCTCTGACTGCAACACTGAGTCACAGAGGTTTGAGTCTCAGAAGAGACATGAGTTCCTTCGAGATTGCAGATACACCTTGCTGACTTGGTGAGTGGCAACTAGCACGAAACCTAGGTTAGATATGGCTTCCTGCCAATTGCCTCCAACCATCTAATACAATCTTGCAATATTTGTCTTCAGAACGCCACACTTAAATACAATCAATACTGATGTAAATAAATGACAATAGGTTAAAACAATGTAATATAAACAAAGATTTCATGCCCTTGCTCTCCTCCTCAGTCATTATTATTTATTTTCTACTTACCAGATTATTTAGTAATGGTAAACTATTCTCATAGTCTGCAATTGCATCACTCAAATTCCTCCCAGTACTGTGCATCATATCCAGCAGTGATGGTGAGATTGCAACATGATCTGGTGGATATATTTGTTGATTTTGTGAAAGAATCAAATCGGCTGAAGACTTTGTTATATTATCCTCTGAAGGATCTATATAATTCAGTTTATTAAAATCTCTTGATACATTGTATGCCAATTCACTGAGACAATCCAAGATATTACCTACAGACTTCATATTGTATTCACTTGATGTCAACGGGCCAAAAAATGTTGTATAAATCATCTGATTAGCAAAGTAGATTTGACCAATCGCTAATCCAAATGTTGGTATAATTAAAAATAATAAACAGCGTACACGTAGTGAGATTAATGCACCGATCATCAGTGTAATTGTGATACACACTTTTGTTTGTTTCTCAATTATTTCCATAATTTTTAAAGCATCTTCATTAGATGCTATATCCATCCATGAATATTTTATGTAATATGCATCAATTCGGTGTTCATCTTTAACTAATAAAGCATTTGTTGACGGAATATTATTTATCATTGCAAATATTAGTAGACTTGCTAGATAACCTATAATCAGGAAGATTATAGCACGTAGTATGAATATTAAATAACTTCGGTAAAAGTAATTCGCCTCTGTATTGATCAGATCATTCCCATCGGCATACAGTAAAGCTTCAAGCAATGGTAAGCGATTACGTAGATAATATCGAAATTTATGCGAATACTTTAATTTCCTCACTTTGAAATTCAATCTTGGAACATATATGGCATAGGGTTGTTGTTCAACGGAATCTTTTAGTACCCATCCAATATTCATGTCTTTCTCAATTTTTCTTACTTTAGAGGAGAAATCATTCAATTCCTGTTCACTTGGTTTAGCGTACAGATGAAAGTTTTGACATGCGTCAAGTAACTTTGAAGTTGATATGTAGCCTGCTGGTCCATAGAAAATATTTACCTTACGACCAGTCATACAATCTTGCCTAGTATCATATGGTCCAAGAGTAAAAGTTCCATCTCTATGCCTTCTTGAACCATCTGCATATGTGCGTGATCCTGTTCTGTGTGTTCTTGAACCATCTTTATGCGTTTTAGACCCTGTTCGATGAATACGATTACCTTTACGATCTGTAATAGAACCTGAACGATGAATTAACTTTCTAGGTTTAGGGAGTTTTTCTCCGGCTGCAGTTAATACTGAACCATCGTGATGAGTACGTGATCCATCCACATGTGTAATTGATCCTGTTTTATGAGTTATAGATCCTGTACTGTGTTCTATAGAGCCTAGTGAAGGTGGTGTCAAGTTTCGATTGAATTCTGGTTGCATGAAAAACCACTTTTTACATGGGAAATTAGGTGAAATAATTTCGTATGTTTTTCTACTCATAAACAGCTGTAATAAATGCAGACTAATATTCACAACAGAATATATGCAAGCCATAGAGTTCAGCTCACTTGTTATTTGTAGTGTAATAGAAGTTATACAATCTCGTGTATAAACTGGTACAATATGACTAATTTGATCAGAATCTAAGGTTGTAATCGGATTAAGTATCTCCATTGAACAATAAACAGTTTTATCACGATCACAACAACTGAAAGGCAGAAATTCTGCATTTTCTTTTAAATTCCATGGATCGAATTCTAACTGTTGTACAGTATACTTTGAGATATCAAAATATTTTAAATAATCCATGGGAAGTGAATGCTTATTTCGTAACCAGTTCATGTAGGAATTAGCACCACAACAACTAAAATCATATTGTAGTTTTTCCAAATAATTTATAAGCACAATTTTTTCATCCGCTATATATTTGAAAGGAGAAACAGCATGTCTTAGTATACATGAGATTATTAAAAGGAGATTAAACAAATATTCATGTTAAATGTAAACTGGCAGATAAAAATATTTTAGTAAAGTAAATGGGTAGTTTGAGTGTGCGTTATGGATACAGTTTTTCTAGCTGAGATAACATTCGAGGCTGATTACGTAGATCAGTGAGTCATGACTGCAACCAGAGAAAGGGAAAGTAGACTTCTAGATTCTACAACAACCGAGTCACATATTATGAATAGTGAACAGTTCAACATAAAGCAACTCAAACCTAACTGAGGCTACATATCTAGTTATTCTTTGGTTTTCTTATATCTTCTTCTGAATTAATTTACATCGTATATGTAGGTTTTACATTAGACGGGAGATATGAAGGCTTGATAAGAGCTTATAGACAAAGTTGCAGACAACATCCAACTTCCTCCACCTCAAAACACATATCCAATCTACTTGCTCACTAGCGCTTTATATTTTATCACTCATCTTATAAATGAAAGTTAAATTGACGGCTTTTGCCTGCTTGAATTCTGAAGTGAACATAAGGGTTCATCAGCACATCTCCATTGCACTTGATTGATTCACTATTATCCTTTTTAAGTGGCTGCACGACCGCCCAGGAGTTTTCATTTCCTCTCGCATGATACCCTACACATTACTCTCGAAAGCCTGGAGTTTGATGTCACGTGAATGTCTTTTCAGTATATCCCCCATCCACCTCCATTTCCTTCTGCATATAAATTGATTAATAGATTCTTGGCTGTTTCTCAGGCAATATCGTTTCAGCTACAGACAGAACGGATGAAGACGTCAAAGGCAGCCAGAATCGGAAAGGCAAGATACACCTTCATCGCTCGGAAATCGGTTTAAAAATCTTCTGCACTCAGAATAAACAACAAGATTCAGATTTTCAACACCAATGTCAAATCAGTTCTTCTGCATGGGTCAGAAACTTACCCTACGCATGACGACAGGCATTTCCAACAGGCTATTGCAGACTTTTACCAACATTTGTCTTCTCTGGCTTCATACTGAAGGTCAAATGGCAAGCCAGAAAATATTAGGGACAAGAACCAAGTTCCATGGAACCAACCAAGAACCTATTGCTCAATGAATATCCTGGAGGAAATGGAGATGGACTGAGCACACGCTGAGGCGACAGGCATCTCACCCAGGCCCTCGGATGAAACCTGAATGAGAAACGATGAATGAGGTGTCCAAGGGTGGCGTGGAGTAGAATTGTGAGATTATGAACTGCCGTAGGGCCAGCTAAAGGGGAAACTACGAAATAGAACAAAGTTTAGATGTGCTTTTGAAGTCCTAAGTCCCATTAGGAAACCTAGGGAACAGTATTAACAAATAATAATAAGCTTTGATAAAAAATCAGCAGTATCTTGCTGAAAATGCTTTTAATGATTTGAGTGCTGAGTCTCTAGACAACACTGGACTACTGACTCGACATTATTGTTGGAAATTTGGATTTTGTTCCTTGAGTTGTAGATCCCTGCACTGATTGGATTAATTTTCCAATACTGACTGTCTTTGACATTCTCATACAGGTGAGTGAAATAGGCAATTTAATTTAGATTTATCTCACTCATGACAGTTAGTGTTTGCTGATACTGGTAGGGTATCTTCATTACTTTTGTCTCCTTTATATTCACTGGAAGTCCTGTACTCGTTTGTAAATGTTCAACTTTATGAGACACGAAACATAAATCATTCCCAATTTCCAGATCTTCCAGTTTGTTTAACCCAGCCAAGTGTATGCTCATTTTCTTAGTCCGCAGCAAGATCCAATTCACCACGATTGTAATCAACCTTGTTCTACTCCTTTCCTCACTTCAGAGGCTTCAGTGAGCCTTCTGTTATGAATTATCTGGCATAAGGCATCATAATTTAAGCTTTTGAATGAAATTAACAAAGGTTTGAGGCACTCCGCAATTTTAAAGCTGCTGAAAAATTACTTTACAATCAACGCTGCCAAAGGCCATCACATAGTCGATGAAGTTAAGACAGAGAGAATAGTATGATTCTAGCCTCTGTTCGATGGTGATGCTTCGTGTTATAAATTGATTCATACACGACTTGTTTTTTTGCTAAATCCAACCTATTCCTGATGAATTTAGTTGAATACATTTTATTTTCAAGCTGTTCCAAGCTTTAGTCAAAATTTAATCGATTACGACTGAGAAAAAGTAGGTAATTCAATGGTATGTGTTACTTATATAAGCTTCTGTCTATCCCACGCAAAATACTAAGCCGCGTCGTTCTGGAGAGAATCAAACACGCCACCCTGGATGAAAAACTTCGAGCAGAACAGGCTGAATTCAGGAGAAACGAGTCATGCATCGATCAAATGTATTGATCAAATCGCCACACTACGTATCATCATTGAACAGAGCTTGGATTGGCAGTCAGCTCTCAATCTCAACTTCATTGACTTTGAAAAGGCATTCAACAGCGTCGATCCAGAGTTGATTTGAAAACTACTTTGCTATTATGGGGTGCCGCCAACAATTATACATCTCATCCAATAGTTGTCCGACAATACTGCATGCCAATTAATCCACAACGGGGATCTCACGGAATCCTTCGAAGTGAAGACCAGAGTAAGACAAGCTGGCTGCCTACTATCTCCAGTGGTTTTTCTGATTGCTGTAGACTGGATAATGCGACAGACAGCGGGCGGCGAGGAAACAGGCATAAAATGGACCCACACAAAAAAATTGGAGGATCTGAACTTCGCCGATGATATATGTCTGATTTCCCACAAACTGGAAGATATGCAAGTGAAAAGCATTAAGTTGGCAGAAGAAGCATCAAAGACAGGATTTCCTTCAGGTGAACATAGAGAAAACAGAGGTGATGAAGATTTCTGGCCAACAGCAAACAAAAATTAGCACAAATGGGAGAAATCTGAAAGAGGCAACCTCTTTCACCTACTACCTACCTGGGAAGCATCGTTTCAACTACAGGCAGACGGAACTGATCAGGATATCAAAGCGAGGATCGGGAAAGCAAGGCAAGCTTTCACTACTCTCAAGTCTGCATGGAGATCAACAGCAATCAGCTTGAAAAACAAGATCCGGATTTTCAACTCTAATGTGAACTTAGTGCTAATACACGGATCAGAGACTTGGTGCGTCACGAACAGACCTTCATCAACAGCTCTCTTTGCTCAATACTCAAGATCAGATGGCCGGCCAGAAAAGATCAGCAATACGGAGGGATCTCTGGGATCAGGAACCAGTTGTGCAACAAATATGCAGGAAGAAATGGAGTTAGGTGGATTGGCCATACTCTGAGAAAACAAACCATCAAGTGACATCACATGCCAGGCCATTGCTCGAGTGGAACCCAAATGGGAAGTGGCGATTTGGTCGCCAGTGCGAAGGTGACATGGATGAGGTCATGCGGAGAGGAGATGAAAACATGTGGGCTGACGTGGAGCCAGGTGAAGAAGTTGACATGTGGCTGAAACCCTGTGTTCCTCTAGGAACTTAAGGAACTTATATATATATATATATATATATAACTGACACATACTTACTTGGTAATTCCGCTGAAGCAATCCTGTCAAATATGTTATACAAATGATTTGATACATCATTCTGTAAGAATCCAATATCATCTAACATAATAAGCAGACAGTATATACTTAAGAAAAATGAAAATATAACATAAGGTTGGATAAATAAACTCCAGGTATATGTTGTAAAATAATAAAACAGTTTATACTGATTACGCTTTAAATCATTAGATCTAATTCTAATAAATAAAATCAACGCCCAATAGGCTGTGCATATTATTGTACCGCATAATATTAAAGTGATTTTAACAAATAAATGACTTTTTATTCGATATTCAACGTCCAATGTAAAGTTTGATTCACTTGTGATTAAATTTGTTGGAAAAAATGATACTGAATTGCTAAACATTAGTATATTATGAAATAGTATTAAAAGTGATATGGAAAGATTTATTACACAACTTTGAAACTGCCACATTCTATGTATTTTCTTTTGTATTTTTAATGTGAATAATTTCAACAAAAGATGTTTCTGTTAGATTTCATTTCTTAGAGAAATTTTCCTTTGTTGTTTAAATGATACTGAGGATTTATTGACCTTGAGTCATGTGAATAAAGTAGAAAATTGATTTTTATTTATTCTTAGTTAATTGAGATAAATGATTTTTTTAATGTATAAATGTGCATAGATGATTTAAGGTTTTCGATTATGTAGCGTTCTTTAAAGATGAATTCAAATGCCGTATAGTTAAGCAATTTGATGAGAATAATATGTGGCTAGTTTGTAAGAAACAAGTGAACATTCTGTGAGTTTCTGAGTACTTTTCATGCAACACAGGAAGATGTACTCTTGAAATGTTACTTCAAGTCATCAGTGATTTGATAGCCTGTCGATGGCCGTACTTTCTTGTGCCCACAAGTGAGATAAACAAGTGATACAGTCACTTGTGATTGATCAGTTTGTCATTAGAGTTGCGGTAATTTCACATTTCCAAGGAGCGTTTCATCCGGTCGGTCGCATAACTGACGACACATGCTATTACAGAACAGGGAAGAAATGATATGCCAGTGGATTTATTTGATGAATTAGGTGGATTCATCCCATACCAAAGTCTAAGGACTTGGCGGGAGTGTCACGAATGCATCCAACGTTCCGAATAGGTGATAACTTTATACAACTTCACTTATCGCTTGACTATTATTCTCAGAGAACCTTAAGTTAGCATAAAATACATGGCAGTCTGGTTAATCAGGAAGAAAACGGCATGGTAGATGTAGTATATTTGCACCTATGTATAGCCTATTCTTGTCAGGAAGATCGGAAAGCGGGCATCAAACAATGTAAGCCTCATGTTTTTAGTTGGAATACACTGGGTCTCCATTCACCTTCAGAATTAATCTTGAGTTCAGTTGGAGTAAACTAGTTGATCCCATCAGTATTGTGAGAATACAGTGAAAGTAAGTAAACACCTTCATGAAATGATTGTATTATTAGTAGCCATCTATCTAAGTTAATAATGAATTCGTTGCGATAATAATACCTATTATTGTTGTTATTATAGTCATTATGAACTGACTGACTGGTGCCAACGTAGAACTTTGCACCGATGTGCAGCAGTTCAAGTCGCCACACTTCACTTAGCACAAAAAGCAAGAGAAGAAAGTAAAAAGAAATGCAAAACAGAGACAGTAAACAGAAATATGAGGCAAAAAGAAAAGTAATATGGAAGAACCATATAGTTTTATTGGATATTATAAGTCACAAGGAGTGGATGCATCTGCGCCATTGAGAACGAGTCATTATGAAGATGAACGCTGTTATTATCATTGCTGCTAATATTGTTATTATTTGTCATAAAGCCGTTGTAATTTGTGTTAGAATTCCTGTTCAAGCTTTGGAAATTACTGCATAACTTATTATTAAATAATTTCATCATTTCATGATGCTTCGATGGACCTACTAGATGTCGACCAACGATAAATCATGAAGTCTCTTAATTTTTATGAAAACTACTTAGCTACTTCTATATGTTGTTTATAAAGTGATTACTTGTATAAACTTGCCAGGCAGTCATCTGGAAAATTCCTTTATTCAGATCATACATGTACTACCCATGTTATTAATGCTTTTATGGAACCTTTTCAGACTTAAGGAGAAACATATATTTACTGTGTGCGCAAATGGAACCTAATGACAGTAAAGAAAGATTACTCATCAGAATTATCTGTAAATCTGAAATCTAATTTTTGTTTAATAAACACTTTTTCATTGAATCTGTGTTAGTCTAAGCCACGTAAGAAGGTGTAGACTGGCTTCCTGGTTGGGGTCCTCGGGACTGTAAAAACCAATGGTTGGAAACAAATGGTGACATGGCTCAAAATAGTTCTCAATGGCCGGCGCAGATGCATCCACTCCTTGTGACTTATGATTTCCAATGAAACTATATTGTTCTTCGTTATTACTATTCCTTTGTCTCACACCTCAACTTTCTGTCTATATTATGCATTTCTCCTACTTTCTTCTCTTGCTTTGTGTGCTACATGGAGTGTGGCAACTTGAACTGTCGCACATATGTGCAAAGTTTTATGTCGAAAACAGACAGACAGAATCTGTGTTCCTTATGTTGTAATGCGATTCTGTTCCAGTAACATTAGTAACACGTGCTAGGGTAGGAACTAAGGGTTAACTATTATGAATAAATGCGGCGTCTCGAAAACTTTTGTTGATGCGATTAGATGAACAGATAGTGATGTACCGTGTTCTGTGGCTGCGAAACGTAGGCATTCTATTTTAGATTAATATCATAACCGTAGATGTATTGAGTCATGCGTCTAACAGTATAGATACAGTCTTTTCCTCATGGTACATAACGATATCTAGAAATCTCAAGCGAGATTTTTCAAATAGATTTATATTTACTTTTTGACTATGGACCGTGAGTCAGTTGATGTGTTCTGCTAAGATGGTAGATAACTCTAAACGCTTTATAATCTAAATACCTTCTTTCAGATGTGGACATATTTACTTTATTTAGCTGCACCATATTCTTTTTACCAATAAACTTCTTTAAATACCTACTTTTACTTAGTAATTCAAAGAGAACCTCATATTATAATCTGTACGCCACAACTTACGCAAAGGCTAATATTCAGTCTTATCAAGTAAAAATACACAAACGAATAACGAGGAATACATTCATTAATGAATTAACATGTAATACAAAATCAGTGACACTGTGGAAATCTTTTTCTCCAGCACCGAACTCCATGAAATCCCCGAAAGTAGATATTACATGAAAAAGAAAACAAGGACTCAAAAAGTGTAGACATTGTTATCACCATAAATACAAAATTTAATTACTTAAAGTGCTAAGAAATACTAAATAATGTTTTAAATTGTGTAAAGTTACATCAGTCAATATTTTTTCAATCAGAGAAAATGGACATTGCATCTGTCTGTAAATATCAGGTCTGTGTGATAAAAACAAATAAATACTATGTGTATATAGTTCCTGGATATTTCTGTTGATTTCTCTTAAAGAGAATCATGTAGAGGAGCTTTGAGACAGTAGCAAAGGTAGAGAACAAAGAAAGTGAAAATTATTAACAAAACGAACTAGTCTACCTAATCACGTCGATGCTGAATCCTTTGGACTGCAAAAAAACATTACTAGCAGTCATTATAATGCGTGTCTTTAAGCCACTCGGCGTTTTCTAAACGAAATAGTCAGTATTTCAACTATTCATTAAACTGCCGTAATTCAGAGCCACCGAATATACCATCTTTTGATATTCATGCTAACATCACTTCATTCCACCGGATTTTAGCAGGCATACCAGCATAAAAGTGTGTAAAACAACGAATACTTGGCCAATTTTAAGTTTTATCTAATAAATGTAGTGTGTTGGCACCAGCTGACCATTTGATCTACAGCCGTCTACAGACTGCCCTATGATTTCCCGCTTTCTACTCAAGTCTGAGTAGATAAAAAGAAGCACGATACGCCCTTGGTTTGAGATATATCACAACATTATTCACTAACATAAATGCTTGATCCTATATAGTACCGAGTGACTCATATTGTGACGACAGAAGACAAGGGCCAGGCAAAAGATCGTTTATTGAGAAAATCAACAGATATTTATAGATTTTTATGTACATTATTATTCGTTATTGTTAGCAGAGAAGCAACGTATTCTGATTGGTTGTCTTCTTGCTTAAGGTTATTATGTCATCTCCTTGTGACCGTTTCTTAGAAAGTCAGGCCATATATCTGCGAACCGTATTTGCACACGTTAAATCTGCTGCGACTGGTTGGTTAAGATTTGTTATTGTTTTTCTCATGACCCCGATTCAGGATGAAAACATTGACGTAAATTGTTGTCTACAATTTTGGCTTGCAGACAGCTCTCACCACAATATGAGTGCTTGCTAACCAGAAGTGATCTAAATACCGGATGAACATTTCATTTGTTTGAGGCTGACAGTTCATCAGTATTCTGCTCGGTTTCGCTCAGCTCAGAGAACCAAATCTGTAAAAACCACCGGATTTCTGGCCAGCTGATTAAAACAAATTTGCAGTTTACACAGTCTGAGATGAAATTTCACTACATTTTCCTTTGTAAACTGATATTATTCAGATCACGACTTATGATCTGCTTGGTAGCATCAATGGCAATCAAGAAAGCAAGGATAAATGCAGGTAACCATAATTATGGTGAAAATGATAAATTATGAAGGCGTATGTAGTGATAAGCTTAGTGGTTTTAAAGACGGATGTTCAAACGGACCCAACATAAATAAGATTTCATATTAATAAAGTACGAAAGTGGTAGTCAGATGGAAGTACAGAAAGTAGTAAAGAAATATGTGAAAGGAGTGACAAAGACTAGTAAGAAAAGGTTCCTTTTCTCAAAAAATAAAGGAGATATAGGTATTTAGTTCTTTCTGTTAAGACAGACAACCTATCGTTGTTAAAGGTGAATTCATGAGTGATGCGTGTACTGACATGTTAACCTGATTGAGCGGTTTTCAATTGGTTCCTTTGGCATTAATTTTGCGAAGATTTGCAATGCCATACAACCAATCATATTTATTTACTTACAGCTTGAATTTCTGAGGTTTCTTTTAAATATTAATGGCATTTATTTTGAAATAATAAGGCGTCGTTGTTGTCGCAGCTACGCCTGACTTTTGTGTCTATCTCAGTGTGGGGAATATTTTCAAGTGACCTACTGATTATAGTGTTATGTCTGGAGGCTCATTCCAGTCAAGTTAGATGACAACCACAAATCGGTAACACTCCGTTATAACACTTTCTTAAGTAAAGGAGGCGTAATACTGGCATAAATATCAATGGATCAGTCTTCAGACGCTATTTACAATACAGAAAGGTTCCGCTATATACAACAGAAGAATGTGAGTCGTGTTGGAAAGTATCAGTTGGATGGTATAAATTGTCTTCAAATGATTTAGTTTTGCTTGTTGAGTGGCCGGCATTAGTCAAATGAAGCACTATGGAGTTTAAGGGGAAGCTTTTACCTTTCCTTTATTCAGATGTGGTGTGTAATGCTGTCTAGTTGTAGGCCCATCATTACTGCCCCCAGCACAGCAGATGAATGAATGAATATACACGCATAAATGAAAACATTTCTCATTCGTCATGATTACTGCAGAAGCAGTGATGCAAAGGCTTGAAAACATAATCCTACCGAAGATTAAATCCAAAATCTGGACACGTTACGTAGATGATACATTTGTAATAACCAAAAGAAACGAGTTGGATAAAACTCACAACTTAATAAACGACGTCTTCAACGACATCAAATTCACAAGAGAGGAGGAATCCGAAAACAAAATCCCATTTTTGGATGTCTTGGTCAAGCAAACAACCAGAGAGGAATTAGAAACTCAAGTTTATAGAAGATCAACTCACACGGAATAAATACTGAATTACAACAGCAACAGTCCAATAAAACCTAAAAGGAATTGTATACAAACACTATTCAAGAGGCCCAGGACTCATTGCAGCAAACCCACCTTAAGGAAAATTAAAGAAAGATATCTCATGGACGCCTTTCTTCCAAAAGAATGGATATCCACAGAATTTCAATAAAGGAAATATACCCTCAAGCCAACCTACCAAATCAAAGGCCCCCAAGGAAAGCACAAAGAAACTCGCCCTACCATACATAAAGGACATCTCAAAAATCACTGTAAGACTCTTCTAACCCTTAGGAATTGATGTCACACTCAAACCAACAAAAATCGCTTCACTCAGCTCTATGTCAACCAAAAGACTCAACAGTGAAAGAAGATAAAACCAACATCATGCACAAAATAAATTGTAACAACTGCGGAAAGCACTACACTGGTCAAAGTGGATGTCCCCTTCGACTTCGTATCCATGAACATAAACTAGTCGTCAAAAGACATGACATCCACTCCCTCATATCACTACATACATACAACCACGGACATCAATTCGACTGGGACAACGTTCAAATATTAGACAGAGGAAACACCAAGAATGCTAGAGAATTTTTAGAAGCCTGGTATTCCAGTGAATCGTCAATCAATAGACACATCGAGATAGACAAAATTTACCAACCGATAAGAAGGAAATATCACACACAAAGGGTCAAAATTCAAGTCAAGGAAACAATCAGCGCCAATACCAATACAAGTAGCCTAGAGGGTGTGAAAACACACGAAAACAACCAATCATCTTGAAGGTCACCAGGAGAGATGACTAATAAACTCGTGGAGAAATCTGAAAGCTCACTTCAAATTGAAGTATGCGCTGAAGATGTTGCCTAGTAGGGCAGTGAAAGCTTCGCCAATTAACTATGCATCTCAGAGAACACAACTACATCAAAATCCTCCACCTGAGCTACAAATCTTCTTCATCATGTCTAAATTTTGATAGGCATACTGTCTCTTCATTCATTCCCTTACAAGTTTTTACACCGCTATCGATTAGCCTATCCAATATAAAGTTGCATACAATAATATTCCTGGTTGTCCTCCTACATTAAAGACCAGGTAGTTTCATGAAATCATCTAATCTTCAGTATAGACCGAAAACATCTGTTAATGGAAGTCTCTAGCCTGTTAGAAATTCTTTCCATGATGCACCAAATCTCAGAAGTGTAAAGAAAACTCTGATATAATATTAGTGTTGAAGATCCTGATCTTGTTGCCGACGCTGAGTGCAGAACACTTGCACAATTATTTCAGTCTATTGAAGACCTGTCTCGCCTTTCCGATCTTGGTTTTGGCAGCCCTTTTATAAAAACAGATAATAGACAGAAGGAAACTGAATTATCTGAAAACTCATTATCAAATTACCCTTTAAATATTCTAAATTATTCTCGAAAGTTGGTTTTTATTAAGTGGATCTGACATATTTTGACTTGCTACTAAAATGAACAAATGTAGACTAGAAGTGCATCTGAAATTTTATATAACAATGGCTGTGGTTAGAATGAAAACCTACTTGCAGTCGTAGCCACTAAATTAAGAGATCCAAGTGAGCTGGATGCTAGTTCTAAGCATGTATTAATCGAAGTTTTTATAGTAACTTCAATCATCACTAAATGATTTCATATAAGTTCGCTGAACCAGGGTAACTTTAACCTAACTAATATATGCATCTTATTTCTGAATATCAGTGATGAGCATATCTGTGAACCATAATAAATAATAATAAATAATAAAGTGGATTCGATTTATATCAGTCGATTGATCAGTGTTAGAATGCTTGCTAGCCATACACGTAATCCGAGTACCATTTCCAGCTGATGCATTCTTAAAACTCGTCTGGATGGCAGTAGGTTCAGAAAAGTGTGGAAATCAGGCGTAAGGCCAGCAACCTTATTCTGTGAAAGCAACACCACCTCTACTGAAACTTCAAAAACTTGAATCCTTGTGCTCCATTTGAAAATCACTGATTAAAAGAAATTAACACCTGGTAAATAAGCCTGTATGTATTAGTATAATTCAACTTGATGCCTTTCTGATAATATATTGCTTTATATCTAATTACTTTTGGTAAACCTTTTATTGTGAGGTTTAGGAATTTAAATTAATGGGCTCTTGGTGCTGATGGAAATTATGCGATGTTGTTTAGTTTTCCACTAAGCATTTCTGTAGTTTTGGCAATAGGACAAATGAGGTTGAAAAAATTTACTGCCTACTGTTAACTACTCAACAATGCCTTGAAAAAATGTTTTATTCTACCTCTTATTATTATTATTTCTGATTCATTTTAAACTATCTTTTATCAGTAGCATTATCTTAACTAGTTTCGACACTATTATTATTACTATTATTACTAATATTACTCAGTTCGCAATTCTGTATATATTTGAGTTCTTTGTCTGAGGAATAATTGTTTATTTAAGTGATCTAATTGAACCGTAACCCATTTTATCTTAATTTTAACCTTTCATACTCCCTTCCCTTTATGTATCTGAATATGACCTGGAAAACATTCACACGTGTCAATTTGTCTGGTTAATTCCAAACAGTTTATTTGCTTATCAGACTTATATCTCTCACTATATTCCTAATAGCATATATATCACTGTATGTAGAGTATTCAGCTGAAGAGTTCTATCGAAATTCGATGAACTGATTAAATCCAGATTTACTAACCTTTGTTGCTTGTTTTAGATACTCAGTCATTAGGTTGGAGTCTATTCAAGTATAGTTTTTGATGCAGTGAAAGAGGTATTTCACTGACACGGAAATAATCCCTCCTCAGCAGAGTCAAAAAGTTTCGCCAAGAAGCAAATGGTGATTGTCGCTTCACTTGCTTGTTTTAAATGCTAACAACGCTAGCGTAAATCCCTTCAATACATTCAACACTAAATATTACTGAAAAAACCCCACTTTTTCCATATACCATCACGAAGCCATGATAAAAGAGCAAAATAAATCATTAGTAGTGAAAAACTTGAAATCAGTTTGTAGTCCTTGTAAAAAGATTTAACTAACACTTAACAGAATTAAACCCACTGAGAATTAGCTAATCTGAAGAGGAAGAAGAAGGCGAAGAATCCATCTTCCATTTTATTCACGCATAAAAACACCTGAAAACAGAATAACTACTTTACTGTCAATTGATCTTTTTATTCTGTTTGAAATATACATTTTAGTTGCACATTCAAAATATCACAACCGGATGGTTAAACACCTTCAAAAATGAATAATTTCCTAATTGATACAAACGCAATTAGTTTTAATCACGTGCAATATAAGGCATGATATAAAAAAGGCAATATAATTACTAAAGTCGTGTTTTTCATACAAAACAAAGACAGAGTTTTGAAAAAAATACTACAATAAGTTATTTAGATTATTGTTGGATCGCCTGTAATGTGTGATTGACTTGATGAATTATTGTTTTCTGGACTTCGACTTCGATGTCTTGGTGGTAGAGGTCGTGAATTGCGTAACGGTAGTAGAGGGATAGCCTGTGGTGAGCCGGCATAACTATCCGGTCCCATTTCACTGTCACTAGGTCCTGGGGATCTTTCAAATTCTGATTCAGGCTCATTGTTTTCTTCTCTTGGTTGTCTACGATTTCGAACCCCTGAAAATGGAACAGTGAAGAAAACTGAGTGATTCCGGTTAGTTTACGGAAAAGGGGGGTAATTAATAAACAGCAGTTACTTTGAAAATGCGTTGGAAACCAACTTCAAACCACGATATTTTAAAGGAAGGAGAAAAAGTAATTGTATTCTTTCACCTTAGTGATCATGTTTGTATTACATCTTCTCAGAGACATTTTTTCTCCACAAAGATCTTTATACCAAATAAAAGTGGCTCCTCCACCCAAAAGCATACCAGTTCGTAACTTAAAATGCCTTATATAGTGTTTAAATATGCCATGTTGAACAAGGAAGTGCCTGATGCCCATAAAGTTCACGAATAACCATTAACCAACAATATGTATACTACGTTCAATATTAAATACACACTAAAGCAACATTTCATAATACAGTCAACAGTTTCTTTCGTAAAACTTAAATATAAAAAGACGATAATAAGTTAATTGGTGGCTGGTGACTAGCAGTGGAATCCAGGATGCACATTTCATCCTATTTGGGACTCGTCACTGGATGCGCCTGCATTCTGCACTCAGTGTTGATATTCCCACAGAGGCTCGAACCTAGTGCCCATAGTTTCAAACGCAAAAGCGTTATCCACTAGATAACTTGGGCTACGAGAGTCACCTGTTCTGCAACGAGTCATATTAATTATTTAATCCAATCAATCGACGGGAAAATCTAAAATTCAATTGAAGAAAATAATAGTTTAAAACCTCCCTCCAAACCAACTCCTGAACAGTTAATCTCATGCTGGCAAGTGCCTGGTTACAGGAAGAAATTTCTTGGAGTTCCATTTGGAAGATGCAACCGGTGGGGTTCAACAGGTCAAGCGTGAGGACAAATACTCATCGACAACACTGGCTGGTGGTCACACTACAATCGATAATTGGTAGGAGTTAGAATTCACGGATCAGTGAATCGGGTCTCATTGGCTGAATGTTCTACGCGCTTTCCTTGTAACCTGAAGGTACTAGATTAGAACTCCAGTGGACGTGTACTGCTGAACAGTTCTAAACTGTGACGAAGCCTCTTCCGAGTATTCCCTAGTGCTCAGTATTTCTCTAACTAAGATCACTCCGTGATTAAACTTGAAATAATTCTTATCCCTACAAATTAAATTTTTTTTCATTCTAAGAATATAAAATGTTAAAACGCTTTCGACATTAATACAACAGCCAACAAGACTTAATGCTTTCATTCCGTCAGTTTTCTCCTCTGTAAAGCTTTGAATCCTTAACTTATGACAATTAGTCAATAGTACATACATAAATAATTTTTAGCCAGAATTATCCTTAGGGATATGAAAGAGAGACTTGATGGTAACTCCAAAAGAATATCTACACACATTTATGCATTTTTAGTGAACAGCAATATGCTTTTTAACCAGTAGATAAATGTTTACCTTCAGATTCACTGGGTGACCATTGATCTTCACTATCATTTTCATCTACACCATCGTCAATGGAGCGTGACATTTGTTCACGTGATGGTTGACGTGTTCTCGAGAAATCAGGATAAGCAGCTCCTGGGAGATGATATAAAATTTGAGCATCTGGATCTTCTGGTTGAGCATATTCAGGACTAAATGTTTGTGTATTTTAAAATAAAATAAAGGGCAATGTAAACGTTATTCAAAGCCAATGTCAAACATTATTTTTCAGTAAGAAAACAACAGAGCTTTAAAAAAATTATATTTTCAGTTCCGGAATCTAATCGACTGTAACATGGAAACAACCATACAGTCTTTTCCAACATTTTCACATACTGAGGCGTTATAAGATTCAAGTTGACGAGTCTACTAAAATGCAACTAATCATTTGCCTATACGTCACGTAAGAATTCAAATGTGCATGCACGCGATATAAAGGTTAGCCATATAGAAAAAGCTAAAAATTTCAACTTTCTTAAGAAACAATAGTGACAACAAGAATTTATCTGTCAAACACCTGAATATGTCAGTACAGACAAGAACCCTTCCAAATTTTAACACCAGACGACTATACCCACTTTTGACCTCTATTTATCAGTTACAGAACATTATAGTGATTACAAGCATTGTGTATAGGGCTCACAAACATTTAAGCATGTGATCTAAACTGTGATGGATATTATATTTGTTACCTATTGAACATAAATTATGTTTAGGAAGACAGAATAAAGTTTGAATTCAATCGGAAAAATTTAAAGCAATCGAGAACTCGTTTGAACTCTTCACTACAAAGATAATATTACCATCAGAATTTAGGCTTTTCTAGGCCTCAAAAATTTATTTGTTGAAGACTTCTGGGAATTACAGATAAACCTGAAATTCTCTTTTACATTCCTTGCATTCTGAGTGGAACATACGGCCTCAAGTTTCGAAGTTTCAGTAGCTGTGGTGCCGACTTTACAGGCTCCGGCTAGGTGGCCGGAAATCAAACCCCTAACATCTTGCATCGTTAATGAGCACCATTCTACCTCTGAGCAACCAATGCATTTAATCTTCATTAAGTAGTATAGATTTTAGTCTCAGTAGCCGGGGTAGAATCGATCGGAATATTTTATTTAGCTTAAAAACCGAAGAACTTAGCTTTCTAATCAAGTAAAGTTTACTTTATTGTTTTTCTACGTAACGCCTAGTCTTTCTTGACAATTAGACTTTGATCAGTTTTGTAGAAACCACCTAATGGAAAGTGTCAATAGGTTAAAGTCGCCTGAGGATAATTTCATACCAAGAGCTTTAAACTATATGCATCATTGAAATTTACTAGTGGGAATAATTTAGCGCCTAAAAATCACTCTGTATTACACCTCACAAATATTTCGCTCAATATTCAGAATTGAATTGAAGAAATTCTGTCTACTAGACATTCATTTGTATTTTTGAAACAGTCATTTCAAATCATCTTATAACGCCCTGCATAACCTACAATGTCTACACGATGAAGTTGTAGTCCTGGTGGAAACTTGCATCCCTAATTCTATCAGATTATAAGGACCTAATTGTTTTATGTGTGATAAACCACTTATTCGAATCCCTTTTTGTATTCTCTTAAATACCACGTATAAGTTGAAGTGAATGCAAGTGTGAAACCGATGCAAAACTGATTACCTCTCTGGCATTTTCACATATCACTTATACTGCAGTCAATGCTCTAGAGTGTGTGTGTGTCACAATAAGTTTCTATACAATCTCTGATTAAGTGAAGAAATTTTCAATAGTTGGTTTGTAAGGATCAGATTTATTTTTCGAGTTTGATTACGAACTGATATCAGTTAGAGAACCATTGAAAACCAGAGAGTATTGGATAGCCGTTTCATCCTAGTTTGGGAATCATGGACAGTACGCACCCACTGGAGTTCGAACCAAGAACCTTCCAGTTACAAGACAAACTCGTATACCATTCAGCCACTGGGATCAGATTCAGTGGCCAGCTCATGAATTCTAACTTCTACCAACTCGTGATTTTTAGCGCGACCACCAACCAATGTTATCGGTGGGAAATCCATCCTTACTCCCTACTGGATGAACCTCACTGGTCATGACTTCTCACTAGAACTCTAGGAAACTCGGTACTGTAGAAAGTCACTAGCGAGCATCAGCTTAATTTTAAGAGTTGGTTTGTAAGGATACGAGCTTGCCTTGTAACCGGAAGGTCCTGCGTTCGAACTCCAGTGGGTGAGTACTGCCGGTGATTCCCAAACTAGGATGAAACAGCTGTTCAGAACCCCGTGTTTTTCAATGGTTCTCCAACCAATATCAATCCGTGATCAACTGGTAATAACTGAAGAATATCAGGTAGATGAAAAGTATGTTTGCTGGTAAATCTGTTGAGTTTAAATGAGATTTATTCTTTAGTCAAGATCACTGTAAGAATAAGTGACAACTACTCAACGCATGACAATTACTTTATTTTAGTTTGGAACTCGACAATATTTATCAATAATAATTCCAGAAAAATGATCGATGCAGTCAAAGTACTATTTTATTCATGAGACTGAGATGAAGTTACTTAGTGTTCGTAAATCCTGTCAACGAAGTTAGCTCTCAAGAAGGTTACTTATCTATCTATAACATGAGATAATGATCATGACATATATACTGTGTGTCTTAGCGAAACAAAACAAAATTGACTGGATGACAAGGCAAGTTACTCGCTTCAAAGATATTCTTGAGCTTGTACACGTTGAGTGTTATGTTTAAGCATCGGAAAAAAGCCCGGGGATTAGAGAAAACAACTACTATTTACTGTTTAGGTTTCATTCTTGTTTAAGATGCATTATACTTTTTACAAAACATAACAGTCATTATTAATATATGTGTAAAACTTGGGCACTGTGGTAGTAAGTAACTCCATATTAGTTTGTTTATTTGATATATCACACAGTGAAACAGTATTATTTACTGGATGACGTTTCGAACAAAATTTATTGTTCATAATCATATCAATTATAATCACACGACTTTGACACTTGAGTTTTATAGTTTTCTTTGTTCTCTCCTATTTGTCGTTTGGGTAGTAGAATTTTCCAGATATCGGGGACAGGTGATGAATCATTCCTATTACATGTATTTGTAGTTGATTCGATAAACAAAGCTTCTGTTATCAATCTCTCCCTATACCCTGTGACATTAGATTTTAAAACTGTCATCCTATCCCATCCTATTGTGTGGTTGTGTGTAACTGCATGTAGTGCTATAGCTGAACTATTCTCTAGATTTCTTATCTTATTCGGGTCAACCAATCGAGATTTTGCTAGGTTTTTGTGTTCAGCTAGTCTGACTGCCCCTGTTCTACTAGTTTGACCTATGTATTTGACCTGACAATCATTACAGGGTATGAGATAAACTAAATTGTTTTGTTTTAAGGGCTCTACAGGATCCTTTAACCGACAAAGCTTGTTTCTAATTGAGTTTGTGGGTTTGAATGCCATTTTTATTCCTGCCTTGTTAACAATTCTGCGTAAGATGGGAAGTTAAACACTAGTGTTTACAGGAAACCCACACACTCAAACAGATATTTAGACTTCCGATCGTCCCATCCTATGTCAGTAAAAATAGGATTGGTGAAATGTTTAAATGACAGAGCACAAAAACTAAGTAGTACCAAAGAAAATCTAAAACAGGAACTGATACACATAAAAGAAGCTTTGAAACTTAATAATTACCCGGATAAATTAATCAAGAAATATGTAAGGAAATGTAAAAATAAAATAAATAATGATAGTAGCGATAGTGATAATAATAATAATGTTAATAATAATAGTGATAATAATAATAATATTAATGACGACACCAATAATAAGAAATCTAAATCATCAGTAGTAATTCCATACAAGGAAGGAACCTCGGAAGCCTTACGCAGAATTGTTAACAAGGCAGGAATAAAAATGGCATTCAAACCCACAAACTCAATTAGAAACAAGCTTTGTCGGTTAAAGGATCCTGTAGAGCCCTTAAAACAAAACAATTTAGTTTATCTCATACCCTGTAATGATTGTCAGGTCAAATACATAGGTCAAACTAGTAGAACAGGGGCAGTCAGACTAGCTGAACACAAAAACCTAGCAAAATCTCGATTGGTTGACCCGAATAAGATAAGAAATCTAGAGAATAGTTCAGCTATAGCACTACATGCAGTTACACACAACCACACAATAGGATGGGATAGGATGACAGTTTTAAAATCTAATGTCACAGGGTATAGGGAGAGATTGATAACAGAAGCTTTGTTTATCGAATCAACTACAAATACATGTAATAGGAATGATTCATCACCTGTCCCCGATATCTGGAAAATTCTACTACCCAAACGACAAATAGGAGAGAACAAAGAAAACTATAAAACTCAAGTGTCAAAGTCGTGTGATTATAATTGATATGATTATGAACAATAAATTTTGTTCGAAACGTCATCCAGTAAATAATACTGTTTCACTGTGTGATATATCAAATAAACAAACTAATATGGAATAACAGTCATTAGCAAAATTACGCAGTAAATCTTTTTTGTTAGTTGTAAGTAACCTGCTCACTGATAGAAACCTGCTAGTTGTTTCTCTGTACAAATGAAAAGATATCATATTTGGCTAAAGAGAATGGATGATGTACGTCGGTAGTTTAGTGATAGGATGCTCATTTACCACCCGAATGAGCCGGGGTTCTATTCCCGGTCGGTGAACCCCAAAGCCTCACCTAGTCTATTACCCGATAGTAAGCCTAGAAGAGAGAGAAGTTTGGGCGTGAAGGTATCAACTCCATCCTGTTAAAAAGGGAACATCACTGCTACTGAAACTTCAAAGAGCCTGAAGCCGTATGTCCCATCCAGAATGCAAAGGAATGAAAAAACAATGGACGATAGTGAGAATATGATTGTCTGTACAAACTGCGTGTGTTAATATATTTGTTTCTGATGAAAACATCTGTACAGTTTAAGAGAAATACACCCGACCTTTACATATATTTATTCAAACAATAACACAACTTGATAAACATAAGATATCTGATAAAAACACCATGCAATATACACTTTGTAAGCAATTTTCTCTCATTGTATTCATATTGCAATCTGCTTTTTAGATGAACAATGTCACAGCACGCTCACTCTCCTCATAGAGAAAGTCGAATCAAGAGACCAGACATCATATTCATATATCGTCAGTTGATTAGTAGGGCACATTCTGCATGCATTAAGGCTAACACCAGTTAACTGTGTATGAAGAGACTACGATTTTATCACTTCAGCAGTGAACTGATATGAAACATAGCATCACACTTACCGGCATCAATAAACCGCTACAAAAATATTTACACTAATCAAAAAAATGTGACATCCATCCTTTTACCTTCATAAAAACAGGAAAATATCACTAATAAAGGTAGTAAATGAAAAGTTACCTTATAAGTGACACTAAACAGAGAATATTCTAAAAAACTTAGAAGGCGATCTGCTGGAATGAATTCACCATGATGACAATGAAGTAAAAGCAATATTCAATATATTCGTTCTCCTTCAGGGGAATAAAATTAGGCTTTTGTTGAATAAATGAGTCCTATAGCTCATTCGATAGACTAGTGAGAGTTTTCGGCATGAATATAAGAATATAATTCAAAAAAGTGGTCCAGCGAATTCATTTTCCTTAGCTGTACAATCACATCCATATACAGTTTTTCACAAAAGAGGATAATAACAAAAGTGATAAGTTGTCATAATCACAGTTGTTGATAATGACTAATGTTTCCTTGAACCCTTTTAGATAGGATAAGCCTTAAACGATCAATCCATCATGACTGCAGAAAGGTAACAGCAGCTCTATAAGGAGTATGATAACTGAACGCCTCTTCAACACCGGTTATTATTTCCCAGGAAACCCCTCCTTCAAAGTATTCTACAAAGTGAAGGACAACTTGACAATGGCTATACGCTTTCGTCTCCTCTGCATTGTTGATGCTCTAGCCATTCAGAGAGAGAGAGAAATTGGAGCTCTTCATAGTGAAGGAAATTATTCAATCATCATGGTAACAACCTTGTTGATTTCTACTGACTTGATTTTGTTTGCGTGTTTTTCTAACTCCTTATGACTCTTGTATTTCTTTTGAACTCTTACACGATATCACATTTCCCTTCGTTTCTATTAGCATCCTGATTACAATGAATCAACTGAATTATTTATCTTATTGCGTAACTCTGACCTCTTATGCACTGATTAACATTAACAGCTATGAATTCGACAACTCATCACTTTCCATATTGTTCCCTTTTGTGAAAAACTGTATATAAGTGTGACTGTACAGCTGAAGAGGGGAATGAATTCGCCAAAAAGAGCCTCTTCTCTGAAATACTTGTTTTGTTTTACTCATTAACGTCTGGATGGAAATTATTCATGACTATTACAAGAGTTTTTCTTGTCTTTCACCTTTATTCACTACTCTCGTCAGCTCTACTTTCATCGAATCTTATCATACAGACACAACTAATTTAATCATTAGAAAGTTATGTCAAATGTTCAGACACTCATGCTCGCCAATACTAAGTAAACTCAAGAAAAAAAATTACATTAGCAAGAACTGTCTAAATTCAACAAAAAATCTATCCGCGACAGATTAGCAGAAGACTGTGACTGTGATATTAATGTCAACCATTTTACGTTTAAATTTACCACAGTTGACCAATTTTTTAAATATTCAAATGTATTATAACAATTTAGTAAATAAATCTAGTCCTTACAACACAACTCTTGAAAATTCATCTGATGCTCGCTAGTGACTTCCTACAGGACGGAGTTTCCTAGAGTTCTAGTGAGAAGTCGTGACCAGTAAGGTCAATCTAGTCAGCAGTGAGGAAGGAGTTCCTACTGATAACATTGGTTGTTAGTCGCGCTAAAAATCACGAATTGGTAGAAGTTAGAATTCATGAGCTGGCTACTGGATCTTGTCTCAGTGGCTGAATAGTATACGAAATTGCCTTGTAACTGGAAGGTTCTTGGTTCGAACCCCGGTGGGTGCGTACTGTCCATGATTCCCAAAGTAGGATGAAACGTCTATCAAATGCTCTCTGGTTTTCAGTGATTTACTGACTGATACCAATTTCTGGTTGAACTAGAAAAATAAATCTAATCCTTACAAATCAACTCCTGAAAAAAATTTATGTCTAGAACAACTGAATTGTGAAAAGTCAGTCATCTGTGAATAAGTGTCATCATGAAGTTTATAATGTGTTAATAATTTTTTTTAACTTTTTCAACCGACGCATTATTTAATAATGGCTAGACACTTTTTGATATACGCTATTCAATCTATTCATTCTAACACTTAAACCTATTATAACAGTTTTGCAAAGACTTAATAGGGAAAGAATAATTAGCCCTCTAACAAAAAGTGGCGGGAGAAACAAGTAGGATAATAGAAGTAATCAACAGCATTCTGAATGGCTATTTAGAAATAAAATAAAATTCAGTGAAGCAGATTTATTTTATCAAAGAAGTCATCTTGAAAAGCTGCACAATCGTATCTATATTTGCCGTAAACTTATTGTCGTCTATTATTGTGTAGCAAGGGAGTTGATTGATGTAATTACTCAGAAGTTGGTTCTAAAGATAAAGAATTGCTAGTGTCTTCATCCGCAATACTCCGGACTCTGTGTGTACAGCAAAGGTTTGTTCAGTCTCTTATTCTACTGTGGTCTTAATAAGAATAATAAGGCTTTATTTAGGGACAAAAGGTGGACACATAGTACAGAAACTTTCAGCGTTCCAAAATATTTCGTCTTCGTGCAGGATTTACATGTAAAATAATAATCTGAAGTATGTCATGTGACATAGTGTTGTTGTATATGAAGTGGGAACCAATTTCGTGCATTTTGTCTTCATTTCCTTTAAGAATTGCAAGGCGTTTCCTTTAAAGTCAATTATATATGTGCGTGGGCTTATATAGTGACTATCTGATATATTGCGGGATAAAAGCAACAAGCATTACTGAAGAGTTTAGTCATTTTGCTGGATGGAAATTCTGTAAGCCTAGTGACTTAACCAGGCTGCTCTTTCCTACTCGGTCGTTCCCTATTTCCAGAAATTAAATGACTATTGTCACTCGTACCTATTCCTTTTGTACATTTTGACAAGGTTTTCTCTCACCTTCATACTTGTTAAGTGGAAAATCAACCACCTTGCTTCTCACATAACAAAATAATTTTCACCTTATCGAATTTCAAACCCTTCCAGTGTGCCGTTGCGTGAATATTACATAATTTCTTATCTTTAGAAACCACTTCCTAGTAATTGCATTGGCGGCCTGCTTAAAACTTGAACTACCAAATACTTCCATCTCTCTATTGCATATATTTTCTACGGTTCACTTTGTTTTAATCGGCTAAGATATGACCTCTAATGGTATTATCTACTCTTGTGTGTATTTAAAATCGGTTGGAGGATTTCATCATGAGCTGATATCAATTAGAGAACCATTGGAAAACCTGGGACTATTGGACTCTCGTTTCGCCCTAGTTTGGGACCCTTCATCAGTAAACACCCACCGCCAGGGTTTGAACCCAGGGCTTTCTGGTTACAAGGCGTGCTCGTAGACTATTAAGCCACTGGGACCCGATCCAATGGTCAGCCCATGAATTCTAACTTCTTCCAATTCACGACATAGTGCAACCACTTAGAAAAGTCTTCGATGAGTAACCTCTGACCTTCTGTACCCTACTGGTTCTCTAACAGATTTCAGCTCATCATGAAATCCTCCGACCAATCAAACAAAATCACTACAAACCAATACTTGAAAATTTATTCAAAATGTTTACAAGCTTCTGATTCGCCAGTTACTACTAAACTTGAGGAATGGCCTGATTCTGGGTAGTAACATGTCCCAATACATGCGATAACTGTTCTTCAGTCATGTCTTTAGGTCTCAAAATGTACTTCAGAACATCTTACAATTGGCTTTCAACTAGATGTCGTGGATTTCTTGAAGGAGGCAAAGCAGATGTTTCATAATGTAATGCTTTGTGCTTCAGCTCAGAGACTATTGTGTCACAAGATATATCGCCACTTAAGATTTTACTTGAAGATATTGTACGAAGGGAAAATATCATGCGACAAACTCCTCTGGAAATTCTGTACACTTTATAAGAACTGCCCAGAATAAAGATGTTATTATTATTATTTTACCCCCTAATACCCAATAAAAAACCACTACTACTACTACTACTACCGTACAGCCTTTGAAGACGATTTCGTTGATAAAAGAATTTTCGTCTCTGAATTGTCTTTTATTTTCTTCATTACTCAACAGATGTTCAAATATGCTTTAATTCAGAAAATATGGGTTACAAATCTTATCACGGACTGATATCAGTTAAAGAATCATCGAAAAACCAAGGGACACAATACAGCTGTTCCATCCGTATTCCAGACTCTTTATCAGTATAAGCCCTGTGGAGTTCGGGACCAAGTCCTTCCAGTTACAAAGAAAGCTGGTAGACAATTCAACCACGGGGACATGATCCAATGGCTTACGAATCCAAGTTTCTACTAATTCGCGATTTTTTGTCGACCACCAACCAATGTCAGCGGTGAGTATGTGCCCTCAGGCCCGACCTGTTGAATCCTAATGGCCAACAATTTTCACTAGAACTCTCCTTGCAATCAGTTGCCGGCAAACATCGTGTCGGTGCATACTGCCGAAGTGTCCCAAAACTAGGATGAAACAATTGTCCAGTACTCCTTTGTTTTCCAATTGTTCTCTAACTGATATAGATCCACCATCAAACCAAAAACAAATCAAATCCCTACAAACCAAATTTTGAACATATACGCTAATTTATCTTGGGTAAGAAAATGTAAGACGCGTGAAATGATTGTTCGAAATGGTAAAGTACTATTCATCTTCGTTTCACTTGTGCTCTACAGTGTAGAGTTACTGTTTCTCTGACTTTCTTCTTAATTTTCAACCAAATTTGTCATATTACTATGTTCGCTTAGACAATAAGTAGGCAAACTGACGAGCAGTTTCATTAACATTGTTTTCTAACTCATTGATTATTAATTTTAAATACTATACTGATTTCTTTCTTCAATGTCTTCGACCCTGAAGGATGTCAATGATTAATAACAACAATAGTAAAGCTGTTAACAACATTGGTCGACGAAATTTTTAATGAATTACAAACTTTTCAAGTCATTTTCAACACTTTTCAATATTCAGTGAAAAAGTAATCATTCAAACCGAAAAAAATGGTCAAAAAAATAAAGCGACACTTTTGTTTTTAAACACTGTAAAGACATAAAGGCAGTTTTGTCACACCTACCTGACTGATTTAACGCTGACAGGTGAAAATGAACAAAAGACTTTGTTCATTCAGCCCTGCTGAAACTTTTAAGTGTCTAAATGAAATAATACTAGTGAACAAAAAGACGCAAACAACAACTTCACAGCTGGTGAGACAATTACCTGGGGGTGGTGAGGCATGTATATTCCAGTGATATTCGATAGTTGAACAATTATATTTAGTTTAGCATAAATAAGTAAAATAACATTTATTTGTCAATACCCCTTCAATTATTGATAATCGTTCATGCATGCATTTTAGTAACTAGGTATTCTTTCTAAGTTAGTCATATTTCTCTGTGTCTGTCATTTTAAAATTCACTAAATGTCTATGTTTTGATAACATTTTTGATTGATATATTAATTCTTCTCACATAAAATGATCTTTCCTTGAAGTAAAGTAGAGCTCAGTCTTTTATTACTGCGAGATTCACCGGAGTTCAAACCCAGGATCTTCTTGTTACAAAGCGAGCTTGTAGACCATTAAGCCACTGGGACCCAATCCAGTGGCCCATGAATTAAAAAATTGTACTATTTCCCCACTTTAATGCCCCTACAAAGTGATCAGTCGTAAAAATTGAGTCTACAATAAGCATCTGAAGCCTCGAATAACACTTTTTAATTCCCTACTTTTCGAGTCTTGAAGTTTCAGTAGTGAGTGTGTCATTTTCATGGGGTGGGGTTGTTTACATTACTCCCAAGCTTTGTTCTTTTTGGGTTTACTGCAGACTTCTTAAACTAGGCAGTGTTTAGGAGTTCGTCAAGTGGGAATCGAACTTGGACCTTTTGCCTGGTTGGCAAGCACTCCATTACTGAACCATCAGCACACCTCAAATAATATAACCATTAAAAATTCACCAAATGACTGTAGACAATGTTGGCTTGCAAGTGACCTTTCTTTTTTGCTTAAAACTACATACTACTGATTGATCGAGATGAGTAGTTTTACATCAACCAGTAGAGCTAGCTAGCTAGATTGAAGTAATCTAAACACTAGACTGCCATCTCTCTAATTTCGGGCTGGGCTCACCAGTAGTTTACCCGGTTTCACTCAACCCAGAGAGCTGAATAAGTTCAAACCACCCTATTTCTGGCTAGCTACTCCGGAGAACTGGTATTTTCATAAATCAAGTTCACAATTTGCAGATCATCTAGTTAACCGAGTACACAGTTGATTACCTCGGCCCCAAACGAGAGAAACGACTGTCTGGTGTTTATAACACCTCGGTCTCACTAGCAACCAATACTAGTTGCAAATACCCTTGATTTCTTGATTACCACTTATGATATCAAGCCGATCACATACTGTGATCTGAATAATCTGCCTTTCAAAGGGAACTATGGGGTGATTTCACCCTCCCCCAAACTGTGTACATTATGAACTGCTAACTAATTTGCAAATTGAAAATTTGATTGAATTCCCTCTTCTGTTAGTAAATAACTTTGTAAAAATTTATCGATCATATCACTATCGTTGAGGAAACCAAAGTAGTAGTTCAGCTCTGTTCCATAACTATCAAATCTATTCCTAACTTAAATTATCATTACTTAAAACCACTTCCTAGGTTGACACACACACATATTGCGTAACTCAATCCGATCTACTACACTAAAGTTATTTGGTAGAATAATCCTAACCAAATGATAGAAAGACTATGATGCAACAAGCACTGCTGTCATAGTTTGCTTTCTCGTCATTTAATTTCTGCATGAGCTACTCTCTACATTTCATGAATTGGTTTTATTATCTTCTAATCCAGCTGTAATTTTATTCTGTCTATTCATTTCGATGTTGGAATAAATTTTACTACTGCTACTATTGTTTTTTTTGGCCTGTCTAGTATTTGTATAACAGACAATATATTGCTTTGCTATTTTTATTATTACTACTACTGGTATCATTTTTTTTTGCTTGATTGTTACAGATGAGTAACTTGAATAGTCTGTCTGTCTAGTGCATTCATTAACTTCTTTGTTTTACATTTATTTCACCTTTTGTCTGAAAGCGAAGCAAGAAGACTGATAGAATACAAAGGAAACAACGAGTGAATATGTGAAAATGAAAGAATATAGTGTTAGGATCCAGGTAACTGACTACTGAAAGTTAGGTGTTTCTCGTTCAAACATGATCCCTAAAATTATTTATGTAAATTAAAAATTTGGATTTCAACAATAAATATGAAAATACTACACAACACACGAGTTGAAATGGACGTTAATCACGAAAAAAAGTCATTTAAAATCAGGCAAACGGATTGAAAGAACGAATCTGTAAAATTTTCAAGTATTAGTTCTGTAGGGATTTTTTTGTTTGACTGGTTGGAGGATTTCATCATGAGCTGACATCAGTTAGAGAACCACTGGAAAACCTGCAAGGAGTACTGGACAGCTGTTTCGTCAGCCTAGTCTGGGACTCTTCTTCAGTATGCATCCACTGGGGTTCGAACTCAGGAATTTTTGGTTACAAGGCGAGCTCCTAGGCCATTAAGTTACTGTGATCCGATCCAATGGCCAGTCCATGAATTCTAACTTCTGACAATTTATCACAAAGCAAGACCATTGGTTCTCTAAATGTTGTCACCTCATGATGAAACCCTCCAACCAATCAAGCGAAATCCTTACAAAACTTCAAAATTAATCTGACGCTCACTAGCAACTGGCTCTATTCAGGCAGTTAACCTGGAGTTCTAGTGGGAAGCCGTGACCACTAGGGTCCAGCAGGTTGAAAGTGAGGCAGTAACTCATCGAAGAAGATATTGCGAAGTGGTTGCGTTATTTCATGAATTAGCAGAAGTTAGAATTCATGGGCTGCCCATTGGATCGGGTCCCAGTGGCTTAATGGTCCACGAGCTCGCCTTGTAACCAGAAGGTTCTGGGGTCGAACCGCGCAGTGTGGGTGCGCATTGATGAAGAGTCCCGAACCAGGACGAAACATCTGGCTGTCCAGTACTCCTTGGTGGTTTTCCAATGGTTCTCTAACCAATGTCAGCTCATGATGAAACTCTCCAAACAATGAAACAGTAAAATGTTATTTAAGTTATTTGCTATTTCACGTTGGCTGATTTTCAGTAGACGAAATATTCACTGTCTGTTGACATGTCAACTCCTTATAAGGACACTTCGAAAATTTCTGAAGGTCGATGTGATGCTGTGTGGTTGATGATGCCTAGCAGTGAAGTTCAAAATACAAATTTCGTTCAGTTTGGGAACTATTACTTATATACACCAGTTATTGTTGGAAGGTAATACTTTGGCACTAAAAACGATGTAAGCTAGATTCGAGTCTCGGGTAAGAATACCGTCACTCACTAAGGACTCAAGTATAACCAACCAACGAGTCTCAAATATGCCGAAATGTACATCTCGGACCCCACTGGTGGATATCATCAATCAAATAACAAATTGTAAATTAATGCAAGCAAATAAAAACTATGTTAATACTGAAACAGCATTCGTCTGAAACAAACTGACTCAACTAGTCATTCTTATCACTACTCGTGATAACCACGATATTTATTGACCCAGGTTTCAGTTGTTTGATTGCAATACCACAAAATGATTTTATTCTGATTGACAAAGAGGATCACGTTCAGTCTAAACACATATGTTTAAAGTGATCAGTTATAACAGACTTTAACTATCTATTATTAAAATATAATTATTCCGTAGGGTTCTGAGTGGATCTTGGGCTTCAGTAAGATATCTCCATTTCATCTTGTTCTTTGCAGTCATTTTTAGCTGGTTTTACCACTGACCATAAGCTTCCATTTCCTCCTCATATGATCTCCTCTATGTCACTTTCAGATGCTCATCTCTTCGTTTATCAATCAGGTTCCACTTCAGGGCCTGTCTATAATTAACTATCCCGATATCCTTCTAAACCCAGAATTAGACAATTACCAGGTGGAACTTTCTACTTAACAAAACTATTTTATCATTTTCTGAAAACATGAGTAAACACATGTATATATATTGAAAATAAATACATTTTTATGTTTAATATTTAAGACTATGAGGTCAAGTACATAGGTCGAACTAGTAGATCAGGAGTAGTGAGATTATCAGAACATAAAAATTTAGCTAATGTTAGAATGATTGATCCCACGAAAATAAGTAATTTAGAAAAAAAAACCAGCAATTGCACTGCATGCATTAACACACAACCATAAAACAGAGTGGGTGGGACAGAGTTAAAATTCTAAAAAGTAATATAGGTAGGTGGAGAGAGAGATTGATTACTGAATCCTGGTTCATCGAGTCTACACCCAACACATGCAATAGAAGTGACTCAACGCAAATACCAGAGATATGGAAGATATTATTACCACCAGTCAGTTAAATCAGAGGAGGATAATAAATAATCTTAAAATTCTATTTCAATTCATGTACATCATAACATTCTAACAAGTTACTTATTATGACTATAAAAAGCACCTTATTTCCCATCTAACTGTATTTGATTGATATTAATTTTATTCAAATGTCTAACCAATTTCACTCATGTACATAAAAGTTGTGCTCGAAACGTCATCAGTTATTATTACTGTATAACACTGTGTGGTTTATCAAAATAAAAATCTAATCTATAATGGGGTTATACTCTACCACAGTGCCCCAGTTTTATCCTTATATCAATTTAAGACAGGCACTGTAAGCAATTAATAGTCTGTGTTAGTTAGACAGTAAGAATTGTATTTATGTTACATAATACATAAAAACTACTCAATTCTGGGATATATGCAGTCGTGTATGGGATTTCAATGAGTTTTTATACAACATTAATGTCCCACTTTTATTTCTCTTCTTATTTAGAATGAGTTTAACACTAGATAATTTCAGTTTATTAAAGAAAACTACGGTGAAATATTACCTCAAACTGAGTAAATTGCAAATAGCGAGGTATAATTTGTTAATTTCTGAATTTGATACAAAAATTTCTAGTGTATAGTGTGAATTTATTCAACTGAATAAATGCTAAAAAGGTATCTAATTGTTTCTTTTTCCTACAAAACATAGTAGAAATCTTTCATCATTTTTGTCAATCTGATTACAGATAAAGCTAGATAAATTTGATCAATTTAGATAATAGTCCAAAACGATACAAATTTTTTTTAAATATCAGATAAAGATGTTATCGAGTAATGTAAATAACGGCAGGCATGAAATCTTTCAAAAGAATGGTTACTGAACAAAGAATATTCTTTTCGATAACTTCATCATAAGGCTCTACAGTTATATATACATTATAGTGAATGAATGAATTGGTGTTATGAACAACATTAATGCTGTTTAAATAGCGTCAAATCAATAATAATACCAATAGATTACAGTTCAGTAGCATCAACATAACAATGAAGTGAATATGAGAAAAATTAAGGGGAAAAATAACAATATATATTCATATATCTATCGTCTCCACTGAAGGCCGGCCAGAGCAGAAATAGTGACTGGGCATTTCTCTTCTATACATAGAGCATCAGTTGTTTCACGAGAATCGTGATAGACTCTGCTGTTTGGGGTATGCGGTACCTGGGTGTTTTGGGGATTTTATTCAGTGGAGACTATAAATTCATGAATTTGTATTATTATCTTTTTTTCATTTTTCTGATATTCAGTGTATTGTTATGTTGATGTCATTGAACTGTAATTCATTGATAGTATTATTATTATTGTTTCCTGAAATTCCTGGAGGAACATAGGGCTTCAGCCGCACATCTCCATAGCGTTCGGTTCTCCAACAATGTTTTCACCTGGCTCCACGTCTGCCCACATGCTTTCATCTCTTCTTCACATGACCTCCTCCATGTCACCTTCGCACCGACGACTAACTAACTCGCCGCTTCCCATTCGGGTTCCACTCGAGTGATGGCCTGGCGTGTGGTGTCATTTGATGGTTTGTTTTCTCAGAGTATGGCCAATCCACCTAACTCCATTTCTTCCTGCATATCTGTTGCGCAATCGATTCATGCTGGGTTGATTCGCTCATTGCCAGAGATCCCTCACTGATGCTGATCTTTTCTGGCCGGCCATTTGATTTCGAGTGGTATTGAGCGAAGACATCTGTTGATGAAGGTCTGCAGTTTGTTTGAAGTGACCTTCGTGACACGCCAAGTTTCTGATCCATAAAGTAGCACTGCCTTCACATTGGAGTTGAAAATCCGGATCTGATTTTTCATACTAAGTAGTGTCGACCTCCACGCAGACTTGAAAGATATGAAAGCTTGATTCAATGTTATTTAAACAACATTATTGTTATTAATATCACTAATTCATTCACTATTATTTATATATAACTGTATAGCCTGATGAAGAACAGGTTTTCGAAAAGAATATTCTTTGTTCAGTACCCATTCTTTTGAAAAATTTTATAGGCATTTTTAATCAGTTAAGTCTAAAACCATTTAGAATCTACTCACTTCAAGTGAATCAGCAGCAATACTTCCAAACGATAACCACCTAAACGTTTATTTTATCAACACTGAAACGGATCGTGACAGCAAGAACCGAACTGTCTTTTTTCATTTGTTTGCGTTCCGAGTGGTACATAAGGCTTCAAGCCTCAATTTGTTTGAACATATCGATAGCAGTGGTATGTTTTTTACAGGATGCTTTTGCTAGCCTTATGCCCAACCCTACCTCTTTCTCAGTCCTATTACAGTCTTTTTGAGGGTTAGAAAGGCGTCGGCCTGAAGTCGAACCTAGGACCACATGTGTGGTTCTCGAGCAACCAACCATTGAACTACCAAACCATCTAATTATTTCAATAAAGGTCAATAAGATGGTAATGGCTATTGCATTCCCATTGTTCAGTAAGCCTCATATGTCCAAAACAAACTGATTAAAGGACATGTCAAGATAAAATGGGTAGATGCACTAGACTAAACAGCGAAGTTCACTATGTTATTTTGTACAAATACAATAACCTTTGTTATGGTATATTTTGCTGTGAATTTTTGTAATTTAATTTAACTTTTGATGAAAATAGATTGTGGTGCAATCAAAAATTTATACAGAGCCAACATCAGCCTGCACCAAACAAAGGATCAGACGCCTGATACCAATTACTTAACACCAAGTGCTCAATCAAAGAATCAATTAATAAATTCTTAATGTGGCGTGACAAGAATTTGTAAGTACTTTATTGTATATGCGGCCAAATTAAACTTTAAGAACCACTAACTATTAATCAGCGAATGACCTTGAATGGCCCAATGAATTTCATCCACGTGAGTTGAAGGTTCTATTCGCTTGATTCGAGTCAAATACCTGCTCTAACGCAGTTTAGTGAGGATAAGGTTTTTTCAGTATTGCTTGGATGTGGGATTGTTTAGGAAGGAAAGGAGTTGTTCATATGGAGGTGTGATGACCATAAAAAGCTTCAGCAGGTTTTTTGATGGACGTTGGCATCGTTGTGCAATTCGTTTGAGATAAGTTAGTGTCAGGGAAGGTAAGCTGATGATTCTTATATTTCGTAGGAACATTTTACCAGGTCCTATCTGTCCTTAACCCAGATTTTGTATATTTGTAATAACTGAGTTTTAAAACAGTCTGTGAGAGGTGCAGCTGCTGAAACTGAAAATAGTCTCGTACCAACAGTCCAATGGTACCAGCACTGCAGAGATATCGCATCATGGAAAATGGCGAAAATTACTTCGTCGTTAGGCGGACGAAGTGTCATCATACACGTGAATAAAACTGTCTTATTGAAGAAAAAATACAACCGTGGTCGTAAACGAGCTAATAATGTTTGGGTGATCGGCATATTTGACACTTCTCTACAGAAAGGATTTGTCGAGAGGATAGCAGATAGAAAGTCAACTACCTTAATACCTATTATCACTCGACTTGTCAGACAGGAATCTATAATACATACAGATGAGTAGAAACGCTAAAAGTCCTTGTCATCCCTGGGATATATTCACCACAGTGTGAAACAGTCTAGTGATTTTGTGGGTCCCATTACGGAGCAAATACCAATTCTATAGAAGGCTTTTGGGGAAGGTTATAAACGGGATCAAGGCCATTAATGGATCTCAAAACGATGTCATTTATAGTCATTTAGATGAATATATATTTATATAATGTGGTGTGACTTTTCAATTGATACTCCTATGCTAAACTGGGAGATGTTTTTATCACATGTAAGCGAAAGGTATCCTAAGTAACAGTTTTATACAGTTTTTATGAGTTTTTTTCTCAAATATTTGTATTCCATAAGTAAAAATGCCTCCTTCATGTGAATGGTGTGTTCAAAGTCATTCGCTGATTGTCTACTGAAGGTTTACTGAATATATACGCTGTAGCACTAAAATTATAATTTTACACTGTAACTTTTGATTCTGTTCAGTGAAAAATACTTTTCACACAGTTTACTTAATTGTTAAGAAAATGTGGCATTCACTTTTATGAACTTCATATAGTACGTGCTAACAGTTGGTCTTATTCACTACTGCCATTTTTTTCATTTCTCAGCGTTTCGGCTGTTTAAAAACAGTGGAGTTTTAGTAGCGGTAGAGTTGTTAGCCTCACGCACAGCATTTTCTCTTTTCTGAACTTATTATCCGGCTAGTAAACTAGGTAGTGGTTAAGGGGTACGTTGGCTGGGATTCGAACCTCAAACCACATGTGTGGTTGGCAAGCATTCTGTCTATGAACCACCGACACTTACTAGTACAAGGGAGATACAAATTCATTTTCTTAACTTACTATTATCCCTGAGGTAAGCATTTTAGACTATTTATGCCTTTGATAATAACAGTATAAAATATCGGTTTGAAATTTAATATCAACGCAAATGATAGGTGGGCGTTTAGAAAAGTGTCTACTGAAAGGAAAATTGAGCATACACATCCTTGCACACATGGCGTATCACTGTTTTAGATGTTCTATTTGGAAAATATTTAAGTTATTTGATTTCATAGGGTATGTTTGATATGATAGTTGTTCAGGTTTATTTCAGACTAACTCAGGAATCCATGTGGAATTCAAACTACCTTATCTAACTATTCTACTGAAGACTACACTACACAGTCCACATTTTTCAACTTGTCAGACAGTGAGGCTATTATTAGCTGTTCATGATGCCTATGCATATTGCTGTTTCAAACCTGATAGACTGAACTTGTTAATGTCATCTACTTCCAAAATTCCATTGACGACGTTTACAAGTTCGTTGGCCGACAACTGAACCATCGACACATGAAAGATTCAGTAATCAATACAAATGAAACTAAAGACATGAATCTACTTTATCTATCATCTTGATCTTTTAATCTAGTTCAATAATTTCCAAACAAATACTACTCACAATACAGCTTAAAATATTTAACCCCCCCCCCTACTCAAAGTATTTCCAAAGTGACAAAATGGTGAATGCTGATGAGTGTCAAGCCGAAACTTACCATTTCTGTTTATGAAGCATAAGTGCTGAGCATGACCTACCAAACTTAAAGTCACTTAATGGTTTTCAGAAAAAACTGAAAGGTTCAGGCAGTGGATATTTTAAAGGCGTCTATTTCATTTAGAGGTCAGCAGCTGGGGTATCTGTAAACATATATTATTAACTTTAGCGTATCTAAAGGTTTTATGCTGAACTGAAAATTAATAAGTGGAATGATTATGATCAAAATGATAACAACAGTCGTATGCCTCTAGTATTATGGAAATTCATAATTATAATATAATTTTTCGGTAGACTTCAAAGGATAACTGGTGGAATAACTTGAAAGTAGCATCTTTGGCTTCCAGAAAACACCGATACTAAGCGATCTTCCCTGTATTACAAATACTATAAATACTCCCCGAATACTTTAACAAAATTAGTGAATTGATGGTTCAGAGGTAGAATGCTCTTCAGTCATGCAAGTTGCAAGAGTTAAATTCCAAGCCGACTCATTCCTACACCTCACCTAGTTCACTACCGATAGGAAGTAAGTCTGGAAAAGAAAGAAGGTTGGTTGTGTGAGGTCAGCAACCCTTTTCCCTATAAAAAATAACACCACAAGTAATTAAGCCTTAAAGCTCAATGGTTGAAGTCCTATGTTCCAATTGGAACACTAAGGAAAGCAAGAACTTTATAAAATACAGTCTAGAAACAAACACAACCCTCTATGACAAATTAACATATGCATACATATATATCACTTGATGTTCAGCGTATATACAGACAACATGAAGATGTTGAACGTAAAATAATTTAAAATATTTAAGTTAACTGGAATACGCTAGACCACTGATAAGAAGACTCTAGAAGATCTGGATTTCGCGTTTGGATGATATATGTCTAATGCCACACAAACTCGAAGACATACAGGCGAAAACCAACAAACCGGCTGAAGAGGCTGGCAGCGAAGACAGGACTACAGGTGAACATATAGAGGACGGAGGTGATGAAGATAACCAACCAACAGCAACAACAACCAGCACCAATCACCACCAAAAGGAGAGATTTAACAGAGATTGCCTCCTTCACTTATCTAGGAAGCCAGCATCGTTTCAACTACAGGCGGAACGGATGAAGATGTCAAAGTCAGACAGAATCGGAAAGACAAGATACACCTTCATCAACCTGAAACCAGTTTGAAAATCTTCTGCACTTAGCCTCAGCCAGCATAAAGAACAAGATTCGCATTTTCAACACAAATGTGAAGTCAGTCAGTTCTTCTATACGGGTCAGAAACTTGGCAACTGTGTCACGAAAAGGATTTCCAACAGGTTGCCTTCACTCCATATTGAAGATCAAATGGCCAGAAACAGTTAACAACAAGAAACTCTGGAAACAAACCAACCAAGAGCCGATCACTCAACAGATATGTAGGAGGAAATGGAGATAGATTGGGCATATACTGAAGAAAATATAGAATGATATTACGCGCAGTGCAGGCCATCGTCCTAGTGGAATCCCAATGGGAAGCGATGAGTGGGTCGTTGGTGCGAGAGTGACGTGGAGTAGATCATGTGAGGAAGAGATGAGAGAGTTTGGGCAGTCGTGGGCCCAGCTGAAGAGGGTGGCAGAAAATAGAAGAAAGGGAGAAAAGTGTTTTTGAAGCCCTATGTTCCACACGGAACCCAAAGAAATAATAACATAGTAATAAATTAACTGGATTTCATAAATATACATACTTAAATTATAGTAGGTAGTAATTAAATAACTTACCTCAATAATGAATGATGTGATTCAAGCAGTGGAGCGTTCGCTTTCTTTTGAACTGAAAAGGTTAAAAAAATTTCAGTACACAGTGTTTTTTGAAATACCACTTGTTTATAAGAAACTAAAACATCAACGCTTAATGGTTAGTTAATATACACCTTGTATGATTAGCACTCACCCTCTATGCCAAAATATTGAAGGAAATAATATAAATGAGGCAATATGACATAAAAAATATTCAGCAGTTAGAACGGAATCCAATGGCCCGTGAATTAGAACTTCTGTCTATTAGAGATTTCTAGAGCCACTGCCAGTCAGTGTCATCAGCAAGTGACTGACTATAAGAAGAAGCTGTCCGAAGTTCTGGTGAGTAGTCATAACCAGCTGGTGTGACCACAAATACTCGTCAGTGATGATGGCTAGCGGTAGCGCTAAAAATTTCGTATTGACGGAAGCTAGAAGTTACAGGCCAATGGATTCTGTCCCAATGGCTGAATGGTCAACGAGCTCGCCTCGTAACCTGAAGATTCAGGAGTCATGGGTGAGAACTGGCGGGGAGTTCCAAAACTGGAACAAAAGAGCTGTCCAGTACTCCCTGGTCTATAATGATTCTCTAACTGATATCAATCCGTGATTAAACTTGAAACTAATCAAATCCTTACAAACTAACATTTGAAAAATAAAAATAAATCTATTCACGAATCCCACCGATAGATTGTATCGTTCACTATTAACAGGCAGAAAATCACTGGGAACTAAGAAGTGATGAGTTAAAATGAAATTAGCCCTAAAGATTTTGCCTAGAAAGACAGTGAGAGCTTTGCAACTCAGCCATCTAACTGATAGAAGAAAACAACACTAAATCCCCCATGTAGACGATGTAGGCTTACTTAGCGTACCCATTTGGAATTTATTATTATTCTGGGTTTCTAGTGAAGCATAGGGCTTCAGTTACTCATCTTCACTTCATCCCTTTCTGTGAAGTCTATTTTTAAAGCTGGCTCCACGATTGTCCATAAGCTTTCACTTCCTTCTCACACCATCTCCACCATGTCACTTTCGGACGTCCATCACCTCCTATTCAGGCTCCACTTGAGGGTTACTGGGATCATAATCAATAGCAAACGTCAAATGATGATGAAAAATGGTTTCACTGGTGAGGTCATCCACTTTGCAATCAATAAATTATCATACGGCAATTCGTAAATCATCTCTGTAAACGTACTGGTACAGATACAAGGTACATTGATATTTCTGACCAATGAACAGAATAAAATCAGTTGTACAGTTAAACAAATATATGCTCATTGCATGCTTAATCACATTTGTAAAATTACTATCACATCTGTGGACATAAAATCAATTTAACAGGATTTCCAGTTGAATAATCTTATTCAACTCTAAGCATAGCTAAATCTAACAATATCAAAGGATGATTTATTCAAATAATCATGATTACAGTAATATCAGTATACATCAAAAATATCAGTTTGATCAATTAATGACTGGTATAATCAGAATTGTGTATCACTGACTCTTTTTAGATGCAAGTCCATTAGTGGTTTTATTAGAAAAGACTCAAATAAACCAACATGGAGAGTGAATATCAATAGAAGAAAATAAAGCGACTATTTAAGCTGGCGGAAGAACTTGAGTGCTGTCCAAAAGTACCTTTGCCGGCAGTCTAATTCAGTCTCTTAACACAGAACACCACTAATTGGTTTCGCATCATCATTTGAGCCTTAATTTAAATTGTTTATAATGTAGATTCTGAAAAAAGTAGGGAACAGTGAAGCTGCTGTTCATATCCATGAAATTTGAAGTAATCGACGAATAGTTTTCCGAAATAGTGGGGGAAACCTGTAGCTCAGGTTGATGACTTTGATATGATTGTTTTTTCTGAGCTGGTTAATTTAACTGCGAAGGTCTCATTGTCTTTCTGGACAACATCTTTAGCTCAGGCTCCAATATGAAGTGAACTCTTGAAGACCTTGCTTCCGATTGGCTATTGATCTGCATTAAGACCTATCGTTTTATTCACTTGAGATCACACTTTTTTGCCCGGTAACTTTTTCTTATTGGTTAATGAATTTTGATGTTACTTAATGTGTCCGTTGATTGCAGATACATCTAAGTAGCAGGCTTCTCAATAACTTATTTCTGATGTTTCCACTGTTTAAAACTGTTACATTTTCCCAGTCAAACCGGTGTTCTTGGTTTTCTGCATTCATTGACATAAAAGAATATATGTTGCATCTTCTGCCATCTAGTATATGTCCTCGGGCTCAACTACTTTGACCAATAAAGTGCCTTCCACAACTGGTGCAATTTTGTAAGAAATATTGACCTTGTCTTTTTTATACGTTAGGAATAGCATGATTATTTTGCCTTGTTTGTCATATCTGTTTCGAATGATTTTAGTATTCTAGCCGTTATTTTAGAAACATTCTTCAAATACAGGACGGATTTCCTGGAGATGAATTCATACTGGTTGTTTGATTCCAGTTCAGTCTCTTCTACTGGAATTGTAGAGATATCCATTTTTTGGTCACAGGATTTCATTATGAGCTGACATCGCTTAGAAAACCAGTGGAAGACCTGGAAGTACTGGACAACTTAATGGACTATGAGCACTCCTTGTAACCCCGCAGTGTGGGTGCGTCCTGCTGAAGAGTCCCAGACTAGGACGAAACAGCTGTCCAGTACTCCCAGGTTTTCCAACGATTCTCTAACCGATGTCAGCTCATGATGAAATCCTGTAACCAATCAGTGAAATCCCTACAAACCAATACTTGAATATCCATTTTTCTTGAAGGCACTTGTTAGAAGTTTCCTCAGGACTGGAATAATTTTTGTACTGAGTATTTTTGTATGCTGTTGAAGTTTTCCTCTCACAGCTGAGTATTTGGTCTACATGGGCTGATCTTCTGTATATTTGTGTTTCCAGACTTCCTATGTCTGCCCTCTTAAATAAGACAGTTAAGAAAGGAATTTTGTTGTCTGATTCTTCTTCTCTTGTGAATTTAACATCTTCAGATACGTTGTCGATTAATTTATGAGTGTAGTCTAAATCATTTCTTCCAGTTATGACAAATCTTTCAACAACATAACATAACTAGATTTTTGATTTAATTATTTTTAGAGCATAAAAAAATTATCACAACTTCAGCAGATAAATTCTCTCTTACAAACCGTAACACATTAAAATCCAGGTACTGAAGCCATGCATACTAGAATGATAAAAGACGTTGAACAACGGTCAAATCAGTTAACAGAATTAATCTACTATTACACCAACTACTCTTCTAAATTATGGGAGGAATTTTCGACATATTGCCTCAACTGTTACTACAGTGTTACAGATCGATGAATATAAACAGTGGATCATACAGTTTTACTCTCTAACTTCCACTGAAATCCAAACATTGTTTTTTACGCCTATAAGTACTTATCTATTGTTCAGTCAAGTGTTCAGTCTAGTCAACTTTAGCGTTTTTCATTAGTTTATTGATGTGTTTGTATGTGACAGTTGTTGAAGAGTATAATTATAAACAGTATTGCGTAAAATTTCATTTTTTTAATCTACTCATGTGATTGTTTAAGTGATATGGTAAAACAAACAAACGGAAGAAGAAGAGGAAGAACAAGCAGAACTATGGAAGCACGTGAAATATCCGAATTGAATTTATTTCGTTTAAGGATGAATACATAATCCCATACTGCCATAGCAGAAGTAGTATAGACGATCAGTGTATGTAAGCAAAACTTTCAAGACAGCTGCAATAATTTCATTGGGAAAATCGGATTTGTGAAAAAGTTATTTCCAAGTTTTGGCTTCCGAGGATTTGAATGATTTCAGGCTTAATCATGAGTTGACATAAGGTAGAGAACCGGTGGCAAACCGAGTAGTACTCAACAGCTGTTTCTTACTGATCAAGGACTCATCGGCAGATAGCACCGAACAGGGTCTGAAACCAGAACCTTCTGGTTACAAGGTGACCTCATAGACTATTCAGCTACTTACTGATTAGGGTCCCAGTGATAGAATGGTTTATGAGCTCGCCCTGTAACCGGGAGTTAATCTCACATGAGACTTGAGACTCTTAAAGTAATATTAGAAATCTCAGGAAAATAAGACATTAATAATATGAAAAATCACTGATTTATATTCAAATACGTGGAAAGTAATTGTAGACAGTAATCGCTTACCCTCTTCAAGTCTCTTTTTGCGTACAAGTATTAGAATAATAAGCAGAGCAGTGAAGAAAAGCAGTAAAGTACAGACAATAATAAACCATGTTCCACTATCACCAGCTAAACTTCCTGGACTTGGACCGCCTAAAGTGTGTATCAGTCTGTCTTCACTTGTTGCTGACAAAACATCTCCATTCGTAGCAACCATTCGAACTGCATATGTTGTATCTGTAAAAAAAACAATAAGCAATTCAAATAGTCCAAAGAAAACAGAAATTCCTTAGGGATTAAGAAAAACATTATTTGTTGAACTAAATCACGCTTTAAGGAAAAAAGCTGTACACCCTCAGTACATGCCCTAGTAGGACTAATTTCCGGGATTCCAATAGCTTAACAGCTAAACATTACTGAGGAGATCATAGAAATCCTTTGTCTACTTGTAATCAAATAAAAGCTCATAAAAGTTCATGTAAATATGAATTTTATTGCAAACTTTGTATATATATTGAAGTAAAGTATGTACTTGGACTACTGAAATATTCCCATAAATTCACTGAGAAACATTTATTTCCCCATCAGAAAAAACAACAACTGATCATACAGGTGTATAGAAAAGCATAGCATAATTACTGGTCAATAGATATATCCCTTTTTTCTCCCTTTTACTTTCATGCTAATGCAATTTTGTGAATAAAAGTTCAGTAGTTGATAAATGATAAATGTAACTCAATGTAACATCGAAAAAAATATCTTCCCTAATGACTAAAAATCAAATTATCATGATCTAATATAGATTACCAAATCTGGCTAGTCAGTTCATTGTTAATCGTAACACTATTTGAAGTTTTTGGAAGCTTAAACTCAATACAATTATTCAGATAAGCAGACTGTTATCATATAAACAGGACAATATATACTACTGACTAATTTACATGAGTAGTTGAATACTGCTCATTTCAATCGATAGTAATTGCGAGCCAGATCGAAGTGATTCACATGCTGGGCGACCATCTCGCCTATTTGGGACCGACAGCTCATCAGCTATGTGCTTGGTTCGACTCACTTTAGACAGTAGAATGGTAGAAAAAAAGATATTTTCATAAGTATTTAATGCACCTAAAAAATTTCATCTACAACCGAAGAATTCAGAAGATTTACTGTTTGGATTTCTACTATATATATTATTCCTTTGCGTTCTGAGTGGGACATAGGGTTTCAAGGTTGAGCTTTGAACTGTCGGCAGCACTGACGTTTTTCTACTGGGTGGGGTCCATGACTTCACGCCCAACTTTCCCTCACTGCTTGGCTTACAATTGGCTAGGGGAGGTAAAGGTGAGCGCTGATCAGCAAGAGGACACCGGCCCACGTACATAGTTGGGAAGCATTTTACAGCTGAACCGCCGATGCACAGCGGTAAAATGGATTTCTATTATTAGGGAGAAATGGTTACTTCTCTATTGACAACGAAGTTACTTGGCAACAGGATGATAAACGCTTTATATCTCAAGTGAAAATTGCCGATAAAAGTGTGTGTAACATATAAGACTACTCGGAAAAATAAATCATCGTCGGAGTTAATACTCAAAGCCAGTTATACAAACAGTAAACTCTGCCGACAAAATTTATAATACGGACGTAAAAATCGAAATGTACATCTTGACAAGTGATAAATTATGATCAAAGATAAAATATTCTATATGCTGCTTCTTATATGGAAGATTTATTCTTTTATTACTGGATCGATAGAAATCTCCTACTACTAATCTCCACTACTTACTATATATAGACAAGTGTTTGATTTCTTTTGTTCTGCTGTACTAAACACTTTTTCATTTAAATAAAGTTCCAATTTCACATTCTACTAACGCCATGTTTTTTTTGTTTTTTTTCCTTCACGTTCCCCAGTGGAACATAGGGCTTCAAGCTATTGGCTTGAAGTTTCTGTAGCAGTGTTTATTTTTACGGGATGGGGTCGCTAGCCTCATGCCCAACCTTTCCTCTTTACCAGCATTATTTCCGGCTTAGCGAGGTAAAGGAGTGCGTCGGTGGCCGGGGATCGAACCCCTGACCATGTGAATGGTCGGCGAGCGTCCTAACAGCTATGCCACCGACGCACACTAACGCCATGCGTCATGGATATTTATTCCGTCAACTTTCATTTTGTACCTCATGCTTCAAGATAGTTTATTAATTAGTTGTATATTCATACACGTGCTACATAATAGTGGTGCAAATAAAATAAACGATTCAGTGTAGCGTAATACTATAAAAACAGTTTCGATTTATTCTTTACCTGACATAAGTGCATCAACAGTTATTGTCCGATTAATAAATGTACGAACTGATTCTAACCAATGAACTATACCAGGTTGACGATATTGTACAAAGAATACAGTTCCCGGTTGACCATTATGACTAGGTTCATAGATAACAGTGAAACCAGTCTCAGTAACACGAGTGATAACAAATGTTGGTGGACTTGGAGCTAAGAAAAAAAAGAACACAAATAAACACGCAACGATACAGTAATAAAGAAAATCAACTTTAAATTTCTTAAGAGTAAGATAATCATTAATTCTGTCACAATAAAAATGAATATAATACAGTAAACTCCATCTGATTAACAGAATACCCAAGACTCCAAGCTTAATCTTATTTTACGGACTGGGATTGCTAGCCTCACACCAAGTCTTCCCTCCTTATCAAACACACTACCAGCTAAGAGAGGTTCAGGAGTGTGTGTGTTGGTAAGGAATCGAACCCGAAGCAAATGTGTCGTTGGCAAACACTGTACCACTGAAGCACCAACTCAAAGAATGCATAATGGCTTTGTTTTGGAAATGGAGTATTTCAGTACTATTCCCATTTGACGACAAGAGGATGGAGGAAAAATTACAACTAACTGTCCATAACATAGAAATGTAACTGTATTTACCGAGATCTCATTGCGATAACGGTAATGAATAATAAAAAAATGTCGAAAAACAATAATAATTTCCCACATTTATTCCGCTTAATGAATTTGAATAAAGCAAGAACAACAGTTTTTGCAGAATAAAATGGTACCATCATTTATTTCGTTGGCTTCTCATCAGCTCCTTACAGCCTAAAGTCATTATTAAGTATATCTACAGAAACCACTTTAACATACTTGCAAGGAGTCCATTTTTTAGACAAAAATCAATCATTATATGCATACAGTAATAATATATATAATAATAAACACTTTATCAGGAACAATATTGAGCATACACAATAGAAACTTCCGGCATTACGTAATCAGATGAAGATATCCAGTTACCAGGGCAAGGAAAGACTGATAACTGCTTCTTTCTGAACCCACAAATCAGGTTTCAGGCGCTTGATAGAGATGGCTTCAGCAAACTTGAGGAGAATTGAACTCTTTTGCCTATTGATAATTTCGAACGGTATTGTGACGTTCACCTCATGACCCGTGTCAAGGAGATGTCTGGCTATGGCACTGCTGAAAGTATTTGTTTCCTTGAGGCGTAAGTTTTTCGGTACATGTTCAGAAATCGGAGGTGTGCCCTCCTTTCTGTCCTCCCAATGTAACCTCCTGTGCAGATACACTTAAGTTTGTATACACAGTTCATAGGAATTTCATATCACGGAGTAGTATATTTGATAATATATTCACACATAAGGTTAGAAATAGTCAAACGAAGATATATCACATCTTTTTTCAGAGACCAGTAATGGGGATTTTTAGTACTATAGTCCATTATGACATCACCAAACGAATAAAATTCAATAGATTTATATAAATAATACATAGAATAAAGCTATTGGTCAAAAGGAAATTGATATCGCTTAATTTCGTGTTGAAATAGATACGCTAAGTCATATTCACAGTTTGGAAGCTGATTCACAGTTTTGCAGATTAATTCTCGATTTACACAGTTCACCATAGCTTCCTTTGGAAACAGAGATTATTCAAATCACAACATCTAATCTGACTGATACTATACACGGTAATCAAGAAACTAGGCGTAAATACATAAAACTGCATACTACTGATTGTTTGAGATGAGTAGTTGTATACCACTCATATCAATCAGTAGTGTTTATTAGAAGCCAGGTGTTTTGAACTGAGTCGGCAATCTAAATTGGGCCAAACCGAGTAGACAATTGATGAACTCGGCCCCAAAGGAGCGAGATGCTCACCCGGTGTTCAGATCACTTCAGTCTGGCTAGTAAACACAACTGTTGATTTAGGTTTATACAAGTACTCACCTCATTCAATCAGCAGTGTATGGACTTATGTAGATACACAACTATTCGCTGCTCGACTGAGATCTATTAGTGGCACCTTTTTTTCCGGAAAACGTTCAGAAGATGAGTTTTAACGGGACAGTTAAAATATAAAGGCATTTAGAATAATGGATATGCTTAAAATTGTCTGTATATTCACAAATTAAAAATAGAATATTTTGCGGAAGTTTTGTACTCATTTAACTGCTTTTTACATTATAAGTATTGCTTATTTTTTCTGTACCAATGAAATTCTGCTAAGTTGTCTCTGCAAAACTGAATCTATTCTTTTGCGTTTTGAGAGGATTACATAAAGTCAATAGCCTTAACATAAAAGTGAATTTTGATTAAGCAGACTCTTCATATCTGTCTACGTAGGTCTCCTCATTCAAGCCTCTGATAATTTTGAGGTGACCAAGAATTCACTGTAATACGACAGGGTACTTGAATCACTGGGCTAGCTGAGTTTCCATCCAAAGCAATGTGTGAGGTTTCCTCTATTTCTCTTTGTTTCAACCATCCAATCCTGTTCGTCTGTCGCCAGATGTGCTCGCACATATTTTAAGTTGCCTTTTAGCCTACTGCTGCGCATTCCTTGTCGACGAAAAAAATATCTTAAGGGATTACTTAATCTTCAGATAGAACAGCGCTGCGTCACATGATGTACTTCAAAATGCCATTTTACGTCAAGATCCTGGATGGATAGAAAATATTACGCAATAAACTATGCTGAAAATCCTGTATGCTGTTACTATTGTAACAACAGAAGACAAGGGCCAGGCAACAGATCGTTTATTAAGGAAAATCAACACATATTTATAGATTTTAATGTACATTATTGTAGATTATTGTTAGTAGAAAATACAGTCTTTTGATTGGTTGTTTCTCACACAAAGTTAACCTTGCATCTCTTGTGGCTGTGTCAGTTTATCTACATGTTAACTGTATCCGCCTGTCCATCTTGACCTTGTTTTCACATGACTAACATTGACCTCAATTACTGTCAACCAATTTGGCTAGCAACCATCTCTCACCACACTATTACTATTAACTCTACATTAATTAAGAAATAATGGATTAGTAGATGTGAGATACTTTCCATGTGATGGACATTTCTTTCTTTCTCTACTCCAAGACTTTCCATTCTAAGTAACTTCCCTAATAGCATAATAATTTTCTGAACTAGTTCAATATTTACCACTTGCTTTTAACTAAATCAACTGGTTTTAAATATAAGCTCACTTGTGAAGCTTTCGATGATAGTATCATTCCACAAATACCTACTTTAATGTGATATTGTAACGGCAGAACACAGAACTGGTTGGTAACGGAGTTACTATTGGCAATTTGATATACACATATACATAAATAGTCATTTGCACAGATTTCCCATCTTCCGCTAATTCTGTCCTTCGTTTTGTGTTTCTTTGTCTTCTTTTTGTGCCTCCCATGTTTTGCCGTAAGAGTGGTTCATTTCCTCTCCAAGGCGTCAAATCTGTCTCTCCGCAATTTAATGTTTATGTACTGATGATATTCTCTTTATAAACTACTGATAAATCTTGTAAGTAGCACATGCCACAATGTCTTTGTTCTATGAACAAAATATGCAAACCTTCCACTCGTAAGAATACGTCTTCATCCTAATCAAAGTCATATTACCGTCTTAACCAACTTATCGGTTTAAATTTACTTACAAAAGGAATTAAAGCCCACAGCCGGTTTCTACATTGAAAACTTTAAAGGTTAGTGGAAATATTTGCCCAAGAATTAGTTGAGAAGTGCCACTTGTAGTAAAAAGGAATAACAACAGTCAATTACTAACTGTTACCAACAAAATAACCACTGTTGTGTAAATACTACAATAAACTACCTTGATCACTTGGAGCAGTTCGTATGTCAATGAAATTATCAACGCCAAGACCAGCTTTAGTAGTCGGTGATACAGTTATACGGTATGTTGTATTCCCTTTTAGCCGAGACATTCGATAAGATGTTGTCATGTTGTCTGTAATCCGAGGGTAACGGAATCCATAGCCAATATCCAATCCATTCACTGAAATGTTTTATAAAAAAACTCGAGATAAAGGAATGTTATGGGGTGAAGAATCTCTTTTAAATGCATCAAAACTAGGAAAATGAAATATTTGTTCCCTTTAAATCATTGTGAGCGTGATTGTTTTTGAAATTTCGAGTTAAAACAATGTGATGCAAACAACATTAAATAGTTGACATATCTTATGGATAGATTATCCAGCTATCTTCATCTGTTTCCATTCGAAACATTTTGAACTTTATCTATATCGGTTAGTAACTTTTAAACAATAAATTCAGTTATACAGAGTGATTCTAACTAATACCCATCAAACCACACAATCCAACACAGTATTCACTCCTCCCATTCCGAGTGGAACATACGGCTCCAAGCTTTAAAGTCTCAGTAGCGGTGGCTTTGTTTTTAAGCGGAGGCTCGGAATTCTCTAATCTCACTCCCAGTTTCCTCTCTTTTCCGGAATTACCACTGACCTAGCCGGATTTGGAAGAACAATAAGTAAATGGTAAGTCGGAAATGATTGAAACACCATTTGGGAATCTCATGGTTGTTGTACTTCAGTAACTTCTTCGTTTTGACAAAGCCCTATAATAGGAATGATTGCAGATCACTCAAAGGGATATCAGGCTATCACTAAAATCATTTTCTTTTCATTCCTTTGCATTCCTAGTGGGGCACAGGGCTTCAAGCTTGAACTTTGAAGTTTCAGCAGTAATGTTGTTTTGTTCACAGGGGGTGGTCACTAGCCTCACGCCCAACTGTCCCTCTTTTTTGGGGCCTAATATCTACTAGTAAACTGGGAGAGATTTATGGGGTTCGTTTGCTGGACATCGAATTCCAGACCTCGTGCATAGTTCACAAGCATTCTATCACTGGATTACCAACGGAAAAAAGTTATTCCTAAATCTATTATTTTACCTTAAAACAATCGAAAACAATAAATCATTATCATTTTGTTAATAAACTAAACGGAGCTATAAGTTTTATAGATAATTATTGGTAACTAACATTCCATAGCTTCCAATTCATAACCGGTTATATATCCATTGGGTTCAGTTGGTAAAGACCATGACACATCCACATAATTAACACTGATTGCATCTGATTTTAAATTGGTTACTGGTCCAGATACACCTTCAGGTGTAGTTAACTCAATAATAGGACTAGTAGAAAATAGATAAATAAAAGGTTTGGTAAATATTATGAAACTTACTGCTAGAAAGAAAAGATTACATGAAATCTATTCACTGAAAAGACAACGTTAAATGTAGTAAATACCAATGAAAAGTGCTTATTATTTCAAAAAAATTCTATCCATGAGCGTCTGGTCATGTTCAAATACCCTACTACAGGATAACGATCGTTCTGTGGAAATTGAAACACGTAAATGTAGACTTCCAATAAAACTGAAAGACTGGTCGTAACCACTAACTTAACTAATCATTACTGCATCGCATATCTTGCATTCATATACTGATGGAAATTTAAGAATAATTATATCACTATACAGAGTTAAGCGAAACTTAAAAACTGTCAGTCAGATTTCCAGATCATCCAAGTTACAAACTCTTATGTAAGATTCAAAACTTGAAAGTTACACAGCATATACTGTTCAGATAATGTCAAATATACTTTTCGACGAATTCATTCACAGGTGAACTGATATGTTCCAAGAGAAGTGGCCAGATGCAAGGTTTTTTCCTTCAGGCTTTTGCATACCATTGGATGACTGGCAGAACATTGATCTTAGCGGTGCTGCGAAGAAGATTCTCCTCAAAGATGATAAAATGTGCATATATCAGTTCTCCTGTTCCTGTGGAGACGGGCATATTGGTCATTCGACACGTATCCTGTCTAAAATGATTCAAGAAAACCATCCCACATAGTTGCGGAAAGACAGTAAGGATGCTATACTATAAGCAGTGCGATGATTGGACATCTTGTAGAGACTTGTCATTCCATCCCAACAAACTCATCCTTCTAAGTGTTCTACAAAGTGAAGGACTACCTATCAAAGACAATAAGCTTTCGTCTCCCTTGTATTAGTCAAGCTGTAGTTGTTCAGAGAAAGAAGCCGGAGCTCTACATACAAAAGAAAATCATTCAACCACTTCTACTACCGTGGTAACAACCTTGTTGTTTTCTAACTCTTCACAACTCTTGTATTCACTGAGAATTCGTACGTGGTTTCATAGTTTCGTAAGTTTCTGTATGTATCTCGATTACAACCCATTTATTAAGTTATTCATTTTATTACGCAACTCTGACACACTTATTCAACTCCTCTAATGCATTGATTAATATTAACAACTATGTTTGTGACAACTCATCATTTTGTTACTCTCCTCTTTTGTGAAAAATCCTATATAAATGCGATTGTACAGTCAAAGAAAATGAATTTGCCGAAAAGAGCCTCTTCGCTCAACTACCTGTTTTGTTTTCATTAATGTAATAAAGGTGTTTAATATCGATCAATTTCTGATGCATCTAGGTTTCGCAGTTGTCAGCATAGTATACATGTAACCTCAAAGGAACTCATGTCCTTTTAGAAATTTAAATTCATGTCATTCAATGCTGCAGTCAGAGATATAACGACTGGGATATCCTCAGTGCGATCCACCTCCCGCGGGACTGTAAGGGATACACTTATTGATCACTGAAGGGTGACTATTATTTTATTGTCTAATCCCTAAAGTCGACTGAAATCTGTCAGTCAAGCTCTCCAAGTGATCATCAAGCTAGACGAGTAACTGTGGGATCTGGATTTCTCAGTAGTAAAGCCGCTGACTGCTTCACTGAATAATGCTAGTTCGAATCCTAGAGGGGACACAGGTTCGTTCAAAGTCTCATATATGCTTTTCGGACGAGTACCTCAGTGCGCAGAACCAAAATCTAAGGGTTTGGGACGATCAACTCGAACCATTTAATGTCAGCTTAAAGTGTAATAATTCTTACTCCGTTTCGATCAATAAATATGTTTAATATATTGTACTAATTACAAGTATGTCAAGGTATGAGTGCAACTTTAATAATTTTCAACATTTAATACCAAGAGTTTAAGTTTTCTGTTCACTAGGAAACTAAACTCTTCGTAATAAACTTTAGTGACCTTGAATACAACTAAATTTACACGCGAAATTTTAACTTGATAAAGACTATAACGTCTATAACTTAAATGCTTAGAATTTTAATAAAAAGCTCCAACACATGTAATTTACACCATATTTAGTCATTTTTAGTCAAAAGTTCTGATATGTTTACCTTGCTGGACCTGCATACTTATTAGTTAAAATTCTTAGCCATAATTTAATATTTGTTGCACCAGGAACTCCTGTGAGTAGATAGTCTATTAGTGCACCCGACTGGACGTCAGCTGGAATTGATTGACTACTTGAAGGATTAGCTGAGGGAACAGCTTGACGCCTTCTGCGTGCAACTAACATACTGTAAGCATCTCCAAGAACAGAGGGCGACTGAGCAGCTCTTGGAAATAAACCGGCTCCTGGACAAGATATATTTCGTCTTGGTGTACTTTCACAAATCGGATTAGGAACTTCTGTCACCAGTGAACCCATAAGCCATCGATAATAGGCTTTTGTAGATGCAGGAAGATAGCGCTCTAAAAGTGATTCATACGCGTGAAACATATCACCTTCAGATGTAGTTGGATGATTCACTGTTTCTGAAATTGCATCCACTGATCTTCGTCGACGGTTGGTATAAAGTACAGGAGTATTGGGTACATGAAATATTAAATCCTAAATCCATTAGGCGTAACAAAATAAAAATCAGTTACCAACAGAAATAAATAAAGGAAAATGTGCATATATTTTCACACTCTATTTGATTATGCATCCAAAGTAAGTTAAATGTGCAATTCGGAAATTAATTTGAGATTTACTCCTTACACATTTCCTGATAAAATTTCACCACAGTTAATTTCGGAAACCAAAATTGTTCAGATTACAATATGTGACCTGCTTGAGGTGATCACTAACAATCAGGAAATCAAGCATAACCGATATATACTACTGATACCTTGGTATGATGCCACTCATATCAACCAGTACTAGCCGTTAGCCAGGTAGCAATCATCTAAATGCTGGGTAGTCGTTTTTCCCTTTTGGGGTCGAACTCATCAGCGGTGTATCCATTTTGACTCAGTTCAGAGAACCGAATCATTTCAAACCACAAGCATTTTAGCTAACTACTTGGGTGAACTGGTATAACGTTAAATCAGAGTTCAAAGTACCTGGGTAAAATAAGTAAATTCCAGACTAAGCTAAAGCAAACGAAAGATACAGTAGTATGTTTGAACTTGAAAATTATGACTACGAGATAACTTACTGAATACTAAATATTTCCAAAACTTCTATCCAGTTAGTATAAAATTGTTATAGTGGCCTTACACTGGGATATTCTGCTGCTCTAAATGTCTTACTACTCAACTCATTCTATCGCTTTAACCTAAAATATGCTCCCCAATACGAATAATTTTATTCCCAAAGCATAAAAAAGGTTTCTGGTATGCATCAAAGTTATCGGGATATAGTGCAATAGGTGTGTGTAAATTTTAAATCAAAAGAATATGTTACATTTGAATAGCTGATCAAGAAATTGGATGTCGTTAACTGGATAGAATCATAACACTTCCTACTCAGATACTGATAATTCATTTGTCTTCAAATATCTATGTTTCTACCTTCAACAAAATTTGATAAATGCCTTGTGTCATATGTTGCAGTGATTACAAATCAGCTGTAAAATATCCAGTGTTGGTCTGCAGGCATTTGATTGATTTCAGATTAGGTTATGAATCAGTAGCCTACAGATTATTGATCCAGTGCTCTACTAGCTGACCTGGAAGAAGGAAGTAAGAATTCATGGACCGTTGGGTTCTATCCCAGTGACTGAAAGGTAACGTGTTCACCTCATAAATTTGCGATCCCAAGTTCGATTCCCAGTGAGTACATGAGTGCGTACTGATGAAAAGTTCTAAACAAGAGCGAAAAAACTGTCCGATAATCTTTGCCTTCCAAAGAGACTGTCTGCCTCTAACTGATATCAGATTATGATGAAATCTCACTTTTTAATACTTAAATCTTTAAGATACATTTTGTTTGTAAACACGATTCTGTTTCATTGTATTAACTCATGACTTAAGATATTAACACATCATTAAAAATTGCTTCTTTGTGACTCTATAAACGAATTTGGCATGCTTTGAGAGCGTAAGTTATAGTATGATTAAATTTCAGTAAGTTGCGTGAATTCTGATTATCTGATCACCAATATTTTGTGTAGATAGGTAATGTTGAGAAGAAACAAAAGACAAAAGTAAATTTCTTCACGAAATTATTCTTTCTGTTGTTTTTGGGGGCCTACTTGAATCACTGGACTACATGCACTTCCATCCGATATAGTGTATGAAATTTTGTCCATTTCTATTGTTTTAATCATTCAATTATGTCCTTGAATCTCAAAATCTACTAACGCACATTTTAAATTGGCTTTCAACCTACTGATATGCATTTCTCGAGAGAAATGAAGGAAAAATATCTTAATGGGATTAGTTTGTGCCTCAGATAGGAGAGCGCTTCGTCACACAATATGTTATCGATTACTATTTTACATGAAGATCCTGGACGAGGAGGAATGGTGATAAATTACGCCAAGAATTTTCTATATTTCGCATATGTTTTATTCAGAATGAAGCTGTTAGTATTATTATTACATATATCTATACTACTTTATTTAAAATTTATGAATTTCTGATTTCCATAAATACAAAACAAAACATTCGGTTAGCTTACTCTGAACTGCTTTTTAGCATCACATTTTGTTGCATCTAAACTTGCATCACACCATTCAATTCGGTAACCACGGAAAAATCCTCTAATATTAGCCTTTTCATTAGCTTCTATTACTTTCAACCGTAGAAGAATTCCTTGTGAAGTTGTATTTAATAGAACTGGAGCAGGTGGAGCAACTGTTGGCATAGCTTCACTAGAATAACCTAATGCCACAGTAGGTGATTGAGTACTGTCACCTTTTTCATTACGACTTTTAATAGTTACCTAAATGTAACAAATGAATAAAAAAGTTTGAAATGATCATCTCATATAGAATGACAAAGTTAGGAAAATCAGTGGATTAAAATATTGAGAAATGTACTTCATTTGTGTTTTTAAACAAATTTAAACAATGCATATCTTATAAACGAAAAGACTAATAAAACATAATAATGATTCATTCACAGCGCGTTTTATAATAGTAGTTTATCTAGTATCATGTAATGATGTTAAAGTTGCACACATACATGTACATATTTGAATAGTCTGCAGTGACTCTTAATTTAAAGGTAGGCACCAAAATGGTTTGGTGTGCTAAAGACTTCACCTAAATCAGGAAGTTTCACCAGCATTAATGAGCTGAGTACTGACGAAATCTTGTTTGTCGTTTGTCAACTGGCATTATCTTCGGTGCCGATTTAACATCCGGCTACCAATAAAAACGTGTGAACTGCACAGTAGTCCATTCCGTCCATCTTTACGGTTGCAATCCATGACCGTTGAAAGTGGAAGACAGGAAGAGGTCAGTCATCTTTAACCATAGTTGTATAAGTTTTATCTTCCGTGTTAAGCTGTATAATATTGCGAGCAAAACTGAAGGCACACGTCAAGTGTAAGGTAGGGATTGGAGAACAATCGCCTAGGTTGTGAAGCTGCATAGATTTAGGTGGCTAGGACACATGATACGCACAACAAGCCATCTCTTTCTTTGTCGAACAATGTTAGTTGACGTAGGATTAGGTTGGAAGAGATCTAGAGGTGGTCATATCAAAAGATAGGATCAGTCCATGAAATTTTTGACCACTGGTTTGAGCCATGTAAGGAGGCGTAGACTACCCGACTAGAGTACTTGAGACACTAGAAACCAGTGACTAGAGACTGATCATGATATGGCTCAAAGTCGTTCTCAATATCTTAAACTCATCCAATATTTGTGATCTTCCGGATCCATTAAATTCTCAGTATTCTCCGCTTAATTATTCCTCCTACGGTAAATTACCTTTTATTATAGTCGTTTTGAATATCTTCTCCTCTAAATTTATGTGTAGTTTGTGAATCGTGGCAATTTAAACTGCTTCAGTGTTGTGCAAAGCTGAGGTTGCATATATGTAAAAGTGATCGGTCGCCTATTAGACAATTCCAACAGTGTGATCTAGATAAGTAAACCCTAATGAAATTTGAAAATCCCAATAAAACTCAACTTTACCAATGCGTGCAGCTGTACACAACCTTGCAATACAGTGGGATAAAGTGACAGTCTTAAAATCTAAATTAACAGAATGGTGATAGATACTGAAAACAGAAGTCTTGTTTTTCAAGTATTGGTTTTTGTAGGGATTTCGTTTGATTGGTTGGAGGATTTCATTATCAGCTGACATCAGTTAGTGGGGAGCTGTAACCAGCTGGGTGCAGCACGTCGAAGGTGAGGCAGTAATTCATCAGAGAAGACGTTGGCTAGTGGTCGCGCTATGTCACTGATTGGCAGAAGTTAGAATTCATGGGCCACTGGATCGGGTCCCAGTGGCTTAATGGTCTACGAGCTTGCCTTGCAACCAGAAGGTCCTGGTTTTGAACCCTGTTGATGGGTGCGTACTGCTGAAAAGTCCCAAAGTAGGACGACAGAAACAGGTGTCCAGTACTCCTTGGTGGTTTTCCAATGGTTCTCTAACCGATGTCAGCTCATGACGAAATCCTCCAACCAAAGAAGTCTTGTTTATCGAATTAACTGTGAACACACACAGTGGAAGTGATTTTTGATGACTTTTTTTACACCCAGGATAAAAATGTTACTTGAATACCATTCCAAGATGGAGGACATATACACACTCTTATGACTTCAGTGCATACGAATTTACGAACTCAAATATTTTATGCTTTAGAACAAATTATTATTGATTTACAACGAATCTATCCCATTGTTGGAAATATGAATATAACACATGTTTTACCAGTACAGTACAGAATAATGCACAAAATGATAGTGGAAAAATACCAGTTATTTGAACTGCCTTCTAGGTGAAAACCAATATGGATATTAGGTGTTTGTAGGTTACCGTTATTTGTTGATCTATTATTGTACTTTTTTAGTGGCTAAACTATTTCAAATGTATGACAGTCAAATCGATAGTTTATGCCCATAATTCAGTTCTCTACAAAATAACTCATCACCTATTGTTTAAGTTATTCACATTTCGCGTTGATTGTTTATATCGGACCGAAATGTTCGCTTTCTGTTGACATATCGGCTTCTAGTATGGATGCTTCAACGAAGCCTGGAGATGAACATAACACTGGTTTCGTCCTATTTGAGACACATCATCTGGATACGCCTGCATCTTCAATCAGTGATGGTGTTCGGTGATTAGGCTCGAACCATGCACCCATTGTTTAAAATACAACTGGACAACAAGTGATACTTCTTATGCAGCGGGCGTCAGTCATTATTATTACTATTTAAGTTAATTTTCATTTTCCATTGATTGCTTACGCTGCATAGAAATGCTGGGTCCGACTGATGACTCTTACATATATTTATATAATTTATAGAAATACTGTCCATGACTAAAATTCCACTCTTAATATTTACTGATATTAACAACAACAACAAAAAATAGCAACTTACACGAAATAATTTATATGGTTCAATCTCTGAAACTAAAGTACCAGCTTTAAATGAAGTATAGACAATACGATCAGTTCTCCAATCCCCGATTGTTGTACTATTTATTGCATCTTGTGGAACTGAAGCACAATTCAAGCATTGAACAGTTAGTATATAGCCTAAATTATTTCCATTATGTTCTATATACGGAAGAGTCTATAAAATAGAAACGTTGTAAGAAAATAACAAATGTAAGGCTTAGACTACTAGAGTAAGTATATACATACATCTGTATATACGTATATATATATATATATATTGCATGGAGGATTTCATCATGAGCTGAGATCAGTTAGAGGACCACTGGAAAACCTGCAGGGAGTACAGAACAGCTGTTTTGTCAGCCTAGTTTGGGACTCTTCATCAGTACGCACCCACAGCCAGGGTTCAAACCCAGGACCTTCTGGTTGCAAGGCAAGCTCGTAGACCATTAAGCCACTGGGACCCGATCCAATGGCCCATGAATTCTAACTTCTGCCAATCAGTGACATAGCGCGACCACTAGCCAATGTCTTCTTCGATGAGTTACTGCCTCATCTTCAACCTGCTGTACTGATGAATAGTCCCAAACTAGGACGAAACAGCTGCGCAGTACTCCCAGGTTTTCCAGTGGTTCTCCAACTGATGTTAGCTCATGATGAAATCCTCCATGCAATCAAACAAAATCCCTACAAAACCAATACTTGAAAATATATTTATATGTAACGGAATTAAAAAATGCAAGCATTCATTAGGTCGCTTCTGTACCAAAGAAAGCTATCTTTATTAACCTACCACTAAAGGGTGACCAGATTATGCACTTGACAGCTAAAAGACTTCGGTCAGCCATCAAACGCACATTCTACGCCGCATCTCTTTCCCTTACATGCCGAAAATTCTTTATCCTTGTATCTACGATTAAAGGACGAAATTCTGTGGACCCTACTTCAAACTGTATCTACAAGTTCACTTGCAGCTGCGGTGATACCTATATAGGTAGGACCAATAGAATGTTCCAATGTCGTCGAAAAGAACATGTTCCAAAATGGCTATTAAGAGACATTGAAAATCCAAATGCAATTAATCTGAATAGAAATCCATCATCACCCATTGCATAGCACTTATTAATGGCAGGTCACTAAATCAATATTAATAACTGCTTCGCAATTATTTCACATAACCCTAACTCAAGGTTACAAAAGATGATGGAAGCACTTTGGATTAATCACATTCATCCTAAACTATGTGTACAAAAAACAATCGACTTCAACCTTCGCCTACCATGAACTGACTACTTGACCTATTTAAATATGATTGGTCATTAGTGTGTACTTTTGTTTTTTATATAACTGAGCAAATGTCATACTTTTTATTTTATTTTATTATTGTGAACCATGTTAGTTGTAAAACGATTGTAGAGGAACTACGAAATGATATCATCTCGAGAAATTTGTCTTCTAAATGCCTTATTCAAATTTATCAAAGGGACCAACTGTTTTAAACATTCATTAGTTTGAACATCAATACATTATGTAAAGTGTGCAGCACAAATGAAAATTCATAACAAAGAAAACTAAATTTAGTACAATCAAGTTTGACCACCCGCTGCCATCAGTGAGGAGACCACTGGAAAACTAAGAAGTACTGGACAGTTATTTCACCCTAGTTTTGAACTCGTCAACAGTTCTCAACGATTGAGATTCGAACTTGGGACCTTCCAGTTAAAAGGGAAATTTGAAACAAATCAAATCTCCACAAACTATCCATTGAAAATTAGTACAATCATTCTGTCATTCTCACTCCTTCATTTGACAATAGAGTTGATGTAGCAATACGACTGACCTAATGAATGAGTGAATTCTAGTTTTGTGTTGTGCTCGCCTCATTAAAAAAGCATAACAATTATCTGTCTTCGCCATCAAAAGACGTCTTACTCCCAACTAACCTTTTAAGTATACTTTGAATATACACTTCTGACAGTATTTGTATAGAATGTTGAAAGCGATTTTAACATCAACCGTATGATTCCTGTCAACACTGTGTTCTATCATGGACGAGACTTGTAGTCTACTGCCTGTGATTTCCTGACTTTTGGAGTTTTGTTGTATTTCAAATCAATTAGACACACATTTCTTAGCTGTCAATTGCAAAGTAAGATTTCTGCACCCCTATATATGTGTAATTACAGTAAGAGATGTGACGTAACCACTTCTGCAATGTTGAGGCTTGCACTAGAGCATGTGTCAGTAAAAAGTTTAAGCACTGTGGAATAGATCAAATAAATAATAATTATATTCCAATAGTTTACACACAATGATAAGTTTTTGTATTTTGGTAATATTTCAAGAAACATCACTGTCCATGATCACACCAACTGTTGGAATTGTTTTGTTTTTAATTCACACATTTATAATTTGTACTCATAAATATACATAGTTCTTCTTTTGTTCATTCATTTTTGTATATTCAAAATTATATTCCCAGTTGTTGACAGTTATGCTGAGTCACCCTTGTTACATGTATTCGGCGTGTTTTCAATGAATAGAGATTCTGTTATTAGTCTCCATTTCCATTTGTTCATATTAGATTTCAGAATACAAATATTGTTCCAGTCAATATTGTGGTTTTTGTCCCATGTATGTGCAGGTATAGACGAATTTTTTTCTAAATTGTTGTAAGCTTGTGTTCCTGTGGGATGACCTTTAGTTAGGCGTTTTTGTTCATTCATTCTTATTTGGAGTGATCTAGACGTCTGACGTACATATTTAGTCGGACATTCTGCACAAGATATTTCTTAAATGACATTATATATATCCGTCATTTTTATTGGATCTTTTAGCTGATTTATTTTATTTTTAATTAGATTCGTTGGTTTAAAGGTGGTGCGAATCCCAATATTTTTTAGGTTTCTTTGAATTGCCTCTGATGTACCATTTTTTGTTTGGTACTGTGATCATCTTTTTGCTATCCTTCTTGTCATTCTCTGGTTTTAACCTCTTTTTTCTCTTCGTTAAATTATCTCTGATAAATTCGTTTGGGTAGTTGTTGTCGAGTAACATTTTGAATAGGACTTTTATTTCTTTACGATGGTTCTCTGGTGTTGTTGTAAGTCTGCGTACTCTATCTGAAAGACCTTCTATTAATCCTCATTTTACTGTGAGTGAATGAGCTGAGTGATAATCAAGGAATCTCCAAGAATGTGTAATTTTTCTACATAGTGTCGTTTTTATGCTGCCATCAGTTACTCTTTGTACTTTGCAGTCTAATTATAAAAGTGTGAATTTTAAAACAAAACAATCCCAACAGTTGGTGTGATCATGGTCAGTAATTTTGCTCGAAATATTACCAAAAACCAAAAACTTATCATTGTGTTTAAACTATTAGAATATAATTATAATTTATTTCATGTGTTTCACTGCTTGATAACGATGAACCAATGTTGCATAGTATGTTTTACAGATAGCGGATTTCAGCCTCTGTCTCCAAATCATACCACTTGTTTCCTCACTGCAAAATAATTGCTAATGAGAGATTCGCCTTTGAAACACAGTAAACTGTAAGCTTTGGAGTTAACTGCCCTCTACATCCGTTGAAAAACTTTAAAGGATATCTGTTTTTATGCAAGGTATTAGTCTATATACATATATATATATGTGCAATGGTTTTGTTAATATACATTTTTTGTAGAAAAGACCACATACTATATTTTCAAAATATGTCATAAACACTTCTAAATCTCATACTACTTTGTTTATTTTAATTGGTTTATCATCATTTTTACTAAATGTGTTCCGATTAGGCTTTGTCTTGGCCAGTGAAATGTCTACCTCTTATAAATTCACCAACATCGGTATTGTGAATGGTGACAGATCATTTATCCTTCAAAATTTTATTAAGAAGGGTTACCAGTGAATTTCAGTATACTTCTAGGTACAGAGAGAAACAGACAAAACAGTGACGAAGACAACTATGCCTTCAGATATCGATAAAATGCTTCATTAGTTATTATTAGGACTGGAAGAAAAATTAAGTGACTTTATGAAGTCATTATATTGTAAGAAGTATTTTATTAAATGTGGGTGCTAATATTGTGGCGTGTGCTACTGATAAGATTTGTAAGCAGTATGTAAAGGGACGTTCATCGGTAATAAAACATCAAATATCAGGAAGATAGATTTGATGTTAGAGAAAGCAAATGATACAGCGTTTCGGAAATACATGGGAGACGTGAAAGGAACACAATATGAAGGCCAAACGTAGCACAACACGGGAGATGTGCCCAAATGGTGCTATATCGAGATACCAAACTGCAAATATACATTTTCTTAACCAAGTCTTTCGCCACCTACCGTTACTATATGAGTAGTAGAAAAATAACGGTAGTCTGCCTAAATCACTGGGCTACCAGAACTTCCATACATCAAAATGTTTAAACTCTACTTGGTTTTTTGATTGTTTTAATTATGTAATTATATCAAATGGTCACCGTGTGAACTCATGCACATATTTAATTAGATATTCCACAAATGTTGTGAAATTCTTAAGAGAAATGAAGGAGAAGTATACAGAAATGGTTCTCACTTCATATATAACAAAACAATATCATATAACATACTTCATACCATTAGTTTACATATAAATCCTGCACCAGGAGAAAATATTTCGGAACTAAATACACTGAAAATTTCTTTTTTTTATTATAGCTTGAAACCACATAGTATTTTTGGTGCAGGTATGGAATTTTCAGCATGTGATATCGGTAGCCCAAGTTTTGCAGGCCGACCATTGATATCGGATGTGCGCCGGCAGGGGATCAAACCCCGGACCATGTGCATGGTCTGCGAGAGTCCTAACCGCTGTGCCACCGACGCACTGGACTATGTATTCACATGTTGCCTGAAATAAAACTTTATTACTGATTGGACATTGGTAACTAACTAGTGTGATGGGTCTAGTCCTACCTTCGGTGAAGACTGAATTCTATCAGTCAAGCTTGCAATGTAGCCACCATGCTAGGTAGCTCGCCATCACGCTGCGATGTGAATTGTTGGTATTAGATGGTTTGAAGCACATCACACTCGTTAGTTACTAGCGTCCAATCAAGAATATCCAATACAGTCCTACAAGAGGTCAATCGTGAGCCTAAATAGCTCAGTGGTAACGTCTGTGACTGCAACACCGGGTGACGCGGATTCGAATCTCAGAAGGGACGTGATTCAACTAGCACGAAACCTAGGTGAAGCAAGGCCGATTGCTTCCAACCATCTAATGCCAACAAAGCCAAATTACATTGTTATTACTATCATTAAATAACATTCGTTTTCGCTTCAATAATCTGACCTAAATAAACATTAAAAAGTTACAATTTAGATAAGGTTGCATAAATTTACCTAGCCACAGTGAATTTCTAAAATAAACAATCTTGAATAAACTGACATGATACAGCAGATATTTCTACTGTTTCGTCATAGTTTCAAGTGAGTTGCACATTTCAGTGCTTATAAACTCCATTTCTGTCAATCTGTGTTGTCATAGAAAGACAATATGAACATTTAATTAATGTATATATATATATATATGATTTCAAAGAAAGAGCTACAGGATGACTAGGATATATATGAGCTGAAAAGTTCCAAACTAGGACGAAACAACTATCCAGTGATCCTTTCTTTCCAATGTTCTTTAAATGACGTTAGTTAGTGACAAAATCTACACTGAAATATACGTAGGGGTTTTAAAGAATGACTACCGTGACATTATCATTATACAGAGTATCTATACAGACAACTCTCATTATGAAGCTTACTGTCCATCGAATAACTAAGTTATTTCCTATTGTTCCAAATACATAAAGTTCTTTCGGATTGACTGATGGTACACGTCCAGGAATGCCGCATGTTTCTGTTGTCGGTAGACTAGGTAATGATACACCGACACGATTTCTTGTTCGAACACGAAATTTATATTCAATATTTGGTCTTAATACAACCTGGAATATTGAAAAAATATACAAATGACCACTAAATATAACTCTATTATGTGTACATATACTTTGAAAATTATATGTAGTCCGATGCAAATATGTGAATTAGGCCTGCAACACTCTTTTTGACCTTTCCCAGATAGATGGGTATTCACAATACGTGCACATTAATGATCAACTGTAGTTCATCAAAAATGATCATGTTGCATTCGCCATCTTAGGTCATCTCTGGCAAAGATATGATGTCCAGTTATCTATCTATCAAAGGGCGTATGTACTGCTCAACAATTAGCTCTGCCCGCCTTTATGGCTGTGATAAATGGCCACTGAAAGTGGAAGACGTGAGAAGGATAGTTGTCTTCGACAACAGGTGTTTGAGTTCTGTATCCCGTGTTAGATGGTACAACAGAGTGAGTAATATTGACGTTGGGCATCGAATGTTAGGTAAGAAAGGCAAGTCAATCGATGAGGTTGTGAAGTTGCATTGATTGAGATGGCTAGGACAGATGTTGCGCATAAGGAGTAATTGCAATTCTCGACAGGCAATTTTAGCCGACATTGGATTACATTAGAAAGAGGTCAAGGCAGGTCAAACCAAAATCTGCCATCAATCCATGAAGTCTTTCACTGTTGGTTTGAGTCAAGTAAGGAGGTGTAGACTCCTCAGCTTGGATCCTGCCGATGCTAGAAACCGTTCTCAGTGTCGCAGACTCATTCACTCTTCATGTTCTTCTATACTCGCTTAATTCTTTTGTTTTTCCATGCTGCGATTCTTTCTCCCTCACATTTCTGTGGATAATAGTCCTCTTGAATCTCATTTTTCTTTTATCTGCCTTTGTGTGCTGCGTAAAGTGAGGCGACCTGGACTAATACACTTCTGTGAAAAGTTTTATGTTGAAATTCAGTCAATTAGTCACTCAGTAGGTATCAGAATATGAGCTACAAAGAAGTTGGTTTCAGACTTCCACCAAACTTCTAAGATATTTACAGACAGAAACAATCATCCAGCAGATAACTGATACACTTCATAGATAGATGCAAGAGTTTGTATGTTGTTAGTTACCTGAATAATATCCTTTTTTTCAGCTGCAATAATCAACTTAAAATCAAGTTACACCGACAAGAACTCAACTTGTTTCTACATCTTTCGCTATTTAAAAGAAAATATCAAAATAATGCATAAATAACACCAATCGCAAAATCAGATATTCTGTTGTTCCAAAAAGGCAGGGACTAACCTTCACTGAAGTACTTTGAACTAAACCAGTCAGATTAAAAATTTCAGCTGGATACCAAGTCTCACGTTCATATTGAGTTGAATATTCAACCATATACTCCATAATAGGAGCATAATTGTCTGATCCTGGATACCAAGTAACAAGTGCCAATTCCTCTTTAATGAAATCAACACAATTGACTTGCACATTAATTGCTTGTTCTGGTCGACCTTAGAAAATAAAAATTAAAAAAACTGGTGACAAATAGAGATAATTCGATGGTATCAATTATCCTACAGTATTCCCTATTAGTGTACACAACTAATCGATGTGGATTTGACTGGTTTGAAGTTTGGCCATGGATTGAAAGCAGTTAGAGATCCACTGAAAACCAATGAGTACTTAATGGACAGCTGCTTCACCCTAGTTTGGCACTCTTCACTATTAGCCACCTTTTACTGTACCGTAGGTCAAACCTGGATCACAAGGCGAGCTCGTCAGCCATTCATCCACTGGAAAGCAGTCTAGTGACCCACGAATTCTAAATTCTGTCAATTCACGGCTGCCATACAACGTCGTTGGCGAGTAAGTATGCACATACACCTCATTATTGATTTTCATATCATAATTACCATGTTCAAGATTTAATCATCAGAACGTAGAATAAAAAAGTAAATGTTTGTAAAAGACACTCGCAAAAATATTTCATAAATGTAGCGGTTTTCCTATGAAAATTCAGTTTAATTTGAATCCATTTTTAAGTATTCTGGTGTATACCACTAGCTTCACATGCAACTTTGACTGATACAATAATATCTCCCGATCACTCAATTCAGAAAACACAATCACATCAAAATCATTCACCTAGGCTACAAATTTTCTCTATTATTTCAAAAAGGCGTCATTTTAAATGAATAATACAAAACTTAAAAGCAAAACTAAGCATTGAACATTGAACAAAGAGAAATGAAATACACAGTTACCTTGAACAAGCAGTGGTGCAGTTGCTGTAGCAAAATCTAATCCATTACTAGCATTACAACGATACTGTCCAGTATCACGTGGTTGAGCACCACTTAAAACTAGCGCATAATCAAACCAAACTTGTTGAATTCTTGGAGTTATATCCGGGTCAATATAATTATCATCTTTATACCAGGTAACTTTCAAGTTAGACAATTCAGCTGGATCAGTTTCAGCAGTACAAACAAATTTTACAACATCATTTTCATATACTCTTGTATTAATCGGAGCAAGCACCACTTTTGTCTTACGTCTTACTAATAATTGTCCAGAAGCTTTTTGACTTCCAAATGGATTTGTTGCTGTGCATTCATAGACACCAGAATCTGTTATAGCTACGGACTATAAAAATGCAGAAAAGATCTAATAGTTAAACTTCAGCTAGAGAAATAACTATAGAAAATCAAGTGGATAACTTTTATAGGTAATAATACGAGTTTCTATAATATTTTATTCATAAAATCATTTAACAAATAACTATGTTACATTATCAAAGGAAAGCTGATTACAAATGAAAGTAAAAAAATGGATGGTGACAATTCTGGTGCTGTACACCTGTGATACTAGAGGTAGCTGCTAAACACCCCCTAAATTTCATTCCAGCGATCTCATCCAGCCTTCACTGTAGCCATTAGAGCAAAGTTGGAGATATTACGTACTATAGTGAGGAAACCTGTGTGGAAGAACATAAGAACCGTCTAAAAGTGATGTTGGAGGAAATATTCACAGTGGATATAGGAAGAAAGAAGAGACAAGGAAAGGAATGACTCTCAGCGCACACCCCGAAGCAAACAGAACAGAGGAGGATGGTGAGACAGAAGATAAACTGATGTGTACATAGACAACAGAAGGAAAGGCTGAGTTCAGTGTACAACGCAATGAATAAAGAAGTGAAGAAAAGTACCAGGAAAGATAAAAGACAATTCTACGACACACTAACAACTGAAGCAGAACAGGCCACAGGTAAAAGAGACCTCAGAATGTTATATCACATAATCAGATGTCCATCAAAGAAGAACGAATTAGGCCTCTTCTAGAATTGGCGCGGAATTAAGTGCTGAAAATTTTGTACACTGTGTAAACACTTTGTTAAAAATAAAACTATTATTATTACTAAATCCGTTAATTTTTTTGGTTATCATAAGTCACAAACTAAGTAAAAAGACTCTAAACTGACCTACATCTAATGACTCTGACTGTTTAATTTTGACGGGGCAATCACAATCTATGAACCACCCGATCGAAAATCAAAACTACTAAACAGTCACACCATGGTTTCCAGAAATAACTGGATTAAAAACAAACATTTTGAAATTTACTTCCAGATAACACTTTTAAAGTAATTCTTACTTCAATGAACAGATCACCTGATGGGAGAATTTTGTATCGACCACCATTAATTGGTCTTCTGTCTTTAGTCCATGATATAAGAGCTTTCGGTGCTGAAAATGTCTGACAAAATAGCGTAATTTTGTTCCCGTCAACTGCTCGTACAACTGCTTCTGGTGGCTTGATAAAGTATGGTGCTTCACGCATAACATTTACATAGGCGTTAGTAAAAGCATAACCAAATTTATTTGATGCATTACACTGAATAACTGCACTGTCTTTAATTGTTAAATTGTTTAACTGCATAGTCTAAAATATTAGCAGAGAATTTCAAAAAAGGATTATAAGATTTAATCAAATCAGATTTCTAAGCTGATATGCTAGTAACGACTAACGCCTGTTTGTCTAGTGTTTACGAGGGTTTTATCAATCAATTCTATCATGTGGCTATCAGTCTGAATGATATAATAAGATACTACACTTTGTATGGTGTTCAGAGGTGGAGAGCAGTTTTTATCGTCAACGCAGGCATGAAATATCAGAGATAATCCTTTTGTTTATGAAAGCCATTTTCATTTTGCTGAGAACCATATTCACTTTTTCAAAGTGTTTTCAAATTTTAGTTCTATTTCATTTACGTTAATGCCCCTACATAAATACGGCCTTCTTTTGATGGGCTTTAACAAGAGTGGAAACTGCCTCCACGTCTTACTGTTATGCATTGTCAAATTTTCAGTAAAAATGTTATTTACTCTTGTGTTACTAATATCCTTTTAAATTTTATTATTATATATTAGCCCTTCGTCGGATTCACATTGGAACATAGGGCTTCAGCAGAACATCTGCACTCCACTCTGTTCTCTGCTGTCTTTTTAAGCTGGCGTCACGACTATCCACAGCATCTCATTTCCATTTCACATGATTTCCCCATATCATCCTCGGAACTACACCCAACTCGTCACTTTCCATTCAGGTATCACTCGAGGACCTGGTGCGTGATGTTACCCGACGTTCTCCTCAGAGTGTGTGCGATCCATCCTCAACTCCTCTATATTTAAGTGTTGGTTTGTAGAGATTTGGTTGGTTACAGGATTTTCATCACTAGAACCTGGGGTTCTAGTGAGAAGTCGTGACCAGTAGGATGCAGCAGGTCGGGTGTGAGGACAAATACTCGCCGAAGACATTGGCTAGGGGTTGCGCTACGTCGTGAATTGGCAGAAGTTAGAATTCATGGACAGGCCAATGGATCGGGTCCCAGTGGCTTAATGGTATACGAGCTCGCCTTGCAGCTAGAAGCTCCTGGGTTCGAATCTCGGTGGGTGCATTGAAGAGTCCCAAACAAGGACGAAACGACTGTCCAGTACTCTCAGGTTTTCCAATGGTTCTCTAACTAATGTCAGCTCATGATGAAAATCCTCTATATTTGTTGAGCGATATATTCTTAGATGGTTTGTCACCAGAGTTTCTTGCTTTGCAGTCATGTGATTTTCAGTATGGAGCAGAGGCCGCTGTTGATGAAAGTCAGTAGCAGCCTGTCAAAATTACTTTAGGGGACACGCCAAGTCTCTGATAATATATATACAATAACTGATTTGACATTAGTGTTAAAATTGTGGATTTTGTTCCTTATTCTGAGTATAGTGGATTTCCAAACCGACTTCAAAGTAGTAAAGGTATATCTGGCTTTTCCGATCCTGCCTTTAACATCTTGATTTGTGTCACCTGTAGTTGAAATGTTGCCCGGATAAGTGAAAGTGGTGACCTTTGACAGTGGTTGGTGCTTGCTGTTGTTCCTTAGTTGTCTTCATCACCTCTGTCTTCTCTATGTCCACTGAAGTCATGTCTTCGCTACATTTTCTGCCAACTGGTTGCTTTTTGCCCTCAGATCTTCGAGTTTGCCTGAAATAAAACATAAATATTAGCGAAGTTCAGACCTTTTATAGTCTTCCTATTGGTCCGAAGTATACCTGTCTTTTCGCACCTGCACAGCCGATAAAAGTTTGTGGCACTGCATTCCATAGTGTTAAAGTAGTTTACAAATTATTTTGTGGTTAACGCTGTCGAAGTTGTCGAGCAAGTTAAGATAGCGGTTTGACTACATTTCTATACTCTGTTCAATTATGATGCTCAGAGTAGCAATTTCATCCACATACAAATTGCTTTTCCTGAATGCAGCCTGTTCCAGGTGGAGCTTTGAATCGAGAACATCTTTCAGTCTCTGCAGGGAATTCGGTTCTCATTCCATGTGCCAAATTCTGCAGATTTCTACACCAATTTCAGAGTAAAGAACTCCAGTATCTCTTTCCAGATCCTATCCAAAATAGCCTTGAAACGACGCTGACCAGAAGAGTGAAGGTGACGACTTCCTTTTTATTCCTCAAACTGATGAATGATGCTCGCTGATGTTGACTGATTATCTTCATCATCTCTGTCTTCTCTATGTTCTCTAAAAGTTTTAGTTTCCTTTAAATTACCCTCATATTACGAAACAGTCTTGTACTTCATTCAACCAATCAGGACTAGTCATTTATTCTTCACTTTAGCACACTTTTATGTATGTACAAAGTTTACCTACAGTAAGGAGCTATCAAATAATAATTGTGCTCGTAACTGGAGACCAGTGTTTATTCTCTGATAATTTCAAAAGTCAGCAGGTATTAGGTATCCTGATTTCATCTATCTTATTCCACTATTTGCTCACCCGTCATTGAAATTCTCGATTTCTTCATTGTGGATTTATACGAGTGGATAGATTGGCTTTTGTCACGAAAAAATTAAATAGCTTATTGTTTTCTGTATTCATTTATTTGGTGGGCATTTCAAATAATAAGTTGACATTTTATGAACACGCAATGATTGTCACCAAAAAAAAAACAAAAAATCTATCAAGAAACAATCAAGTCACTCATACAGCAGCTAATGCACCAACACAGACCATATAATTAATTCAGTAGAGTTTACTGCCAAACCCCCCCCCCCTATCTCGACCCAACGAAAGAGAAAACAACCTCCTTAAACAGTTCAATAATATAAATTTCACAATGCATAACTATAACGCCGAAGAAATTTAATCATTCTACACATCCAGACTCAAAAGTGATCATGAATATAGTGTGACGAAAAGACTACCTATAATCTGTACAACATATCATCATTAAAATTTTGGTTTTTTATTGCCACATTTTGCCTAAACTATCTTCAAATTATTCCGGAAATGAACCAGAAATTACGTGACTTTTCTGTTGATTCTTTTTAACTATTAAAACATTATTACATATAATTTAAAATAATTTTTGATATATTATTATAATTATTATTATTTTCTAGACTTTCAGTAACTTTTAAACTTGTGAAAATGGGGAAGTTTTTCATGAGACAATATCATGGCTATGCTCAGTCTCTTATATTCCCAACTGTCAGCTTTTTATTTCATAAATTGATACAGAATGACATTTACATTTTGTTTCAAGCTTAATTACGTGCTGATATCAGTTAGAGAGCCTCTGGAAAACCTGTGAGTACTGGACATCTGTTTCGTTCTAATTTGGGACTCTTCACCAGTACCCAATCACCGTGGTTCGAACTTAGGACTTACCGATTACACGGCCAGTTGGTAGACCACTCAGCCACTGGGACGCAATCCAATGGCTCTCTGATCGAATCCCGCTGGGTGCATGGTGATGAAGAGTCCCGAACTAGAACAAAACCGCTGTCCAGTACTCCCTGATTTTGAACTGCTTCTTCAAATGATGTCAGCTCGTAATCATACTTAAAACCAATCAAATCTCTACAAACTAGATTTCTAAAACTTATTTTTTGTTTCGACAGTGTCTAAATATACATTTTAGTTAAGGAACTCTTTATGGACCCAGTTTTTTGTTTCGTCAAGCACTTACATTTCCATGCAATACTTTACGTACACCATCTAAATAATTCGATGGATCTTCACCATTTATTGTCCAGCGTATTTTAGGCACAGGATCTCCCGTAGCTGTGCATCGAAAAGTGACTGAACCATTCACAGGCACATTGATATCCTCAGGTTTTTCGATAAATTGTGGACGAACTAAATATAGCATTCAGAATATAAAGAAAAAGTTAAACAGAAAGTCGACTCATTTAGTTTGTCTTTGTGTCTAGAAACAAAATAAAACATTTATATTTATATGTATGTAAATACAGAAAGCTGACATTATTGTTTAATGTTTAAATAGACGATTTTCATTGTGAGAGCTAATCGACACAATGGTTAGAGTTATTGTTTCGGTTTTTTACAATTGCTTTTCATGGGCTATTTTTTTCTGTTGTTTCAGACTGACATTAAAGCGTTTTAAAATGATAAAACATCATTCTTACTCTTTTCTGCTTCCATTATGGTGAATTGTATTGTTTTTAAAAAGAATAACCAAACAATAGTTAGTAAATCACTGGTGAATAGAAACAATTACGATTTATTATTTATCACGAAATAATACACAGAAACTTATTTAAAAAATCTTCTGTGGGATAGTATTTGTCCAGTATAATTCATACTGAAATATAAATGCAATCTAATTTATTTTATTTTATTTTTTTTATTTTGGTTACAGCTTGATGCCACACCGTATTTTCAGTACAAGTATGGAATTTTGAGCTTTGATATCGGTTGCAGGCCGACCATATATATCGGGTGTGCGTCGGCAGGGGATCGAACCTCGGTCCATGCGCATGGCCGGCGAGAGTCCTAACCACTGTGCTACCGACGCTCAGGACAAGAGCAATCTGCTCTGATGAATATCTTAATGAAGAGCTCAATATTATGCAACGATTACTGAATAGTAAAATGGTTACCCGAAGAAATTCATTGATACGAATATGAATCCAAAGACAAGGCAAGCCAAAGTATCAACAGTCTCAAAAACAAGGCCTTGTTCTTACAACTTCAGTTGCTCGGTGATAACACCAGTGAAATAATAACATAAGGCTTAAGGAATACGGTAAAAAAACAGCATACTGTCTCTTCAAAATCACTCCTATTTTGCCTCTTCTGTGTGTATCCATCAGTTCGACTGCTCCTGTGTGGCTAGTTACATTGGGTGTACAAATAAGGTGTGTTTATCGTCGGAATTTCGAACACCATTCTGCATAGGACAAACAAGGTCTATTAATAATGCTATTCTATCTAATCTCGTGGATACACAACACAAAATTAGGTAGTTGGAGGCAATCGGCAGGAAGCCTTGGACCTAGGTTTCGTGCTAGTTGGCACTCGTCAGCAAGGCTGATAGATAGGCTGACTGATAGAATTCAGTCTGCACCAAACAAAGGACTGGATACGTCAAACTAGTTACTAGTGTCCAATGAAAACAACATAAAATTGTTGTTAAAAAGGCTTTCGAAGTTATCTACTGTATCTCAAGAGTTCGTCTGCTGTATATATTGCTGAAACCGTCGGAATTTACATTAAGTAGCCTAACTTATATATCGAAAAGAATTTGTTTCAAACGTCTTCCTTATCTTAGTCATCTATGTTTTAACTATCCTTAATTTGTTGCATAAATTTTTTCTGATATCCTATTTAGTGTTACATCTTTTATTATTATTATTATTACTGTTATAACTCAGGCATCTTTCTTGAACTGCAGTTCCATTGATCTTAACAGTTCAAAACTGTTTAAGGAAAATCAGTACTGTTAATGACGATTATTCTAGGAATCTTTTTTTTAAAATATATTCCTATAATTTTAGAGCCGTAAGGGGAGTTTATGGAAAAGAGCAGTCTTCGCTCGAACTTTCCTTAGTCTTCTTAATATCTGAATAGGAAATTTTGCCAGAATGAAACTGATTATTAACTGTGATTTTAAAATGGCAATTTCTAATCCTGCAGTGATCTATACTTCTTTACAAATTAAGTCAAAGACTTCACGACGTTAAGACATCGACATGTGAATAATACGTCGTAGCTAATGAATCGATCTAGTCTTGCAATCAGCTGGTATGTCCACAGATGTTCTTTTGCTGTCAAGCAGGTATTATTTTATCTTTATTTATCAAGTTTTAGATAGAAACTGATTTAACTCGCTTGGAAATTATCTATCAAACTTTGCTGATCTTATTGCGTCTGAATAACAGTTTTATTCTACTCAGAACTGATTCATATGTGTGTAAAACTTGGGCACTGTGGTAGTAAGTAATTCCATATTAGTTTGTTTATTAGATGTATCACACAGTGAAACAGTATTATTTACTGGATGACAAGGTTTCGAACAAAATTTATTGTTCATAATCATATCAATTGTAATCACACGACTTTGAAACTTGAGTTTTATAGTTTCCTTTGTTTTCTCCTATTTGTCGTCGTATGAGTAGTATAATTTTCCAGATAGCTAGCCGAGACAGGTGTTGAATGATTCCTATTACAGGTATTCCCAGTTCATTCGACAAACAAAGCTTCCGTTATCAATCTCTCTCTCCACCATGTTACATTAGATTTTAAAACTGTCATCTTATCCTATCCTATTGTATGGTTGTGTGTAATTGCATGTAGTGAATGGCATAGCTGAACTATTCTCTAGATTTCTTATCTTATTCGGATCAACCAATCTAGATTTTGCTAGGTTTTTACGCTCGGTTAGTCTGACCGCCCCTGTTCTACTACTTTGACCTATGTGTTTGACCTGACAATCATTGCAGGGTATTAGATAAACTAAATTGCTTCGTTATAAAGGCTCCACAGGATCCATTAACCGACAAAGCATGTTTCTAATTGAGTTTGTGGGTTTGAATGCCAGCCACTTTTATTCCTGCCTTGTTAAGAATTCTGCGTAAGGTTTCCGAGGTTCACCAGCCATCCACGTGGTCAGGGTTTAGATTTACCAGTCAACAAACTCCTAAACATCGCCTAGCCATTAGTAAGTCTAAAAAAGAGGGTAAGTTGGACCTGAAACTTGGAACCTCATCCCGTGAAAACAACACTATCACTACTGAAACTTCAAAGCTTAAAGCCTGAAGCCCACTAGAAGTGCAAAACGAATGGCGAAAAACATTTTAAATGAAATCCAGTTGTATGAAATTATTAGTGCACAAATCCTACACGTACTAATTTCTCCGTGTGTTTTGGCCACTAAAATTGTTGTTATGTGGATTTCACATAGTGAAAATAAAGTGTAAATACAGTGATATAGTTCACAAGTGGCCTAATGTCTTCAGACTGAACAAAATAAGCAGCTTATTTGAAAGTTGATTGATGTTATACTGATGGATGCGATTTATAGAACAGGCTTGAGGTTACTGTCATGACTGCACTGACCAGTCTTGTTACCATAAATGCTACAATTAAATTACCTGAACTTAAATTTATTCTTACTGAGACTGTATTCTGTCGATGCCATATTTTGAATTCCTAAATATTGACTGATTTATATCAATAAACTCTCGAGTGAAGCCATTGAACTGAGGCAGTCACCATTATCATTTTAATTATACAGTCAGTAGAATCGATATATGGAGGATTAAGAACTTTACTTTTCTGTTTACCAAACAGTGAGAGACAAAAGTTGGAATTAGCTGAAGTGATGACCGAGAGTACCTTTATGATGAAACGATCATAAAACGATCAGTCAATTCAAAAGACACACCTGTCCTTCTGTAGTTCCATGATAATATAACCCAAACGACTAGTGACGAACTGTTTTTCTAGTCTGTTCATAATGAATTTATTATCTGAATAAAATGTACAAATTTCCCTTATTTTACAAAAGCCCAAATCTCAGTGAAATAATCTAGCTGAATTAGCCTCTAAGGTTATTATCACAGAAAAATACCATTTCCTAGTCTTAAATCTTTAGCACGTTCAAGTGTATCCTACCTTGTATTACGCAATTCAAATAAGCACATATAAAGAAGAATAAAAGGAAAGGAAATCTGTTGAAGTACTGTTTAGCTACATTTGTTCTCATTACCATATGGTAATGTTTAAGACAACACAGAAGTACGACTGCACACATGTTTCATTTCAGTCTGGGACTCTTCAGCAGTAAGCACTTACTGGACCAATCCAATAGCCGCTGAATTCTAACCTGTGTCAATTAATGATTTAGAAATGATTGACCATTGGATCGTTTCCCAGTGGCTGAACTGTCAACAGGCACGACTTGTAACCTGAAGGTCCTAGATTCGATTTACGGTGAAGTCTTGGGTGTCCAATATTCCCTGGTTTATCAGTGGTCCTCTAACCGATGTCAATTCACGATCAAAATTGAAATTCTATTATACTTTATGGGAAACAAGACTGCGTTTTAGTTTCTTTTCAGATGGATTATGCTGTTTTTGGACAGGTAATTCGGAGGTACAAATATTGAAAACTTAGTCTACAATAGTTTCTAACATAGATGAGTAAGTACGTAACTGATGATTTCGAGTTCCATAACATTTCAACTTGTAAGGTGAGCAAACTGTGGAAAATCGTTTCTCAACTTTGCTGAAGGTGAAATGGAAAGCATCATTCACCGAATAAGGAGGATTAATTAGACAATCTCAATTGGTTGCCTTAGCTTCAGTCACAAAAGGATTGATGTCAGACACTACATAACAGTAAATTGATTCAATAAAAATCCACACTCATTCTATAAATCAGTCAGGCTAAGATTTTTAAATTCACCGAAGATAGGACAGAGGAACACGAAACATACTTGTAGACTTCATATTCAACTCTAGTATACCCAGTGCAGGATATATGGATAGGTAGAACCAGTATCAGACTGAGGAGCCCAGATAAACTTTGCAGTCTTTGCCCTCTAATTTATTCAGAAGTGGCTTGCTAAACAACACTTTCTTTGTCGGCCTAAACGTTCACTGCATCATCTTGCAATAATCGCTTAGGAGTTCTGATATGCTGACAGATAAACGGGCCAATTGGGAATTGTCCACAAATGCTTGAATATATAATTCACTTCAAAATTAGGTGTGCATACATTTTATATCAATTTTTACAATGAATTTTTGGCTACTTATAAGTAGTATAATGAAATTAAAATATATGTCGCCTACCTCGAACCTGTACGGTAAATTGGGTGTTCACAGTACTCTTGGTAACTTCATTTAAGCCTTGACATCTGTATTCTCCAGCAGCTTCTTGAGTTACAGGGTTAATTTCTAACATTGTACCCATATTCTTTATTTTCACATTGGGTAACTAGAAATAAAATAATTTTAACAGAATATAGTGGTGCCGGTTGATTACTGATTGTATTTTGTCCTTAGATACGGTTAACGGGCTAAGCAAATATCACTGGAGTGTAACTGTTATTGCATCCAGTTTGGAAAACTCCATCTGTTATGGCTCTCCATTGGAGTCCAGGGAGAATTCGGCTCAGAGTTAGATGCTAAACAAAAGCAAAATGTTAGTCACTTTGTATGCACATTCCTAATTGACAATCAGTTACCTTGGTAACGAAACAATACTGGCTTCCTTAGTTCTTATTACTAATCTCGTAGAAACACATTTTAACCATGTTTAAAATGAAGGCACATCCATCCTTCATAAAATTGGAAAATTTCTTCATGTTTTGTACTCTGAAGCATATATATATATATATAATATTCGGCGGCATGCGTCAAACTTCTGCTACCAAAAACCCCCATCATTATATTGCATATAATTTCTCTAATCACTTTGTTTTATTCTCTTAAGATGTGACCTCACATATCACATTATTTACCCTCGCAAGTATTTTAAATGTTTACAACTTGCCGATTCGCAAATTTCTACTAAACTTGAGAAAAAGCTTGTGGGAAATGAGGTATCCCAAATACACAAGACGACTGTTCATGAGTTATGTCCTTGGGTCTCAAAATGTACTTCTGAATATTTTATAAATGGCTTTCAACAGAACATCATGAATTTCTCGAAGCAGACAAAAAAGAAATATCATAATGGATTAGTTTATGTTTCAGATGATACACCACTGTTTCATTCAATCTACTTGTCACTTGCTATTTTAGTTCAAGATCCCGGACAAAGAGAAAATTTCATGCAATAAATTCCTCTGAAAATTCTGTACACTGGACAAACATCACTATATAACATAATAAATGTCATTTAATCAAAACCACTGTTTGAGTTAATAGTGGAAAATGTTGTAGTAGGTTAACACAAATTCTTACAGTTATTTTTTCACTATCATCTTTGAACCATGTGTATAGTGGTTCTGGGTAACCACTGTAAATACATCTTAACTGGATTATATCACCAACTGCAGCATCTTCTTTTCTTGGAGATCTATACTCTGTCTTTAATGGATAAGTTAACTAAAGTAAAAAAAAAGTAAAAATTATGTATACATGTAAGTAATCTGATAGAAAACAGTTGTTCTTATTTCAAAGTTTAAGATTATGGGCAGAAGTCAACAACACTGTCTAGACAAATTCGAGCCTACTTAATGTTGTATGCGCATAACAAAGCTACAGTCATAAAGTTAATATTTCAAAATAACAATCAGTCATATCCATTGGGTAAAAATGCCCCCAATTCAGAAATAATATACTGTTTGTCGCTGGACAGATTTCTCAACACTCACGGGAAAAGAATATCTTAATAAAATTAGAACAGCTACACACTAGGCGCTCATCTCAGAAACCAATTACACACTTATACACTAGGTTATAAGAAACTTCTATTGAATAAACACAGATAGTATTGATTTTGGCTTGACTACCCTAAGTTTATTAGACAGAGAAATGTTTGAATTGGTCGGAGATATGATCACTAACCGACATCAGTTAGAGAACCACTGAAGAGCCAGAAAGTGCTGGGCAGCTATTTCTGTCAGTAGTATGCACCCATCGAAGTTCAAACGCAAGGCGTTCCAGTTACAATGTTTCTCTAACTGATATCAACCTGCAGTCGAACCTGTAACTAATCAAATTCCCATAAACCAAAACTGGATAAATATTTGAATTGTTGAATAGTTACTCTATGAGCCATAGCGCTAATCCCCAGTATGCAATTATCTTCGCTCTACCACATTACTAAAAATGTAAATCTGTTTTTATAGTCACTGGATAAAAAATTCAAAAAATGTGTACGGATTTTAAAATCCAGGTAAATAAGATAAATACAAAAGAGTCTGATAAACACATTGCAGATATCACTCCAACTAATTTTTCGTCTTAAAATATTCAAGAACTAAGTTGTCTGAATATTTGCTCAATTGTGTACAAAAAGTTTCTTTTCAACAACATAAAAATCATATCGATTACAAGAGCTTTATATAACTTCTGATTTATTCAAAACCATTTCGTCATTAGAAAGCGTAATTTGATTTACAAAATAGATTATACAATGACTAATCATATCAGCACAAGGTTAGCTTCTCTCCATAATGAAAATTAGATGTCCAGAGAGCAAAAGCAACTAGAAACTATAACAACAAACCAACCAATATCTTATTACCAAATATTATATGCAGAAGGAAACGGAGATTGGCTGGATATGCGCTAAGAAGTCTTCTGAGTCACATCAAGCGTTAGGCAGGCCCTTCAATGTAGCTTGAAAGGAAAGTGACTGGTTGGTTGTCCGAGAATAACACGGAGGAGTTCATGGGAGGAGAAAATGAAAACTGCCGTGCAATCATGAAGCCCGTCAAAAAAAGAGAGAGCAGAAAGCAGAGCGAAATGGTAATTTGTTGCTGAAGCACTAAGTTTCACTCTCAACCAGTAGGAATTAAAATAAATAAGTGAAAAACAAACCAATAGAATACTAAAGGATTCTAGCCTGAGTTTCTGAGATCACTGCTCAGCACCACCCTATGCTTACACATCAGTGACACTGTAACAAATATGAATCTTAGAAAAATTACAAAGTACCTTTTAATAAAACAAACTGAACTGCATTCTTAAGATGACGAGATTCAAGTGCTTTTCCGGTTAGTACGAGCAATAAAGTTAAAAATTTAATTAAATGTATGTTTACAAAATTTATATATATATATATATGCAGTAGCACAAGTTACCGGTTGTCCTGATACACGGAGGCGATAAGATGGACCACTTTTCTGGATACGCAGCACCTCATTATTTGCTACGCATGTATAAAGTGTATTATCATCTTCTTGAATTACTGTAGCAATATAGAGATAACCTTGAAAGGATAAAAAGAAATGAAAAATCGGTAATTTAGTTTCTTTAATATTGAATAATAAGTGAATCACTGAATTACGGAATCATAGATCACAAAAGTTTTCTTAAATCCTTCGATTCGATTCGATGGAAAAGTATTTGCGACTAACTTTGAAGTATTCATTTGATAATAGACATTTCACTTGGCATAGTGAACGTTTAAATGAACTTTTCTCAAAATAAAAATCTCACGTAGTTTGAAAAGAGAAAGAACAAACATACAGTATAATTATATAATTCAATTTTAGATTTTCCTGTCGATTGATTGGGCAGAAGTGCTTGGTCTCACGTTAACATATCGGCTCCTTGTGTAGATGCTTCGACGATGGCTGGGCGTGTAATTAGAAGTTAATTGGTGGATGGTGACTAGCAGTGGAATCCAGGACACATATTTCATCCTATTTGGGACTGCTCATCTGTATATGCCGGGAAAATCTGAAATTGAATTAAATAATTAATATGACCAGTTGCACAAGTGGTGGCTCTTGTGGCCCAAGTGGTCTAGTGCATAACGCTTTGGCGTCTGAAAATATGGGCACTGGGTTCGAGCCCCCGTGGGAACATCATCACTCACTGCGGAATGCAGACACATCCAGATGACGAGTCCCAATAAGGAAGAGATGAGTATCCTAGATTCCACTGCTAGTCACCATCCACCAATTAACTTCTAAGTACAGTTTGATTGTTCTAAAGGTAATCGAATACTTTGCTCAAATAGTTCACCTCAGTTTGAATGGATAAGGAGATTTCTGAATATATTTTTAGTGGTGGAACATAAACAGTTATTTAATACTATCCAGATTAAATATTCAGCACCCCGTAGGAAACCGGGACACAAATATATCTCCCTATTTGATTGATAAAGTAGATGGGCTGACAATCTGGGAAATGTATGTTTTAAATCTAGTATGATTAAGGTTACTTTTGAAATTCCACTATCAATTTGCACGCAGTAATTATTATATCAATTCAAAAAATTTAGTTACCATTGATATCAGTTGCTCTTCTATTTGTCTCCTTTAGATAATGAATCTGAGCATTCTTTTCTGTTTGCCAGGTAACTACTGGTTGTGGATAACCAACTGGAACTTGACAAGAAAGTTTTTCAGACTGCCCTAGACGAACATGCACCTCTTGTTCTCTTGTCACTTTAAAGTCACCAAGTTCTAATAAATAAATAAAAACCAAATTAATTAAAGGTTTACAAATGGACTAGTTGTAGAAAGTATTATTTTCAAAAGAATTAAGAATATTTTAGCAACTTACTTTAAAAGTTAATTAGCACTGTGGATAGTGAATATTGAGACCCTTATATAAAAATGTCTGCAGACTATCTGAATTCATGATTTTTAAGATACGTCATTCGATACATTTAATTGCTGCATAAACGAATGTGCTGAGTAATACAACTTGAAATTTAAGAGGCTACACCTCGTCAGGAAAAAGTATTACCATGAATATTTCATAATTTCATTTCGAAGCAATATGAGTAGGGGAAACATGTTTTATTCTGTTAGTAAAGAAAGAAAGACGTTGTGTATCACAAAGTTAAATAACGAAACCTAGCCACTCTCCACCTCATAAATCTATTTGTTGCAAAAACTTTTAAACATGAGAAAGGGTCCTATTTATCCTAATTTATCTGTCTTTTAAAGAATGGATTTATTTAACCTGTTTATCTAAAAGATGCTCACGTACATAACAGATGACAACTAACGAAAATCTACAAAACCCTGAATAAGCTTGGATACAATGTCTGAAAAAACTTCGCTCTAGCCAAAATAAGTGGACAAATAAACAGATAATCTGGTTTAAAAATAAGCAGTTGTACTATGAAAATGATCAACCCTTGTTGAATTAGACCCGTTTCGCATGACGTTCCCAATAACAGATTTCCAATGTCGTAAATTTAAAGTATACAAGAGATTCAACTTGCTCATCTGTCGGCGAGAATTTGTTGTCCTCCCAGCCTCAGACACCAATGAGTACTCTCAACCTTCAAAGGTCTAACATGAGCAATATCTTGTGCACAAAATGCACCTTCTAAAAACTCTGAAAACATGTTTAGCATAGTTAAAAATGATCATAATCAAACACATTGAAGAAAATATTTAGAAAACAACAAACCATTTAGAGATCTTAAAGCTGCGAACATTTTGTGGAAGGGCTATAAAATAACATATCATCTAGGCTATTCTAGATGTGGCCCATAAGAGATGTAAGTAAAATAAACAGTTCCAATGGATAGACTACAAATCAGCATAGAACTTTGCTGTGAGCTGTATCAGTTCAAATAACGACAGTTTGGAAACAAGTGTACATCAAAGAATAGAAGAGATAAACGGTAATACAACGATAAACAGAGATATATGGGAGGGTGGATATATCCACACTATGCAACTGAAGTCTGAACAATCATGCAGCGACACAAGGGCTGCATCCGAAAGGGATATCTCCTTAAAATTCCATACACCATTAATGTGTAGACACCTAAACTCATCGTTTTACTTCTTTACATTCTCTTCTGTTTAACTTTCCTGACTACTCCAACTAATACACTTACACTCATCATTATATTTATATATATCAACTTTAAACTTAATTAGCTGTCTGTCTTTACGTTCTCTTCATTTCTTTTCCTATCTTTTAGTTTGAATAACCCACACTTATTATATCTGTTATTATTATCTTTCTACTTTTGTCGACGACACCGAAAGACTAACTAGTGAAAGGATCAACTCCATTCACAGTAGCAACAAAGTCTTAACACAGCGCATACTAAAACAACACATAATTAATCCCAGCACTACTCCTTTTGGAGTCAACCAAGGCTACGACAGTAGAGTGGTGGGACGAAATACGCAGAAGCTTACCAAAAACCAGAAACCTCAACCTCACAATCAAGAAACGAGCACAAAGAAATCAAATTGATTTACATTAGCTCGTAAAAACGACAGTGGATATCGGATACTGGAAGGATCACAAGTGTTTATAGGCATTTTTATTTTTCCAGTTAAAATTTAAATTAAAAGATGGAATAATACGCCCTCAATATTTTAACAAGCATTAAGTAATGTCCTGAGCGAATACAGAGGGACCACAAGCATTCCGTGCTAAGAACACTGGGGGGAATTTCGGATAACAAGGTATTTCAATAGCAATTTTTCACCAGGAAACTTTAGGACATTATGGGAATCTTTCAACCGACTCTTCACTCACTGAAACGCATTAAATCTGTATCTAGTTTGGTGATGCTTGTCAATCAAATTCACTTGGACACTGATCTCACAAAATATGAATTAATTTCAAGTGATGGAGTACTTAGACTCCTTTGAGTGGGGTGGAAACTGTCTCATCTCCCACAACTTACCTGCTCTTTTAACATTCACAATTACAGACAGGGCTGTACCAAACTGGTTTTTTGCTATGCACTGGTACATTCCATCATCGTCAGTACCAGGTCTAGCAATCACAAGGGTGCCGTGGTCTGGCCACTTCGTATACCTTCCAGTGTTTGCAGCCCAATTAAAGTACTGTCCATTCTTATACCAATAATATCTGAGAAATAAATCAGCAAATATGGAAACTACTTTGGCGACGGAGAACCTCTCGCAACACATGGTAAACGTATCGCCTCGCCCGGTATAAACACAATATCCGTAGGTGGCATCTCAATCATAGACGGCGGATACGTTACTATTGAAATACAATGTGAATAAATGATCTATATTACTTGATGATATAGGAATGACCAAATAAAATGCAGCAATAAATGTAAGTAAAACCATTTCAGTTCCACTGAGGTTTGGGTAGAACATTTTCAATGAAGATCTATGGCGGTAATGAAAAAGAATGAAACGCCAACCTTATGTGGTGTGAAATGTGACTTAGAAGTTAATTCGCCTGAAAAATATCATTTCCGCCTTGTTATTTACACATTTAAAATACCGGGTAACATCACCTTGAAAAAACCTGGGCAGCGATGTTTATAAACAAAAGCAATTTCACATTCAGACTGTAAGTTTATAATTCACGATAAATTATCAATTACTCTCTCTTAAGCACCTGTGACTTCCTGTTTCCCCCTAACTGTTGGTCTCATGAAGGTCTGGTTCATCAGTAGCATTTTAATACTCCAAACTTCTGGAGTGTGTGCCAAAGGACAGCTAAGGTCCATCACCGTTTCCCTGAATTCTAAACATTGTGGTTTTACTACTGTGTTAGCAGTATGAGAACGAGTAGATATTAGTCCTTCCAGGTTCGTAGTACAGTAGGTAGGTTGTAGTAGTGGTTTTTCATGAAGCTGTCCCTTGAAACCTTTCCAATGTTTCTCACTGATCTTTCAGGCTGTTCGTATTTTTTCAGTGGCATTCACTAGACGAGTAAACTGAATAGTTATAGGTGCAACCAACTAAATTTCAGTATGAAGACATCCCAGCTATCTTCAATTCTTTCTGGCCCTAGATTTCTGGTTATGGGCAGAAAGCTTCGAATGCACCTTGTTCCTTTTTAATGAAACAACAGTTAGTATCCTAAATGTAGATATCTTTTCAACACAATTTCCCTAGCCCTGCTATCTGATTTTACAAACTGTTTTCCTGTGGGGATCGGTTCTTTAGTAACCGTCATAGTTAGATTACCTGAGTTTGATAAACATGATCCAGAACTGTGATTTGGTGACTTAGAGTACTACTTTGACCACCATAGCATTAGGCCTGAAGCCGTTGGTTATAGTGTCGTGCACTCTCCGTTAACTAATCAGATTAGCCAGGAGGCGTGGGAACTTATACTTCACTCCCCATCCTAGCAACCACATACAGCGAGTGAGCGCAAGTGGTAAAATGCTTCCCATTGTCAGACTACCCGTGCGTACACTGTTTGCTTAGAGAAGAGCACACGGGAGATGGGTTCCTATCTCAATTCTTGCACCACTTGCAATAGCTTGTGGGAGAAGCCATAAACCGGCGATTCTGGATGCAGGCCCTCCTGGATATGTGCAGCAGGCACTGAATATTCAAGGTCCTGACTCCCTTAATGAACAGCAAGCACGCATCGAAGATCCAATACTGTGGAGCAGAAAATTCAGAAGGACAAATGTAACATGTGGGTATGAGCAACAGCTTAATAGTCTCAGAACTTGTAGCCAACATTAAGTCACCAACAGAAACACTGCCACAAATGGCTAACACAGGACGACTTAAGTAGATTGTCTAACAGAGCACGTTCTAAGTAAAGGAGAAGACCCAAACAAACCACATAAACAAGAATTCCGCCGGTATCACCGGTGGTTCGGCGCATAACCGTGTGCCCAGCCTAAACTACCCCATAAGTAACAGGGACATGGACAACCCTTTCTCAGGTAGCGACAACCTAAGAGGGGTGACGGTAAGGTTGCTCATTCCTCGTTGAAGATAAAATCCCGGGCATATACTTCTGGAATGATACAGAAGCTGCATTCAATACCATGCCGAAAACAACGACCGAGTTAGGGGAAAATAAGTCCTCCGTCACTCTTCGGGTCGTTAATATAACCCTCGTCGCGAATTTCATGTAGAAGACACTGATTCTTCACCTTCTGTTTAAGCAATGGATCTCATGAATTTTCACTGTTAATGGCTCCGACGTAGCATTCCTCTGCAAACACTTCCTGGAAAGGTGTGGCCTACTGATGGATACCAAGAAAAGACGAATGACAGTGTCAGAAACATCCTGCGGTTGCAAAGCGAGCAGTTATCGTCTGATAAACCTAGTCAGATCTCAGGCAACAGCGAAAAAAACACTCTGGAAGACACCAGAGAAATTTCCAACTTTAATGGCAGCTGACACTCAAACATCCTATGTTGGTCCAAAGATAATACCTTTTAAGGAATCATGGCTCACACGTTTTCTGGTAAACCAAGGGAGTTAGCCCTAGAAAAAAAACAAAGAGAAAGTGTGCCAGGAAGTACGATGGTTAAGCTGCAAAAGTGACTTCGAGTAACGTGAATATGGAAGACAAGTGACTGGGCACATTGATTGCGACCCCTTGCGGAGCCTGTAATAAAGTTCATGTAGTCATACCTATTTCTCTGTATACAGGCTGATAAAGCGGTATTTGTGGTGGAATTACTATAAGCCACTGAAATAATAATCAAAACATAAAATGAAATGTGCTATATTTCGTCATACGGGGAACATACCAACTATATTGTGAAACCCACAAACATAGTTCTCAGCATGCTTTGTGCCACAGTAAACTTAATGAACAGTGTAGACGTAGTGCTGAAGTTTTCTGTGTGGTTGTGTCTTCTACACGATGTCTTCGGAGCATGTATAGAAACGAAGCCTGTTTTGGAAACTTCCACGAGACAAATAACTATCTTTCCTGAAGACCGTCATTGTGATGTATTATCTCCAAAGGCTTTTGATTATTGTATTCACTTGCGTTTCCATCCAACGTTTCGCCAACCCAATATGCATCCTTCCTGGCAAGTGAACTCGTTATTGATCGACAAATATAACCTTAAACAATATTTCTGTTGAGTGATAGTTCATCCATAAACCATGATTCTAGGAATTCGCTGGCATTCTTGTAATTTCTTCCGTTTCAAATTTTCTAAGTCAAAATACTCCCTGTAGCTGTCTAAATGTATCGATGTGAAGAAATATATGTCATGTGTTTTAAAGGACACTTTATATTTTTCCTGCTGAGAAATAAGAAGGAATGTCCATTCCGACCAGTATGGTGATTTTCATAATCGACGTAATTTATTTTGTGTGCTGTGTTCACTTCGGCTTTGAGACTTTTAGGAGTGGCTTTATTGCATATAATAATAATAGTATATTCTCATTTTTACATGAGGGACGCCAGTTTACAGGCATCATCAATATGATAAATTACATATACGAGTAGTAAGCATATTTAATAATAGTAATTTAATAAAATAGATTTTTTCCTACCTGTGTAGGACACACCAATTGTACAGGCATGGATAAGTATCATTTAAATTACATAAATTTGGTTCATGGTAAAATTATAAGGTTGCAGTCATTTTGTCTATGGGAACAATATGATAACTAGTCATTCAATGGAGCACATCAAGAAATATAGAAATATTGTCTTCGCATTAACAAAAAAACCCAAGTATGTTTTGGATGGATTACAAATACTTGGGAAAAAATAAAGCTGAAGTAATTCCTCCATATAACTTGGTGTGTACGGCATCGAGTCTTATTCTTGATTTATATCCAAATTTGATAATAATTTAAATTAAGTAATACATTATAATAATTATAATTGTAGTTTGTTGTAACTATACTTAATGAACTTAAATATCTATTGCGAAAAAGTGGGTGTAGTTCAGACGCAGAAGTGCACTGTCATCTTTGAGCAGTCTGGTGACTGAGGAGATGAACACTGCGAGTGTGTTTGCATCGCGCACATCAGCTGGTAGTCTATTCCAAATGACTGAAAACTTATTTAAGAAGAAATTATACCGCATGTGAGTCTGACAATGCTCTATAGCAGCTAGGTTGTGATGATTTCTTAGATTGTAACTGATGACAGCGGTAGGTTTAATTTTGGTCGGAGGAGTGCACGAGCAGATTAGTAGCTTGTAGTAAAAAATCAGGTTTAGCTTAAGACGTCTTTTCCAGAGTGGTTCTAAACTTAGTCTGTCGCAACGTTCATAGTATTGGAGACCGCTTTCTAAACCAAGAATTCTTAAGGTGAATTGCCGTTGCACTCCTTCTAACTTAAGCTTGTCATTTTGTCTGAGTCCGCTAAGAATAAACGGGCAGTATTCTAAAATAGGTCGGACACATACTTTATATAATAAAACCCTAGTTTCACAACAAAGGAAATTGCGAGTTATGCATCCTAGGGGCCTTCGTGTTTTACGTCTGGCATAATCAGTTTGTTCAGAGAACGTTAAGTTACTAGAGTATCTGAACCGAGATCTACGACCGAGTTGAGCTTGGCTAGTTTACGCCCATTTATTTCAAGATTCAGGTCAAGGTTACTGTTTCCGATACAAATCCAGCCGCATTTATCAATGTTGAACTTTAGACAGGATTCAGTACACCATGTTGCGAGACCACTTAGTTCAAGATGTATTTTATTTACCATATCGCTTAGTTCATGAGCGTAGCAGGAGTAAACGACTTTGAGGTCGTCAGCATATAGGAATGATTTACCTGAGGTGAAGCAGTTGCAAATGCTGTTAATGTATACTGTAAATAAAAGTGGACCTAGGACACTACTTTGCACAACCCCACTTGTGATCTGCCTAGGATGAGACAATACAGATCCAACCTTGGTTATTTGTACCCTATTGCTTAGAAACGATTTTAACCAGCTCAGTAATGGATTGCGAATCCCACATGAATACAGCTTCTCAAAGAGAATACTGTGAGATACCACGTCAAATGCCCTAGATATCCCCGCTATGATGCTTGTTGCTATGCCGCTATGGGTTTCAAGTGGCCTACGTTTTGAGGGAAGATTTAATTGGTGTAATATGGCGATTTCATAGACAAAACTTAGGCTCATAGGTGAAAGAAAGTTATTATCCTGGAATAAGCACAAGTTGTTCAGAAGGTAAGGAGGACATTATTTTTCAGTTTATTCGTATATTAACTATTGCGCAGCCAGTTGCACTGAGTTCTTAGTGCAACTGTATGTAACTGCATTTACATAAAGTAAAAGATTACGAATGCTCCTGTTTTCAGAATAAAAAGTTTAACAGCATACGGGAATTACTTAACATGATTCTCAGATGTCCTTACGTACCCGATCACAAGGATGGTATTCAAATCCACCAAATTAGTAGAATGTTCAAGTGTGCAGTTAACTCAGTTAAAAATTTCAGCAGAAAACAGTGAATGTTGCAAGTGATCGTAATACATATTGCAGTTTCTGCCCAGTTGTGAACACTAATCTTCACTTGTATTCATTCATTCCATTGACTTTTAGCGATCAAAAAGCCACAAAAAAGTGCAGAAGAATGCACGAATTCGATATCAACCATATTCAATTCCTATATCAAGTAGAGATGTGCTTTTGAATCTCCATGCTTCACTCGGATTCAAGGGAATAGTAGTTAACACTGAGCGAGACAGCAATCGAAGAAGACACCGTAGCTTCTCAGTTACCGAATAGCGCCGGATAATAAACACCATTGATTCTGCTTTTCAAGCACATCTACAATTCTATAGATATTCTAGTTGGTTACGCCATCAGTACGTCTGAATAACCAGTAAAAGACAAGACCTACCATTTAATAATCTCTGTCATATGAATGTTTTTTAACTGCGAAAAATACTTAAGTGTCTTATTTAGACTGTATCTCACACAACAATAATTTTCTAATAATATAGGACCATTTTCTGCTGAATATATAATTGTTTCCCGATACCCTTGAAATGCAGAAGTTCTGAGACTTCTGCTTTTAGCAAAACTATCAGGTTTACTGTAGGATAGCGATCAACGTATTTTCGTTTGCTCGGGTCTCTTTAAATTCATCAGACAGCTGCAGTCAGAAAGAGTGGGAGTAGCACCAAGATAAAAACCAGATAAATTCAGTTGAATATGTGAGATTGTTTTCCCGTAAAAGAAAAATGCACAGTTACCTAAACCACTCACATCAGTAGAGGCCAAATAGACCATCACGCCTTCGTAGGGGAGTGTTCAACATACTACTGAGCTGGAGGTGAAGTATTCCTCCTAGTTGCTCCGTGTGTACTTCATATCGGGAGTATTTACGTGTATTCTTTCAGACCACTTGATTTAGAGTTTTAAAAAACCGGTGCTCGTTATGTTCTGAGAAAAGGCTTATAGCAGTTTCATGAATGCACTGCACGTCGCACAAAATGTACTACGTAAATTAAAGGATAATCTCCGAAATAATGTCTTATAAAGGCAGTCTCAGCAGCTCTTCCAAAAAACAGTGACATCCATGTTTGGTCACTAGCATATAAGAAGCCTCAGTAATTCTATTTTAGCACTTTTAGACATATGTGGAAGATAACTTCATGTAGCGGAAACTGGCATATAGTCATGAACATTCCCACAAAATCATTTGAATGTAGTTTCAAATTATTTTTATTTGAGTGATGGCACTTATTATTAAAGCGAACTTGTTAAGGTGAAAATAAATAGTCAAAAATGTGGTCTATTCCACACAGTGTCATATTTAGTTGAGTCATTCATGAGGAATCTCTAGTTGGCTAAGCACTCATCCCACCTACAAAGTTGAGTGCCCCTATATTAACTCTGATAGTACGCTTATAAGATCAATCCATGTAAGCATATTATACGTTTACAGAAACTAATTTCACACACCATTGCCGAATACTGAACATTGTTATTGGTTTGCTATATATATATGTTTGGCGCAGACAAACACATTTTCGTTCTCCTAGCGCTTTTAGAAATTTGATATCGTTAAAAATACATCTTTTCAAGTCTTCACTTGTGCTTCTTAATACAACGTTGTTAGTATTTGGCCATGTACAGCGTTAGTACATCGTAGAACGTGAAAACATGGATGTGCTATAGTATTATAATCAGTGGTGCCGAAATATGTCATAATTTAAACTGTCCACTTTTTTGCCTGTCTTGGTTTGTTGATCGTTTTGTGTCCCACATCACATTAATACTTTTTCAGGCTGGAGGATATTATGCTCGTGCAGTTGTGCCATCGTACCTACTTGTCTGCAACACACAAACTGGTGCACCTAACGCCAAATTTTACTTAAGTGCCATGGGCTAGTTTGATTTGTACTTATTTTGTGTATATTTGCTATTTTCTAAACTATTACTTGTCTGTATAATAAGATCCAAAAACTTACAAGTATGGGACCTAACAACATATCCAATATAGCTCTATCCGTCTTGGTCTGAATACAAAGAAATATGGCTTCTATGGCATTAGATCAGACCCCATGAACATAGTATCACAGATCCATATTCACAACCCTTGACAGTGAGGACTGGACGAAAATGTCATACCACACATGTTTACATGAAAGGATCTTGATGTTTACGCAAAGTACTCTGCATACAATGCAAGTTCTTATCCCCAACAATTCATTGTATTTATTCTGCTAGGAACAAAGACAAATCAAAACACCAAACTTATCGTTGAAGATACGCTGTATATTTCAGGATCAGGATCGTGGTGCGAGGATGATTGCTTAGTTAGGTAGGGATTATGTGCGTCCGTAACAAGACAGAGTGTCGAATGCAGCCCATGTTTGACGGCGGACACTCAGTTCAACAAGTCGAATTAAATAGTGAATATCAGCATCCAGTAAGTGGAGGACGGTGTAGTCTAATAATTTTGGGGGATTATTTACTGCTACAGACATCTGTACCGTTAGATCAAATTACTCACGTTAAGATACAGTTTTACATTATATGTGTGCTAACATGAACGTAAACATGACTAATTGCCGAAATTTAAACTCGTTAGTTTTCTAGCCGATCTAAAGCTAAGGAAAAGAAGGGAGGGTTAGGCGTATGGTTAGCCACCCCACCCTGGAAAACCAAACAAACTCCTACCAAATCTCTATTGAAGTGGGAACCAGTCCTTTCCAGGATTTTGACAGCAAGACTGGGCTCAAAAAGAAGGTTGTGATCATTCAGTGTTACGCACCTGCGGCGGTAGGTAATTCCCCAGAATTATTGGCCACAGCATTCATCATTGAACACTGGATGCTGACCATCACTGTTTTAACCGACTTCCTTCGCTGAATGCTTCCGGTCAAGCATCCATGCCATTTGGCATGCTGTCGTGTTACTTCCGTTCCTTCGTTCGTTCGCGCACGATCCCTAGCTAGTTAAGCAATCATCTCGCACTCCGATTCGGTCCCGAAATATAACTCGTAATTTGGACGATCAGTTCTAATGTTTTGCCTTGCCTTTGGTCTACGCGGAACGAATACCATAGAAGTTGTTAGTGTTAGGTCTTGCGTTAGTAAACTGTATATCCGTGCGTCAACATCTTAGCCTCTAAAAAACACAGAACTGATGCAGAAGAAGGCAGATTTCTATGGGCAAGTGCAAACATTAATGGGCATCCCAAAGGGCTCTATCGAAATCCTAATGGGTGGTGTGAATGCTAAATTGGGAGCACACAGGAAGAGAAATCATCATGGTCGAGGGAGTGCAGAGGTACTTCACGTTAAAATTACTCGGAACCGGAAATGGTGCGAACCACTCCACTAGATGTGATACCCTAGGACTAGAAACACTATGGCTAAGACGCCTGAGACTAAACTTGACACTTTACTATAAGCTTCTAAACCACTTAGTTTTTACCTCTACTAATGGCACTCGACTTTCAGATGACAATGGCTACAAACTAAGACATACTAAGGGTACAGTAGCTATCGAACAATGTAAAACAGCCACCAGGCAAAAATTTTACTTGATTAGGTATGCACAGATATGGAATAAACTGCCAATGGAAATGCGTCAAGCAAGTACATTGGCCTCCTTCAAAAAGGTGCTTAATGACAAACTACGAGAGTTTGCAAACGATAGTAGTTCTAGTTCCTATCTGAGAGCCTCCGAAATTGTAGGTCCATTTAATGTATAAGCTTAAATACTACACCTGTTGTTTTTTGCCTATATTTATAATTCTAGATAAAACATTAACGGTTAAGATACGTATCCTGAAACAGAAAAGAAATCTCGTTTGTAAAACTACTACCCAACACAATAAGTGGAATAAAATGGACATAAACCGACAACATGAAAAAGGTATAACTCACCACAACATCACATGGACAGATGAACGCTCGTTGGGCACCGTATATCCCTCACCAACTGCAACCCACCTTTCCTTAGATAATGTGATGAACTTATATCCATAATGTTGCTGAGCAGTTAATATTCTCAACTCCTGTCGGAACAGCTGAATTTCATAAACCTTCCTCACGCTATGAAAATACCCACGAGCAGTAGAAATCCATTAATTAATGCGTCCGAAGCTTATGTACTTACTCCCAACAATGACATTGCAGATCAAATGAGACAAACACATCACTGATTCCAAAATAACACATCCATGAACTATAATTCGAGGACTCTGCACACAACAAAGTTATGTATGAATATTTACTTCAAGCTTTATTTTTTTCCCAGGCACTTATAATCCATCCACCAAAGACCTGGTTTTTTTGTTAATGCGAAGACAATATTTCTATATTTCTTGATGTGCTCCATTGAATGACTAGTTATCATATTGTTCCCATAGACAAAATGACTGCAACCTTATAACTTTACCATGAACCAAATTTATGTAATTTAAATGATACTTATCCATGCCTGTACAATTGGTGTGTCCTACACAGGTAGGAAAAAATTATTTATAATTACTATTATTAAATATGTTTACTAATCGTATATGTAATTTATCATATTGATGATGCCTGTAAACTGGCGTCCCTCATGTACAAAATGAGAATATACTATTATTTATTTATTTATGGGTCGACAGGCTCTGGGCGAAATGAATGACAGTGGATAACTCTCTTCAGACCTCGAAACCTCCAATTAATTACTGACCGGAAGCAATGCTTACAAACACGGGGATATACATAAGGTAACATAGATTTCGCCCGACGGATACATAATAAACCAGATAGATTTAGTCTCAATCTCAAAGATGCGGAGACGCAGCCTTCCGGAAATAAAGTCTAGAAGGGGATCAGATGTGCGCTTAGATCATCATTTAGTTCGAGCGACCTCCAACGTTAAGCTGGAAGCCCTCAGAACAAATGAACACAAATCGTAATTCAGCTTAAGCACTCAAAAAGTGAAGCAAAAACTGCAAAGGGTTCCTTCACTGTAGCCATCAGAGAAAAGTCGGAGACACTGCGTGGCATCACTGAGGAAGCCTATGTAGAAGAACAATGGAACTCTTTGAAGGTGATTTTCGAGGAGTCATTTACATTTATTTAAGGGAGGATGAAGAGGCAAGACAAGGAATGGCTCTCAACGGATACTTACCTGGCAGCCAATAGAAGAGGGGACAGGATGATGGTGAATTAGAAGATGGCTCAGTGCAAAGGTGAGCAGCAGAAGGAGCAGCCGAGTTCAATGCACGCTGCACTCAATAAAGAAAAGAAGAGTGCTAAGAAAGACAAAAGATAATTCTAAGACACTAACTACTGAAGCAGGACAGGTAGGCTGTAAGTAGAAGAGATCTCGCAACACCATGTCAGGTAACCAGAACACTTTTCAGGAAGAGATCAACACAGGCGAAACCTGTAAAAGATGGTCAAGGGAACATAATTACCAAGGAGGAGAGACTACTCAGACAGTGGGCTGATCACCTCAAAGGACTCTTGAATTGACCATCACCTGCAGCTTGCACACCAACAGCATTCACAGAACTGTCAGTGGACAACAATCCTTTCAAGAAGTCGGAAATCTTCATTGCAATAAAGGTCCTGAAGTCCAAGAATGCTACAGCCCAACTGCGAACTTCATCTTCGATTAATACGCAGATAAACCTGGTGATTTCGTTCCTTTTTGTATTTGTTCTTGTACTATATTGTAGTCGGCATACATTTCGTCATGGATGATCCTAATCTCAAGATCATTCGTATTTGCTCCACTGCCAAAACCAATCAGCTCGTACCATATTGGCCAGATAATGCTGAAACGTGGTTTCAGATAGCTGAGTCTGATTTTTTTGAGCATGGGGTAACCGATCAACGTTAACAGTTCTTCGCAGTTATTCACGCCCTACCGAGGGAACTCAGCAAGTGCGTAACTGTGCAGATGTCGAGTCCAGAGTTAAGCAACTCGTACGAGTTGCTCAAAGCATCCCTCCTCAAGAGAAATGTTCTTACGGATCGACAGCGTCTGGATGAATTATTTCGTAACATCGAGTTAGGGGATCAGTCAGCCGTGAGCATGCTGACAAGAATGAGAGAGGTTATTGGCCAAAGTCAGTTCGATGAAGGACTGTTCAGAGAACTCTTTTTATCTAAACTATCACAGTCAGTTCAGACTGTGCTGGTGACACTTCAGGTGTTATCATAGACGACTTAGCTACCTCTGCCGATGAAATTCTAGAAATAACTAAACGGTCAGTTCCTGATATATGCTCGGTGGCCAAACAGACTTCGAGTAAGGATACTGCAGTGATAGAGTTGTGCAACTACATCCACCAAATGCTTAGGTCAAACATGCCTCATAATTCCTCCTACCGTCGTCCTAAATCCTCTCAACGGCAAAACGCAAGTGGTTGATCTAAGTCCAAGCGATGTTCACTGAAAAACCCTGACTGGTGCTGGTATCACAACACCAATGGCCAGGAAGCCAAGTGTTGCCGTAAACCTTGAAATTTCAGCAATGTCTCAAAGTCTGCGGGAAGCTATCCCACCGGCACTCATCGGCGGCAACCGTCGCCGGTGGCACTAGTCGCCTACTTTACATCCATGATGAGACCAGCCAGACCGTAAGCCTTCAACTAAACAAGTCGACTTAAACAGTGATGGTCAGCATCCAATGTTGAGTGATGATTGCTGTGGTCAATAATTTTTGGGAATTATTTACCGCTACAGCTCACTCCCCCCCTAGTGGGTTTGTGAGGACCCTAAGACATGACCAGCCGGAAGTAAAAAAATCTCGATGGTTCCCTGATGGGTGAAAAAAAATCTTCCGAGCGGCTTGATCGAGAGCCTGCTGGTCTGTCTGCCTATGCTAATAGGGTGTCTGTACATAGCTTCCTCAATGTTGTTCGTTTGATCCCGTGCTTCGTTTGTTTCCTGTCCAGTGCCCGTTGCACCTGGAAAAGAAAACAAGAATGCTGAGAACCTTGTCAAGAAAAATGTACCAAATAAGCGTTTTTTTACCAAAAAAATATGACATGCATCTACTATACAGTAAAATAATGTAAAGTTCAAAATATCGGGAAAAAAAATATACATATAATTTAGTTTAATGTACGGTTATAGGAAAAATATCATTTACTTGTGTTAAATGATGCAACATAAAAAAAATTGATGTGTCACTCAGTTATGTGAAATAGGTGTGAAGGTATTCTGGGAATCTAACGTGACGTCCAGAACGCGGTTTTTTAGAGTGATCGACCGAAGGTTCGGTGGCTTTCGCCGTGCTAGGGAGTTCTTCGAAGACTGAAGTAGATTCAATTACTTGTGAATTATCGGGTACGTTTAGCTCCAGGCTAATGGGGTTACCTTCCAAGTAAGTTGGTTTCAGACGGTCGATACTGACGGTGTCTTCGCGGTCTTTTTTGCCTAAGACAAAGAGTTTATCAGTACGTTTAATCACTTTATATGGTCCGTCATACGGGGGTTCTAGAGGACGACGTACCGAGTCGCGACGAACAAATACATGTGAAGAAGTTTTGAAACAAGGGTGAACGAAAACATCAATGGACTGTGGTCGAAGAGGAGCAGGTTTAACTGAACCCATTGCGTTTGTAAGCCTGCTGACGTATGAGGAGTGATCTACCGCTGGTGGGAAGCAGGAGGGAGAAACAAACTCACCTGGCAGTCGTAGTGTTGTGCCATATACTAGCTCAGCGGTAGTACAACCAGCATCGGTTTTTAAGGCGTTTCGTATCCCTAGGAGAACTAACGGAAGGGATTCAGTCCAGTGGGTGTTATTCGCAGCTGACAAACCAGCTTTCAACTGTCTGTGTAGACGCTCTACCACACCATTCGCTTGAGGATGGTAGGCTGTTGTTCTAAAACGCATGCAACCAAGGATTTTAGTCAAAGCGAAGAATAAACCGCTTTCGAATTGCCGCCCACGATCAGTTGTTATGGAAGATGGGCATCCAAAGTTTGCGACCCATCTCTCTACAAAGACGCGTGCGGCTGTTTCAGCAGATATATCCTTGATGGGTACTGCTTCAGGCCATCGTGTGAAGCGATCGATGCAGGTTAACATATAGGTGTATCCATGAGATTCTGGAAGAGGGCCAACTAAATCTATATGGACGTGTTCGAAACGGGCATCGGGGATAAGAAAAGTGCCAAGGGGGCTTTTAGTGTGTCTTATTACCTTGCACTTTTGGCAAGCTAAGCACGTCTGTACCCATTCCCTTACTTCTTTGTTAATACCAGGCCAACAAAACCGACTAGTTACGAGCTTGACAGTAGTTCGAATACCTGGATGGGATAAGCCATGCAACGTATTGAAGACGTTACGGCGATAACTTTTAGGCACGATGGGGCGAGGAGTACTAGTGGAAATGTCACACAGAATAGTATCCTTTCCTATACCTAAGGGTTTCTTGGCTAATTGTAGAGTTGTTTTCGACAACTCACGCTGAAGCTCAATATCTTCTTTTTGAAGACGAGCCAGTTTTACAAGGTCTATGCCGTCGATTTGGGTGAAAGAACAAATACGTGACAGGGCATCTGCCACAGTGTTGTTCACTGCGGAAACATGGCGAATATCTGATGAAAACTGTGAAACTTAATCTAGTTGTCGCGATTCCCTGGGTGAATACTTATCTGAAGTTGAGTTCAGAGAGTACGTCAGAGGTTTGTGGTCAGTGAAAATGGTGAATTCACGACCCTCAACTGAATGTCGAAAATGACGTAGAGCACAGTACATAGCCAGAAGTTCTCTGCAGAATGTGCTGTACTTCGTTTCAGCTACTTGAAGGCGCCTCGAGAAAAAGGCGAGTGGTTTCCCCTCTCTGTTGACTAGTTGTTGTAGAACTGCGCCGATTGCAGTGTCTGATGCATCAACCGAGATACTCAACGGTGCCGTTGGATCCTGATACATAAGAAGTGTGGCATCCGCAATAGCTTTCTTTACCTGAGTAAAAGCATGTCGAGCAGACGTGTCGAGTTCGATAGCCTTGTTGTTCCCTCGAAGGAGATCGGTTAATGGCTGAATTAGAGAAGCACAATTAGGAATAAAACGTCGGTAATAACTTACCAAGCCGTTAAAAGTGCGAAGGCATTTTACTGTCTTTGGCTCCGGAAAGTTCAGTATCGCTTCGACTTTAGTAGCCAGTGGGCGTATGCCCTGACAGTCAATAGTGTGACCCAGAAAATCGAGTGAGTCAACGCCTATCTGACACTTCTGTATATTGATGGTAACACCATGTTGGCGTAACCTTTCAAATGCCAAGTCCAAGTGTCTAAGGTGAGTTTCCTTATCTGGACTGGCAATGAGGCAGTCGTCTAAGTATGCGTATACAAAGTCGAGGCCGCGAAATACTTCATCGATGAAGCGTTGGAATGTTTGGGCCGCATTCCGGAGGCCGAATGGCATACGTAGGAATTCAAAAAGTCCGAAAGGCGTGATGATAGCCGTTTTCGAAATATCTTCCGTTGCCATCGGGATTTGGTTATACGCTTTAACCAAGTCGATTTTGGAGAATATAGATGCTCCAGATAACGTTGCCGTCAAGTCGTGTATGTGAGGCAAAGGGTAGCAATCAGGGGTTGTTTTGGCGTTCACTCGCCGGTAATCACCAGTGGGTCGCCAATCGTTGTTATCCTTTTTCGGTACCATATGCAATGGGGATGCCCATGGACTATTCGATGGTCGAATGATCCCAAGGGTGAGCATATGATCGAATTCGTTTCTGGCAATTCTCAGTTTATCAGGGGCCAGTCGTCGTGCTTTAGATGTCACGGGCTGTCCTGAGGTTATGATGTGGTGCATAACATTGCTGGTTATACACGGGAGATCGTTAGATGGGCAATTCAGTTCCGGATATTTGTCAACAATCGGTTGAAAAGTTGGATCGAGGATTGCTTTCATCTTAACGATTGACAAGCTGGGGCCTACGTAAGTTATGCCTTTGATGGACAAACTAGTAGTGTTGTCAATTAGTCGTTTACGGCGGACGTCTACGAGCAAATCATGGTGATTAAGTAGATCCGTGCCAATGATGGGCATTGTGACGTCAGCGATTAGGAAAATCCACTGAATAGGTTTGCGTAAACCTACTTTCAGATAGACGTATTTCCGACCATAGGTTGCAATTGGTTTTCCATTTGCAGCCTGTAGGTTGAAGTTAGGATCCTTTTGTCGATCTGCTGCTGTAGCAGGAAGGACGCTGACTTCGGCCCCTGTGTCGACTAGATATCTAGTCCAGCTCATTACATCATGGATGTAAAGTAAGCGGCTAGTGCCACCGGCGACGGTTGCCGCTAACGCGTGCCGGCGGGATAGTTTCCCACAGACTTGGAGGCTTTGCCGAAATCACAAGGTTTTCGACAACATTTCGCTTCCTTGCCATAGGTGTTGTGATACCAACACCAGTCAGGATTTTTGAGAGAGCGTGTGTTGGACTTAGATCGTCCACGTGCGCTTTGCCATTGAGGGGATTTGGAACGACGGTAGGAGGAATTACTAGGATTGTTTGACCTAAGCATCTGCTGGATGGAGTTGATTAACTCTATCATTGCAAAATCCTTCTTCGAAGCCTGTTCGGTAATTGAGTATACTTCGGTAACTGGCCGTTTCGTTATCTCTAGAATTCTATCTTCAGAGACAGCTAAGTCATCTATGAGAACACTTTGAAGTGTCACAAGTACAGTCTGAACTGACTGTGGCAGTTTGGATAAAAATAGTTCTCTAAACAGTCCTTCATCGAACTGACTTTGGCCAATAACCTCTCTCATTCTTGTCAGCATGCTCACGGCTGACTGTTCTCCTAACTCGATGTTACGAAATAACTCATCCAGACGTTGTCGATCTGTGGGAACGTTTCTCTTGAGGATGGATGCTTTGAGCAACTCGTACGAGTTACTTACCGACATCTGCAGAGTTACGCACTTGCTGAATACCCGCGGTAGGGCGTGAATAACTGCAAGGAACTGTGAACGTTGATCAGTTATGCCATGTTCATAAAAATCAGACTCAGCAATCTGAAACCACGTTTCAGCATTATCTGGCCAATATGGTACTAGCTGGATTGTTTTGGCGGTTGAGTGAATCCGAATAACCTTGGGGCTAGGATCACTCATGACGAAAATGCCGATTACAAAAGAGTACAGGGATAAACACAAAAAGGAACGAACTCACCGGGTTTATCTGCGTGTGAAGTGAAGATGTAGTTCGTGGTTGGGCTCACCAGTTTGGTGACTGCGGGTATCGACGTTCGCGAGTTGTACGGATTATACTAACGCAAGATCTTATACCAACAACTTCTATAGTGTTCGTTCTTTGAGTACCAAATGGTAAAGCAAAAGACCAGATTTTGTCGTCCAAAGTACGTATTATATTTCGGGACAAAATCGCGGGTAGAGGTGAATGCTTAGCTAGCTAGTAATCGTGCACGCACGTGACACGACGGAGCACCAAATGGCGGGGATGCTTGACCGTAAGCCTTCAGCTAAACAAGTCGACTTAAACAGTGATGGTCAGCATCCAATGTTGAGTGATGATTGCTGTGGTTAATAATTTTGGGGAATTATTTACCGCTACAGTATACTCCATACAATTTGAAAACGTCAACACCGTCAGCGTCTAAAGGGCCAAAATAAATACACCCGATGCAATGAAAGCAGACACAGAGACTGCAGCAGATATGCTGCCACCATTTTTGCTAAAGGCTCGGAATGAAGGAAGAATCACCACTGACTGGAATAAAGGCTACCTTGTCAAGGAACCAAAGAAGGTCATTTAAGGCCTCCGAAAGGACTGAATCATGCTTTTGTTCATGAGAGGTAAAATACTAAGTCACGTCATCCTGGGTCAAATTGCAGCCCTGCGCATCATCCTAGAACAAAGAATAGCATGGCAATCAAACCTGTACCTTAACTTCATCGACTTCTAAAAGGTCTTCGACATTGTTGACCGAGAAGTAATTTAAAAAACTACTTCAACACTATGGCACACAGTTTACACGTCTTTATCAACCTCATCTAACAGCTGGCTCTATGACAGCGTCACGTGTCAGGGGATCCAAAATGGTTAACTCAACGAGGGGTTTGAAGTGAATACAGGAGTAGGACAAGGCAGCCTATTATCACCAATGATATTCTTAATCGTGGTGGACTGGATTATGCGTCAGACTGCGCGATGTGAGTAAGAAGACAGGAATACGCTGCAATGAACGATAAGAAGAATCTCGAAGATCTGGATTTCGGGCGTGGACGAATTCTGTTTAATGTCACACATACTCAAAGATTTGCAGGCGAAAACCAACAAACCGTCTGAAGAGGTAGACAGCGAAGACAGGACTCCAGGCGAACATAGAGAAGATGGAGGTGATGAAGACAACCGACAAACAGCAACAACAACAACAACCAGCATTAATCACAATCAACGGGAGAGATTTGACGGAGGTCACTTCCTTCACTTATCTAGGAAACATTGTTCCAACTGCAGGCGGAACAGATGGAGATGTCAGAGCCAGGCAGCCAGAATCGGAGAGGCAAGACACGCCTTCATCAATATGAAACCAGTTTGGAAATCTCCTGCACTCCACAGCCTAAAGAACAAGATTCGGTTTCTCACCACCAGTGTGGAGTTGGTCCTTCTATACGGGTCAGAAACTTGGTAGACCATCACGAAAAGCATTTTCAGCGGACTATAGACTTTTATCAACGGCTACTCCCGCTGGCTCCATACCGGAGATCAGAAGGCCAGCCAGAATGAACTAGCAACCAGAAACTCTGGGAACAAACTAACTATGAACCTATCGTTCAACAAATATGGAGAAGAAAATGGAGGTGGATAGAGCATACGTTGAGGAGGCCATCAAGTGAAATCACGCACAATGCAGGCCAGTGCTCGAGTGGAACCCGAGTGAGAAACGACAAGTGAGTCGTCCGTGCGAGAAGGACATGGAGGAGAACTTGAGAGGGGAAGATAAGAGGTCATGAGCGATTATGGGCCCAGCCGAAGAGGAGAGCAGAAAATTGAACAAAGTGTAGGTGTGTTGTTGAAGACCCATGTTCCACTCATAACCGAAAGGAACAATAATAAACTGAGTCGTTGCTATGTCATTAGCATAATTAACCTGTTAGTGTTTATAACGAAAAATAAATCAAGAAGATTGAATTACTTTGGTATAGACTCGTAACAGCAATACATTCAAACAGAATACGGGTTAAGATTATTTCACTAACGTGGCTGAGCTAAGGACTATGAGAATGTGCCTTTCAGCAGTACAACGAAGGTGAACACTAGCGTAAAAGTCTGTCTGGTTGCTTACTCCTTAGAATAAAACTGAAAATACTTTAACTGCTCGGAGGCAAAGTCATTTACTTTAGATCTAGTTGTATTTTGGTACCAGGAAGGCGTTATAAAAGTCTAATCAGTTGAAAGCTCCAGACCCTTTCTATTTTGCTGACTTTATGGTAAAGTTTGTGACTTTAAACAATTAACATATTATAATCTGAGTACTTTTGATTTTCAAAGGAAACACTAATGAAGTTCTCCCCTGAAAGGTGGTTGCGACAATCATTGGCTTTCAAAGGAAAATGAGTACTTTTTAACTACTTTTAATCTTGAAATCTGCGAGAAATTATCGATTCAGTAAAATTCTGGGCCAGTCTATTAAATATTACTGCAGTAAACCATCCTTTAACACTGACTAATTAAATCTGTGTGGACGAGTTTCCTTGATTTTAGAAACTTTTACTACGTAAACGATAAATCATTGACCAAATAACGACAAATCTTAAAACGCTTTGGCAAGAAATCAAGAAGGTGGGACTGAATAACAACTAACGTTGACCACAATCTAGGTAATACGACATTACATTCTACATTAATGGAGTCCACTTGCTCTTCAAAACACTCCCAATAATGATTCAAGCATATAAATACAACTCCATAGGCAACATGTTAAACGATTTGTGTATTTGACACGTCAGAAATTTTAAATTTACCTCCTTACTGTGAATCCCAGTGTACCAGCCTGAACGCAATAGACTTATAATAATAAGTGTTAGGTTAAACTTAAGAGAGACCTCAAATAACCGCACTTACTATATACTTTACCGCTTAATAACCTTATCAGTACTCTGCTTAGCGTGTAAGTACTGACGAACGAAATCAAAGTAAAAAGACTTGAGACGGGAAGTGTTTCTGGGACGGAGTTGTATTTTACACAAATGAAATATCAATTTTGATAAATAAAGATGTTATACAACTTATCTTATGCCTCGACTGGGTGGTAAGCTCAAAGAGTCCGCTGAAAGAAAGCACAACAAGGGTGCGAATCAAGAACGTACAGTCGCGTCGCAAATCAAAAGATGAAGTAGTGGTAAAATTGGGTGAATGCGTTGAAACAAGAGTTCGAAAGTTCAGGGTACGCTACATCGTCACTTATTTTAAACGAAGCTGTTATCTCATATTTCTTAAGATATACACTGATAAGTTAAGAAAAGACTTCAAAAACACTAGTTAATAAATAAAGTTACTTTATAATCCTTCAAGATAACAGATAGAATTTTCTGAACACTATAACACCTCATGTCAGTCTCTGCAGTGAGTTACAATGAATGAAGTTCACTAGCATGACACTTCCACAATCAGGAAACAGAAGGACTGAGCGAATAAATATTTATTTTTCAATTAGATCCTCATCTTTGGCTCAACTCTAATATATATAGCATTTTTATTACAATACACAAAAATATACCAATCAAGTGGCGATATGTTTGTTAATAATAATTAGTCAGTGTCAACATGTCAATGGGGTGATAATTAAGGAAGAAAATTTATACATACAATTAAAAGATAGAAACTTCCACAATTACTCAAACTACTGACAATACACAGCTACCAAAAACTGTATTAACACTCATGTGAAGACGTAAAAGGCTGTTTAGTGACAAATTCGTTTCTTGTTTTCTATTCCATTACAATTTTGTTACTATGTTGACTAACGAAAATTAGTCAAGTATGTTTTTAAAGAATTGAGCAAAGTCCAATTAATCAGAAGTTTTGACTTCTGTAAAATAATAAGTAAACTAGTATATAACTCTGTTTAAAGCTGATCTTTACATCATTGATTCATTTTGTGGTATAATGTGGTGAATAAAACTCAGATTAGGTGCAGAGTATTAGGTGATGAGGATAAATTAATCGACAAAATTGTGAAGTTACATTGGTTGAAATGGCCAGGATATGTGTTCCGCATGCCCAGCTATCCCTTTCTTTAACGAGTAATATTAACCGACATTGGATTAGGTTGGAAAAGGGTTAGGCGTGGTCATAGCAAAACCTGGTATCAGTCAATCAGTAGTTTGACAGTCGGTTTGAACCAGCGACGTAGGGATGTGTCGACTGCCTAGTTGGGATCCTCGGAATACTAAGAACCAGTGGTTGGAGACTTTTGGTAATATAGCTCAAAATCGTTCTCACTGGTGCAGATGTATTCACTGCATTCTCCCCCCCCCCTCCACTAAAACGTCATGTTCTTCCATGTTCCTAGCCTCCTTCCTCACATTTCTACTTATAATAATAACCATGTCTTTAGTCTGATTTTTGTTCCCTTTTTTGTCTAAACTTGTGTGATACATCGATTGTAGCAACTTAAACTGCTGCACTTTTGGACAAAGTCCAATGCTGAAATTCAGTCATTTATCTTATGAATTCTACAATTTCTAATTTTTAGGTACATATTTAGGTAGTGGCTAACCGTAAGATTTTGTATGTGCATTTCACCAACCAGATATGACCACAAACAAGTGATTTTCTCAGAAAGATTCTGCATAAGTACTAGTTGTTCGAAAAGCCAAAACTTTGCGATGGGTATATCTTATTCCAAAAAAGTATTAGTCTGCTGATGAATTATTTCACCATTCCTATAGATAGTATGCAGAGATGAAATGACTGATCACTGTTAGGATTTGAATTTATTCAACAATATGTATAGTAAGACTTTGGTTACATATTTACTAGCATGTTCGTCGGTGGCACAGAGGTACAGTGCTCGCCGGGATTCGATCCCCGGCCACCAGCGCACTCCTTTACCTCACTAAGTCGGTGATAATATACGGGTAAAGAGAGAAAATTTGGTATGAAGAGGCTAGCAACCCCATCCTGTAAAAATAAACACCACTGCTACCGAAACTTCAAGCCTTTAGCTTGAAGCTCTATATTCCACTGGGAAAGTAAAGGAATCAATAATAATAATATTTACTAGCATAACGTAATGGAATCTACAGTGATTAGTGAACAACATTCTAGTATTTGCGATGACAAGCACTTGTTCCATAGGGGGGGGGACACAAGCACTCACTTGTATGCAGAATAAAGTGAAATGTACATCCTTGATTTTATCGCTACCAACTATCAAACAACTAATCACAATATGTCTATGAACAAAACAAGGGTCTGTTTAAGACGGATTCCTTAACTCTGTCTTACATATCACCAGCAGAACAGACTGAAATTTCTATTACTGAATTTTTTTGCTGAAATTAAACTTCTGAAGAAGTTTTGACTTAATTGACCTGAAACGAGTAGTGTATTTGAACAACACACTTCGAACATTTTAATCACATCCGTAATTTTGACAATATAGGTCAAAAGGTCTAAGACCCACGATGACGTAGGAGAAGGGGGTAAAAAGTCAAAGAGTTTGTGGAGGAGGGGGTGAAAATAGTTGTTAAGTGAAGTGAACCATAAGTAAGTAAAACAATTAATTTTTGAATATATAAAACAAGTTTAAGGCATTTTTTCATAGCTTAGGCTTGAACGAGTTTAAATATACAACCCAAACCTGTTTTACTTACTGGTTTAAAGGCCTTATTCAAATCAACCCTATGATGTGTTTTGCAATAGATGAAGTTAGACAATTTCGTTTTTTCTTAAACCTCCTTAGGAATGTGTTGTGGTAGCCCTGATCCTCAGAGGGTCCTCTGTGGGTCATCCCTAAGTTTTGTTTTAATCCTTCACGTTCCCAGTGGAATATAGGGCTTCAAGCTAGTGGCTTGAAGTTTCTGTGGCAGTGTTTATTTTTACAAGATGGGGTTGCTAGCCTCATGCCCACCGTTTCCTCTTTACCAACTTTATTACTGGTTTAGCGAGATAAAAGAGTGCGTCGGCCGTGGATCGAACCCCGGACCTTGTGCATGTTCGCCGAGCGTGCTAACCACTGTGCCAGCCCTAAGTACCTACACTGATTCAATTTTTATCCTATATGCACTGTGACCTCGCATATAAATATGTGTGACAAAGTTATGTGTAATCGGGACCTCCAAAATGTGTCAAACGAATACACTACACGCTTCAGATGTTGTTCTGTTGAAATTCATAAGTGTAAACTAATCACTTTAAATTTCTGAAGTGAAACAAACATTAAGAAATAATTAAAAACAATGTCATAATGTTACGTGTGCTACTGACAAGATTTACAAGTAATATATAGACACAGATTGACAGGAAGCGGCCAAAAATTGAAATCAACATTGCAGATTAATCGTTGAAGATGTAGAAGTGTTAATTCTTCAAATCTCGGTCTAGTTTACGATGTGGACATGAAATAACCTCATAGGATAACTTTTCGTCTCATTGTTAAACTATCAGGCCAACGGCCAACCAATCAGAACAATATATTCTCTTCTGTATTTTGATTTGACACTAGTAACTAGTGTGACGTGTCTAGTCCTTTCTTTGGTGCAGACTGAATTCTATCAGTCAGGTTTGCAATGTGGCCACCATTCTAGGTAACTCGCCATTATGGTGCACATTGATTTGATGATATTAGATAGTTGGAGGCAATCGGAAGGAAACCACATCTGACCTAGGTTTCGTGCTAGTTGGCACTCATCAGCAAGGCGCATCTGCAACCTTGAAGGAACTCATGTCCCTTCTGAGATTCGAACCCGCGTCGCCCACTCAGTGCTGCAGTCAGAGACGTTACCACTGAGCTATTCGGGCTCGTCTCTGACTGCAGCACTGGGTGATGTGGGTTCGAATCTCAGAAGGGACATGAGTTCCTTCAAGGTTGCAGATACGCCTTGCTGATGATTGTCAACTAGCACGAAACCTAGGTCGAAGGCTTCCTTCCGATTGCCTCCAACCATCTATTATCATTATTCTCTTCTGACCCAGCCAACTTCTAATATGGCTAAAAATGTATAAATATGATGTTTTATGAGTTACTATAGGTCTGTTACTAATCCTCTGATCTCCCACTGCTGCAATACACCAACTACATCAAGCCTAATTCAAGTGCATATTATTTAAAAATAAGAAAATAAAACAATGAAAAGCAAGAAAATATCACTTCTTTGAGTAAGTTTATTCAGCAGGAGACAAACAAACATACGAAATACCATAAGATATGAACAAAAGGAAATAACTCTTCTCATGTTTTATGACTTACTTATATAAGCATACAGTTATCTCTGTTGAATATCATTTCTAATCTAATGTACTACAACTAGAACCCTATTTATTTCACAAACAAAAATATATCTGAATCAATGAGAACTACATGTGAAGACATTTTTTTGCAAACAACATATAGAATGAAAGAAAGGATTATAAATTTCACAAAAAAAATTTTTAAAAGTGCTTTACAACGAAGAAGAATAAAAACAAAACTATGTACATAGCATGAAACTTTGAAATAGAAATACATTTGAGAATTGTTTTTGTTTTTACTTCATGATAACTTTGGTTAAAAATTACTGCAATATTCATCATACTTTAGTCTCAGAAATCTTAATTTTTATTCGATGCCAACAATTTGTCAGTAGGCCACGTACATTCAACGAGGCTGAGCATTCTTCTGGTTGAGTATTGTAAGCACTGTCAACAGCTGAGCATACCAATTCTATTTCATGACTACCTTCTAAAATAGTAAGTCACCATCATATATATATATATGTTACAAAAACACAATTATAGGAAAAAGGAATTAAAATTTTTAATGTGAATTATATTGATCATAATTTTCAAGAGTTGTTAGTTTGTAGGGATTTGATTTGCTTCATGTTTGATTACGGTTCACTTCGTCTGTTAGAGAAGCATTGAAAATGAGTAAGTACTGAATAGCTGTTTCATCCTACTAGTTTAAGACTCTTCGTTCGTACGCACCGACTACTCCACCAGGGTTACCAGGGCCAAGGTCATTTATCACTCAGTCAACTGAGTTGGAATTCTGCGATCAGTGATGCTCACAAGTGACTGATCACAGGAAAAAGTTTCCGCGAGTTATCATGAGAAGTAGCAAACAGCTGAGCCCACCAGGTGTGAGATGTGAAAAGAACTACTCTCCGATGATATTGGCTAGTAGAGGCGGTAACAGTCGCAAATTGATAGAAGCTAGAATTTATAGGTCGTTGAATCTTGGCCCAAGTGGCTCACTGATCAACGAGCTTGGTCTCATAACCTGAAGGTCCGGGGTTCAATCCCTGGTGGTTCGTGGGCACGTATTGCTGAAGAGGCCTAAACTAGGGCGAAACAGCTCTCCAGCATTCCCTAGTTCTCTAACTGAAATCAAACAGTGATACATTATTTATTAAAGCTTTGTAGACATTTCATCGAGATTTTTTAGCCTTCCACTTGACTCCCACTTCCACTCGTTTCCTTTACAGACACGATTTGGTCTTCCAATCTTTGTTATTTGACCACAGACACTTCATTATCAGACATAGTGACATCTTTAGCACCAGCTTCATTAAACACTCACTAATTAACGCTCATATTATACGAAGTACGAGTTATGTAAAAAATTAGAAAATCCCATTCAAATTTGTAATTTGCAATCATAGACTGAAGTTCAAAATAAACAGCTTAAACGCAAACTACTAACATAAAACTATGCAAAATAAAAAGCAAAGTACAACTGCTTAGATTACAAGTGCCATTTATGCCAGTTGATAACCACGCTTTATTGTATCGTACTGCTATTTCTCAGTGATGACAGAAGTCTAATATCTTACTTCTAATCACCTGCATTTTTACTCAGTTACTCGTCTGAGACAGGAAGGTAGAATGAGCAATGTTGTTAAAGTTCTTAGGTAAGAAGTGTAACCTTATCCATAATATTGTAAGCCTTCATTGATTTTAGTTATAGGAATATGTGTTACCTCTACCACACCGATGCCTCACTCGACGAAGAGAATGTCAACTACTGTCGTTCACCTGGTCTCAGTGATATATATATATAAAAATATCACCCAAAATACAGGCCTTCACACATAAAGAGGAATGATTTAGTGATATTTTTCGATACGAAAACAAACAACATATTTAAGGAGTGGATTTAATTCATAAATACTCACCAGGGACTGGAATTTCCGCAGACCACATTGTCCAAGCCCATTGTTTCATACTACGATTTTCTGCAGGAGAATTATTCTCCAAACCGCTATCAGGATGCCCTTCTGCAGGAGGACTTACTGGTGTTAATTCAGCATCATGCCAAGACTTGCCATTATCAGTGGAAACGCGAACAGAAATAATTCCACGCCCACCTCCACTAAATGCATAGCTGACAACAAATAAGGAATAAAAGAAACTCAGCAATCGACCCTAAAGAACTGTTGGTAAACTAAAGTGTTTTCACTACAATTTGGTCAAAATACAGCATTTAGATCATTTCATTTGAGCAAGTGAAATATCTGTCATGCTTGAAAAATTGTTTATCCTACAAGGTAGAAATTCACTGACTAAAATCTGCCTCGGAAACCTACCACAACATCGTAAAATCCAAATAAACTGTTGTAAATTAATGTGTACAGAAAGTAAATATCTGGAGATAAATTAAAAATCCCTGGAAAGAACAAAAGAAATAAAACACCCTGATACTCTTAAAACATTTTTGTTTTACTAAAGCCTGATGGTAGATGTTCCCTTAGAATCCCTGTGGAATATAGGGCTTCGACAGCACAACTCCGTTCCGTTCTATCCTCTAGGGTCTTCTTTCGCTGCCCCCGCGGTTGCCTATAGTCTCTCTCCCAATCTTCTTCATGTCACTCTAGGACGTCCCACTCGTCATTTCGCATTAAGGTTCAACTCGAAGCCCAAACCTGGAGCACAATGTTGTTCGACGGTCTCCTCAGCGTGTGTCCTATTCATCTCTATTTTTTTCTACATATTTGCTGAGCAACACGCTGTTGGTTGGTTCCTTTGCAAAGTCTCTTAGAAGCAATCGACAGGAAGCCTAGGACCTAGGTTTCCTGCTTGTTGTCACTCGCCAGCAAGGTGGATCTGAAGGAACTAATGTCCCTTCTAAGATCTGAACCCTGGTCACCCGAAGCTGCATTCAAAGACGTTACAACTGAGCTATTTAAGCTCTTGACTGATCTCGTGCGGGATTGCATTGGAGAATTTTTCATAACAAAGGGTAATTAATTTAAATAACATTCTAGAAAGTAAAGCACCTTAGTTTTTTGTGAACGCAGTCACCAAAATAACATTTCCAAATAAAATAGCATCAAAATGGTGTGCAGAAAAGAGAAATGAAGATAAAACATGATAAACGCTTTTAGCACCTACCCAGATACAGTAATAGTACCAGTATTTTCTATAGTATGACCATCAGAGGGTGTACAAATGACTGATTGAACAGGATAATCTAAAATAGCTGGCAATTGACTCGTATCAGGAATATGACCATCAGCCATTGGTAGGACATATTTATAATCTCCTTGTTGCCAAAAACTTTCACTTTCATCTGTTGATAAAGTGATCTTTAAAAAAGAGAAAGAGAGAAAAATAGGTGGCGCTTTGGCAGAAGTTAGAATTCAATGGCCATTAGATTCTATTCAAGTGCCTGAATGGTCAAGGACCTCAGCTTGTAACCTGAAGATCCTGGTCTGGATCCCCAATGGTGGGGCAATGAGTGCATTCTAATGAAGAGACCCAAACTAAGACAAAACAGTACTGTCTGGGACACCGCGGTTTTCAGTTGTTCTCTGAATGGAGTTAACTAGTGATCAGATTTGAAGTAAAATAATGTCGGTAACACAGCGGTTAGGACGCTCGCCGACCATGCACATGGTCCGGGTTCGATCCCCGGCCACCGACGCACTGCTTTACCTCGCTAAGCCAGAAATAATGCTGGTGAAGAGGAAAGGTTGGGCATGAGGCTAGCAACACCATCCTGTTAAAATAAACACCACTGCTACAGAAACTTCAAGCCACTAGCTTGAAGCCCTATATTCTACTGGTAACGTGAAGAAAAAAAAAGAATACCCTTGGTGAGCGACTTATCATGACAATTTTGTAATTGAACTCACAGATTTTGATAAATACCATTATTATTCTTCAGTGAGTGGAAAGTTCAATATGGTTTATATATATGTATAAACTGTCGTGAGAAATTATATTCACACAGGATTATATAATGAAATGTTTAGTCAGTTCAGTTTGGTCAATACAAATATATTCTTTTCTTTCTCTCTCTCTCTTCATTTCAAGCAATAACAACAAAGATGGACTTGTTATTACATAGTTTGAGAATTTTATTAAAAGCTAAATCACTTTGACCACAATTTAATAGATTTGGCCATGAAAATAATTTAATAAGATGATCTAAATGTATAATAAAAAAGAGAAGGCAGAGAACAGACGTGTCTTATGTCTAATTGAACCAATTTTAAACTATTACTGTAAGCATGACATGATATTAACGGAAATAATTGCGATGACTCATTTCTTTTTTAAATGGATGAAATTATTGTGATACACACTAGTGATGTAGGTAAGTCTGTGTCTTCGAATCCGATTCGGAGGGCTCTAACTTCCAATTAGTTAGTCTTGAATTTAATCCTTATTTACTTGTAGGTTGATATCTAGAAAAGCATTATTACATCATATAGCTAGTGACTCAAAGACGTTGTACGAACATTGTATTTTTAGTGCACTTTGCCAACTCATAACAGCTTTTAGTTATCCAGTACTCCGCTAAGTTATTAAAGAATGTAATGACATACTTTTCAGTTGGAATTCCTACACAGTCATCCAACTATATTCTAACGCCTAAGCAGAACGCTTCAAATCTTCAACCTTCCTTTTATGAAATGGTTCAAGGCTTAATTTAGCCGAGTGAAAAAGTGTTCATATCGACATAAACAAATTTAGAGCAGTAACAAATCGTACAGCTATACGATAATGAAAAATATTCACTACCCAAAAAGCTACCTAGTAGACAATGAAGTATCATCGTTTTCAAAATCGAATAAGCCTATCTCTCTGCCTTTCTTGTGCAACTATGGTTCAGTGGTAAGATACTCGCCAACCACGCACGTGGTCTGGAGTCCGACTCCCGGGAAACGCACTTCTAAACCTCATCTAGCCGATAGTATGCTCTGTAAACAAAAAAGATTGTGCGTGAGACTAGTCACCTCAAAGCGACACTACAGCTATTGAAACTCCAAAGCTTGGCTCTCTGCGTCAGACTCAGAAGGCAAAGAATGAAGATAAATGAATAAGCAAAGTGGATTTAGATTACCCTCTACAAATCACGCCACAAAACGCCTGTCACTAGCAAATGTACAATTGAATACTTGATTTGTATCAACTTCGCTTTTACATCCATGATGGGTTCATTACTCAAAGTAGTCAACTGCACTTGACCATATCTATAAACATTTAGTTCAATAAATTTTTATACAACACAGGGTAAAAAAAGTCAAAGAAGCATCAAAAAGTTTATATGAAATAATTCAATTTACCTGAGACAACCATTTCACTTGACGTGCTCCAATAGAACCTGGTATTATAATTCTTAACGGGAAACCATGATCTCGAGTGAGTGGTTTTCTATTCATTTCATAGGCAACTATTATTTCCCTGTTTGGATCTAAAGCTAAATCGATCGGCAATGATGACCCAAAAACTCCACCAGTAGGATCAATATCCAACCCTATTTTAAGAAGGAATGAAATAGGGGTTTGGTTAATATCTTAATTAAAGAGGGAAGGTGTTCACAAATATTAATATGGTGACTGCAGTCTGAAATATTACTTTACTCTGATTAAAACCTCAATTAGTTAATCATTCAAAGTTTTATTTTCCACTTGACCGTGTCAAACGCTATCAGATTATTATTCCCTTGGGTTCCGCCATGTAAGTCTCAGCAGTACATCACTATTTCACCCTGTCCCTCGCAGATCTTTTCAGCTGGTTCCACCACTGTCCATAATATTTCACTTCCTTCTCACAAGACCTGCTCCATATCACCCTCGGACCCGAGCCCAATTCGTTGCTTCCCACTCGACTTCCACTCAAGAACTTGGAGTATGATGTCATTCAACTATAAAATTACAGACTTCACTAAAATGCATTTATTTTATATCAATTTGTCTAATCTATAACTTTCCTCTAATACAAATTTTATTTTGAATAGAAGTGAAATGGCAAGAGCTTAATGAACAAAATAGTTACATGGACCATGTTCATAAGAAAGATAAGCAAAACCCTTCGGGAGTTAGTAGAAGTTAATACACGGTAACCAACTGAGTTTTGTAGGTTCTTTGCTGCAGAGAGAAACGGTCTGGTATAACTAAGACTGCCAGCTTCAGTCCTAGATTTTCGCATTATCTTATGCATTCATTTTTTTAAACTACCACTTTTGTAATAAACGTAATAATTGCAAAGCAAAACTAGAAGAAAACTGTCTTGAAGAAAAAGCACACGGGTACGGAAAAATCAATCACCCAACATTGTTAAGTTCTGCACGCATGTTTTACCACATAAACCTACTTTATGAACATAAAGTCTATTCTTATGAAATTAGTTTCAACTGATTTATGTCACATAACAGAGTCAGTCAAAATTGTATGCACTGGAGGAAAAAACATATATGAAAGGAAAAGGACTAAACAATTCGGAACAAAAGAGAAATATCACACAATACAATATTAACAAGAAGAGGAATGAGAATAAAATTAGTAACTGTTACTTTTAGGAAATTCACTCCACTGAAATGAAAATGTCACTGCTACATAATGTTCAATCAAAGTATCTATTATAGACCTACAACCGGTCAGTCGTAAGTCCGAATAGCTCAGTGGTAATTTCTCTGACCGCAACACTGTGTGACACGGGTTCGAATCTTATAGGGGATATGAATTCCTTCAGATGTGCAGATATGCCTTGCTGATGAGTGGCAACTAGCACACAACCTATTTCTCAGGCTTTCTATCGATTACCTCCAACCATCTAACATCAACTAAGAGTGCACTGCAATGGCACATTGCAAACTTGACTGATAGAATTCACTCTGCACCAAGCAAAGGATTAGACACGTGACATTAGTTATTACCTAGTGTCCAATCAAAGAAAGTGTAATTCTTTGTTTATCATGAAACCATAGAGTGAAAAACAACGGGATATGTAGACATCATTTCTGTTTCACACATACATATACTTCAAGCTGTTTGATGAATTAATCGATTTGAAAAACATCCGTTTCGTCTAAATATAATGAAATAGTATGTGACAAAGTCAGCAATTCAGAGTTTGTCTTTTGTAGGAGTTTAGATTAATTTCGGTGTACATTTTGTCATGAATCGACATTCATGAGAGAATCATTGAAAAAATCAGTAGAGTACTGGACAGCTGGTTTTCAGCCTAGTTTAGGAGATTTTAGCAGTGCTCACCTATGGAAAGATACTCACCGATGGCATTGAATGGTCATAATGCTATTTTCCAAATAGACACGAGGTGGAATTCAGGGGTCGCTAAATTCCAGACCATTGGACAAATGATCAGTGGACTGGTTTCGTAACCTGAAGATCGTGGGATCACTCCCTGATGGGATCGTGGATACACACCACTGAAGATTCCAAAACTAGGATTATCTAACTGATGCTAGCTTGTACGAAATGTACACTGAATGTTGACAACAACAACAACGCTTAACAAAAGTAAAACTAGTGAATATCAGTAATCCATTAACAGTGAAGTCATATGAAACTTGTAAACCTAACAAATCATCTAGGAGGGCGGTTGATACATTTATAAAACGTTTTAGTTCCCCATAAGCTCTCAAATGTGAACTTAAATAGTTAGTAATAGGTTTCCAAAATATTTCAGTTATGGCTATAAAACTGAGTCATCTGACTACGTCTAAACTTGATTATCAGTGTGTGGATACAGTAATAATTAGAGATCTTGAACAAAGCAAGAACTACAGTTTTAGCAGAATAAAGTGGTACCATCTTTTATTTCGTTGCCTACTCGTCAGCTGCTTACAGGGCAAAGATATTATTAAATATATCTACAAAAACAATTTTAACATACTTGCACAGAGTTCATTTTAAACAAAAATCAATCGATCAATATACGCATACACTAATAATATATACATATATATGCAATATTAAACATTATTCAGAACAATAATAATCATACACAATGGAAACATATCAGCATTTCGCATTCGGATGAAATACAGATGAAAAATATCCAGTTACCAGAGCAAAAAAAGACTGATAACCGCTTCTTTCTGGACGCATAAATCAGGTTTCAGGCGCTTGATGGAAATGGCTTCAGCAAACCTGAGGCGAATTGAACTCTTTTGCCTAATGTCTACGATTTTCTGAACATGTACCAAAAAGGTTACGTCTAAAGGAAACAAATTCTTTAAACAGTGCCATCGCCAGGCATCTTCTCGACACGGGTCATGAGGTGGACGTTGCAAGATCGTTCAAAATTATCAATAGGCAAAAGAGCTCAATTAGTGTATGTGTATATTGATCGATTGATTTTTGTTTAAAATGAACTCTGTGCAAGTATGTTAAAATTGTTTTTGTAGAAATATTTAATAATATCTTTGCCCTGTAAGCAGCTGACGAGTAGGCAACGAAATAAAAGATGGTACCACTTTATTCTGCTAAAACTGTAGTTCTTGTTTTGTTCAAATTCATTAAGAGGAATACATGTGTGAAATTAGTGATCTGCTTCTTTTTCTAATTAGGGTAAAATCCTGATACAATTCTACATTTATCGTAAGAAACAAGGCACATATACTTATGTAGCTTAAGTAAGGTTACATAGATCCTTGCTCAAGTTCGAGGGAAAGATATTGCACTGCCTTAACTTTACTGAAGCTTATTATTCCACCACCTATGATAATTCCCAATAAATTATTAAGAGGGGACTGTAAATCTCAATAACCCCATGAGCTGTACTGGATGGAAAGAGTGTTCCCACAGGTTGTACTATACCATAAAGATCGGTTTGTCTTGTTAACTACATGTATCATTGTAAAGTACAGACGAAACAGGAAAATGATGTAACCTGAGGTGGATTTCAAGTACAAGGCCGTAATGCACACTAATCAATCGAGGGGATATTGATTCCATTAAACGAATTGAGCCTCAGCACGCATGTTGAGAAACCCATAACATCTACAAGACGGAATACTAAACAACTGCATCTTTTAATTCAATTTTGATTTTGTCATTGACTGACTGAACCGAAATGTTCGGCCTCAGCTAACATGTAGGCTCTTAGTACAGACACTTCAACGATTTCTGATGATTAACTTGAAGTAACCGGGTGAATGATCTGGTGAATAACGCTCTGGTGTTTGAAACAATGGGTGCTAAGTTCCAGTCTCAGTGGGAACACTATGATTCACTGGGGAGTGCATGAACATCCAGATGACGAGTCGCAAATAGAACGAAATGCGCATCCTGGACTCCATTGCTAGTCACTATTCAATAAATTAATTGCAGGTTCGAACCCCGATGGGTGCGTACTGCTGAAGAGTCCCAAACTAGGACGAAAGAGCTATCCAGTACTCCCAGGTTTTCCAGTGGTTCTATAACCAATGTCAGCTCATGATGAAATCCCTTAACCAAATTGCAGGTTTTATTGAGACATGAAACTGTTTGCATTACTTTTAAAAAAAATGAGATCTGGAAATTTGCGAATGATTGATAGATTAAAGATACCCGATAGAAATTTTACAGAGGCTGAGTTTAGTGAACAAAATATATTCTTTTCGATAACTTCTCCTTCATTAGGTTCTACAGTTATATGACTACGATAATTGAAGAATTATTGTTATTAACAACTTTAATGTGTTCTTTTTAAATAACATGCAATCAATAAGACGAATAGATTACAGTTCAAAAGCATCTGAAATTGACAATGTGCATAATAACGTAATATTACACTGAAAATCACATAAATTACGTAAACAATAATACACAAAATAATTGAGCAAAGAATATCCTTCTCGATAAATTCCTCTTCTGGCTCTACAATTATATATATGTTTATATATAGAGAGTATTCTAGATCAGTAGTCAATAACAATACTAGTGTTTTTAAATAATATCGATTTGTAAAGTAAGATCAATGCAATTACAGTTCATTAAAGATGCTTAAATTATAATAATAATAATTATTATTATTATTATAATAAAGATATAGTAGCAAATAGAATATCAACTAAAATTAGGAAAATTCCACAAAAATCCAGGATCATTCAAACCTAGATGGCCAAGGTAAGGATAATGTCTGAACTAACTTCATTTGGATGCACAAATTGGGCTTGTTAATATGGATCCCCACAGCCTCAGCAATATTTAGTAGTTGAACTCTTAAGGCGAAATTGAGATTTGTTGGTATGCGGTAAATGACCCTGAAAGCATGGTTAACGCCAATTTTGTGTTCTGTATCTACAAGATGAGATAGAATAGCGCTGCCAATAGATTTCGTTTAACGTTAACCATGCTTTCAGGGTCATTTACCGCATACCAACAAATCTCAATTTCGCCTTAAGAGTTCAACTACAGTGGTTAGGACTCTAGCCGACCATGCACATGGTCCGGGGTTCGATCCCCTGCCGGCGCACACCCGATATCTATGGTCGGCCTGAATTCGGGCTACCGATATCCATGCTGAAAATTCCACACTTGTACTGAAAATACGGTGTGGAATCAAGCTGTAAATCAAAATATAAAATATAAAAAAATATAAATATATTGCTGAGGCTGTGGGGATCCATATTAACAAGCCCAATTTGTGCATCCAAATGAAGTTAGTTCAGACATTATCCTTACCTTGGCCATCTAGGTTTGAATGATCCTGGATTTTTGTGGAATTTTCCTAATTTTAGTTGATATTCTATTTGCTACTATATCTTTATTATAATAATAATAATAATTATTATTATTATAATTTAAGCATCTTTAATGAACTGTAATTGCATTGATCTTACTTTACAAATCGATATTATTTAAAAACACTAGTATTGTTATTGACTACTGATCTAGAATACTCTCTATATATAAACATATATATAATTGTAGAGCCAGAAGAGGAATTTATCGAGAAGGATATTCTTTGCTCAATTATTTTGTGTTTTATAGATGTCTGAATGAATAATTTTGCTATATTAAACAATAATACACAATTTACATATCTCAATAAAACAAGAAAGACAAAAGTAACAGGATAATCTGAGCTTAATTTCTTTTAATTATTCCAAGGATTCTTCTGAAATAGTTACAACCTGAACAATACCAAAATTATAGATTAAATTAAAGATCTGAACATACTTCTTTTTACAATGATAGGAAGTAATTGATTGAAACTAAGAGTAATATCGGTCAGGAATACTTTGATTGAACACTAGTCACTGACCTGAGTTTCGTGCTAGTTGGCACTCGTCAGTTAGGCATCCTGCCGATTGTCTCCAACCATCTAGTATCAACAATTCAAAGTGTACCGTGATGGCAAGCCACCTAGACTGATGGCAGCATAGTGAACTTGACTGGTAGAATTCAGTCTTGACCAAGACAAAGGAATAGACAAATCACACTAGTTACTAGTGTCCAATCAGTGTATATATATATAGTCATTGAAATAGCCAAGAAACAAACTCGGTTGCTTGGATATTTCAATGACTAGGAGAGACTATAGAACGATTAAGCGGTCTAGATTTCGTAAGCAGACAGGGAGTGGACAATGTCTTCATTTCACCAGTTTTGTTCCTATCCAGTATAAACGCTCCTTAGAGAAATGTTTGTTTTCAAGGATCCGCAAAATATGCACGAGCGACACATTGATGGATGAGCTTCGACATATACATTCAGTTTTATTAACTAATGGTTATCCAGAAAACTTTATCAACTGTTACAGTAAGGATAGCATACATCTTGAAAAGGCAACTTCTGTAATAAAGGAAGCTATCTTTATTAACCTACCATTAAAGGGTGATCAAATTATTCAGTGAACAGCTCAAAGACTTCGGTCAACCATCAAACGCACATTCTACGCCGCATCTCTTTCCCTCACATCTAGGACATTTTCCATCCCTGTACCTACGATTAAAGGACGAAATTCTGTGGACTCTACTTCAAACTGTATTTACAAGTTCACTTGCAGTTGCGGTGACGCTTATGTAGTTAGAACCAATAGAATGTTCCAATGTTGTCGAAAAGAACATGTTTCAAAATGGTTCTTAAGACACAGAAAATCCAAATGCAATTAATCTGAATAGAAATCGATCATCACCCATTGCAAAGCACTTATTAATTGCAGGTCACTAAATCAATATTAATAACTGTTTCACAATTATTTCACACAACTCTAACTCAAGGTTACTAAAGGTGATGGAAGCACTTTGGATTAATCACATTCATCCTAAACTATGTGTACAAAAAACAATCGACTTCAACCTTCGCCTACCATGAACTGACTACTTGACCTATTTAAATATGATTGGTGCATTAGTGTGTACTTTTGTTTTTTATATAACTGAGCAAATGTCATGCATTTTATTTTATTTGATTATTGTGAACCATGTTAATTGTAAAACGATTGTAGAGTAACTACGATATGATATCATCTCGCGAAATTTGTCTTCTGAATGCCTTATTCAAGTTTATCAAAGGGACTAACTGTTTTTACTTTATTATTATTATTAACTTCATCTTGCAGCCAGCCATTAGCGAGCATCAGATTAATTTGCAAGACTTACTTTGTAGGGATTCGATTTGTTTCAATTTTAAGCACAGCCTGATTGATATCAGTTAGAGAACCACTGAAAACCAGGGAGTATTAGACAACTATTTCATCCTAGCTTGAGACTCATCAGCAGTAAGCGTCCACTGGGGTTTGAACCCAGGACCTCCTGGCTGGAAGGCAAGCTAGTAGACTATTCAGCCACTGGGACCCAATTCAGTGGCCAGTGCATGAATTGTAACTTCTACCAATTCGTGAAACAAATCAAATATCTACAAACTAACTCTTGAATATATATATGCGTATATGTTACAGACATTTGTGAGAAATTCAAAATTAATCTATCTAAATCAGATGTATGACAATAATTGAAACATAACTGACACATCAAAAAATCACTCTGTATTCTATTGAAACAAGGCACAAATGATATTTTGTATTTTTTTTTCAAATAAATTTAAGAAATAACTCTCCTGATTTTAAAACAGGATCATATTACTGTAAATTATTTTGCTTGATAATGAGTACAGAGAATTATTGAATCATTTTTCATAAACAGTAGCAATAACAATATTAATATCCTGAAAAATTGTATCAAAATAATCATCAACACAACCAGGGTATAATACACCTTTCCATTTATGCTGTAAGCGTAAAGCTTCTAAGTCACACAACACAATTAAATTAAATTGCTAATTCACAAAAGTTAGAATCCACGGGTCATTGAGATCCGGCCCATGTGACTCAGTGATGAACAAGCTTGGCCTCATAAACTGAAAGTCCTAGGTTCAATCCGCAGCTGTGGGGTCACGGGTACGTACTGATGAAGAGTCTCAAACGAGGACGAAACGGCAGTTTACTATTTCATGGTTCTCTAACTGACATCCCTGATCAAAACTGGAACAAATCAAATCCCTAGAAAAGTAACTCTTGAAGATAAACTGACTCTGAATTCCTTTTATAAATGTTCAAATGATGTTTTGCAGATTTAAATTTTTTTCGCCTAAAATGCAGAAGAGTAAGTTTAGATGGCATACTTAGAAATTCGGTCTGTCTCTTGGTAACTGTTTTACCAAAAAATCTATATAGTGTCTAGAGAGTAAGATAATATTGTTTTGCAGCAAATGCTCAATATTTTGATTGACAAAGTTACAGAAATTTTCAAAAAATATATGTTCCTGGACAAACAATGGAAAATACTTCAAACAACAGAGTCCGTTGCATTTTGGTTTGAAAAAACCGTGCCTCTGGATAAAAAAGAAAGAAGTTCAGCCATTACTGAAATCCTTTCGACTTGCTGTGGAATCCATAAATACATAATTTCTGTATTGTTTGGAGGATTTCAACATGAGCTAACATTGGTTAAAGAACCATTGAAAAACCTGGAAGTACAGGACAACTGCCTCGTTCTAGTTCGGGACTCTTCAACTGTATGCACCCACCTCCAGGGTTCGAACCCAGGACCTTCTCGTTGCAAGGCGAGCTCGTAGACCATTGGGTCACTAGGACCCAACCCGAAATGGTCGCGCTTTGTCGTAAATTGGCAGAAGTTAGAGTTCATGCGCTGGCCATTGGATCGGGTCCCAGTGGCTTAATGGTCTACGAGCTCACCTTGTAACCAGAAGGTCCTGGGTTCGAACCCTGTTGGTGGGTGCGTGCTGTAGAAGAGTCCCAAACTAGGCTGACGAAACAGCTGTCCAGTACTCCCTGTAGTTTTTCCAATGGTTCTCTAACTGATATCAGCTCATGATGAAATCCTCCAACCAATCAAACAAAAAATTCCCTACAAAACCTATACTTGAAAATTTCTGTATTATTGTTTTGTTAACTTATCTGATATTCAGTTAGATGTTACATTTCAATGCATATTATCACTTACAGATACTTTTCAACTGTAATCTATCGATATTATTGGTTCAGGGAAATTTAGAACAATAATTTAGAAGGGAAGACGTTCACTTTCATGATTCAATTGGGACTTTTAATTTGCTTAAAACATGAATATTATCAATAAAAACAGTTCAGTGATTATTACAGACATAACTGTAGAACCTATATATATATATATATATATATATATATGTATAGTGTTGATTTTATACTATTTAGTCATGTAAACGTACTTAATAAAATCTATAATCATAGTATTCTATATATGCATTAAGAATTAATCTTACAAACATTTAAGTGCAATACCAACTCGAGAAAAAAATAACAGTAATTTACAATAGTAACTTACTTACACTCTTTAGAAAAAGAAAAAATAGTTAAAATTTTCTACTCTAAAATTATTAACTTGTGTAATTCGAGTTTACAAATTGTTGAAATTCCCAAAGCTTAATATATTTACCTTTTATTTCTGACATTATTGTGCATATGAGGAAGTGAAGTTAAACTGCATACAGCTAACCACAGTATAACGTATGATTCTATCAAAAGGTATTTGACAATAGGATAGTAGTTTCATGAGACACATTTTCACTTTAATTTATGCACTAATCACCATCAAGAAGAGGAATTTAAAGGAAGTCATCTCTGACACCTATCTGGCTGGACAGAATCGTTTCAACTGCAGTCGGATGCCAAAACCAGGTAGGATCAGAAAAGCAAGACAGACCATGATGAACTGAAATCAACCTGGAAACTTGCTTCACTCAGCATGTGGTGAGAGCTGTCTACTAGCCAAATTGGTAGACAGTAATTTACGTCAATATTTACGTTCCCAAGATTTGTCGTGAGAAAATGTGAACAAAGATTGATTGACCACAGCAGACTTTGCGTAGGCGGATGCAGTTAACATATAGAGGATTTGACATTCAAGAAACAGTCACAAATAGATGAAAGATTAACTTTACGTGAGAAACAACCAATCGGAAGACTGTGTTTGTTTGCTTAAATATCCATAGTAATGTACATGAAAATATATAAATATGCGTTGATTTCCTTAATAAATGATCTGTCGCCTGACTCTTGCCTTCTGTTGTTACAAGCATAAAGAATAAGATTTGGATATTCAACACTAATTTCAAGTCAGTCAGTGTTTCTATATAGTTCAGAGACTTGATGCGTTACCTAGAGAATTTCCAACAGCTTTTATCAACAGATAAATTTACTGAATCCATACTAAAGGTCAGATGACGAGCCATAAAGGATTAACAACAAGAAACTCTGCCAGTGAATTAATCATTAACCTTTCATGATATTAGATAGTTGGAGGTACTCGGCAGGAAGCCACATCTGACCTAGGTTTCGTGCTAGTTGGCACTCTTCAGCAAGGCGTATCTGCAACCTTGAAGGAACTCATGTCCCTTCTGAGATTCCAACCCGCATCACCCAGTGCTGCAGTCAGATACGTTACCATTGAGCTATTCGGGCTCGCGATTGACCTCCTGTAGGACTGTAGTGAGTATTTTTCATTTCCCGAATAGCTCAGTGCCAACTAGCACGAAACCTAGGTCAGATGTGGCTTCCTACCGATCGCCTCCAATTATCTAATATCATCAAATCAATGTGTACCATGATGGTGAGCTACCTAGAATGGTGGCCACATTGCAAACCTGACTGATAGAATACAGTCTGCACCAAATAAAGGACTAGACACGTCACACTAGTTACCAGTGTCCAATCAAAATAATCAATAACCTATCGCCCAACAAATATGCAAAAGAAAATAGAGATAGACTGAATACACACTCAGGAGACTGTTGAATGACATCGCGCACAAAGTCCTAGAGTGAAACCGGAATGAGAAACGACAAGTTGGACATCCTAGGATGACACGGAGAAAATCATGTGAGGACGAAATGAAAGCCTATGAGTAATCGTGGAGACAGCTGATAAAGATAAAGAAAACAGAGTAAATTGGAGATATTCTGCTGAAGACCTATATTCCATTGGGAACTTGAAGGAATAATACATATATAACTGATTAAGGTACTGAAAAACGTCTTCCTTGAAACAAGATAAATTGCTTCACTGCTAAAGTGAACGAGAAATAAGGGAAGACACCCAAAATCTTGGAAACACACATGTGGAATTGTTTCATCCATGGGTTTGTATACTCACCTGAGAGGCGAATTAGATTTCAGCTAACTTAATAATTGTGAAACTCATTCGACCTTTGTAATCTAGACATGAAAGCGTCATGTTTAACTAAATATTACGGAGTAAATCGGAGAAAACTGTAATTTAGAAAAACCTTGATAAAAAAAAATACTTGATTACATCTGATAGCAACAAAATGATTCACTTGACAAATCCTGAGCTTACCATCAAATCGGATATGGCGTACACCTGCATTTTTAAGCAGATTACACAGTGCCTGGTAGTCTGTCCTTTGATTTACTGGAAGTAGATGATAAGCCAATAGGTCAACTAATGGTACACCAGTCCATTCTGCTGTTGAGATCGCTCCTCCAGCCCATGATAAACCTTTCACATATGGACTACGATCTTCCATTTTGGCTTTTTCAATATCGAATTTTATCATATCTCGACGTCGGTTACCAGCACAAACAATTGTAGAAATTAAACTTTTCTGAGGATAATTCTTTTGGATATCTTCTAATTTAAGCGATATTTTTAATGACTGATTGTTAGTCTTTACAACTGGAGAGTTGATTTCTAGTCTGTATGTTCTGAAATAGAAAGATACCTTTGAAATTAACTTCTACTGCAAACATTCATCCGATTATTAAAGAAACTAGGAAATGAGTTAAGAAAGCATAACATACATCAATTAGTTCATTGAATTCAGAAGGAAACGATTGAGTACAAAGAGAATAATTTAGCTCATTAACTCACTAGTTTATTATTTCTAACTTTGCCAGAAATAACAACTACAGTCACATTATGTCCAGAAATGTCTGCGTTAACAGAGTCATTAGAATGAAGTTGAGGAAGGGTTAAAATATTTATGCGAATAGAATACAACTATCTAATGGCTAACTGACCACTACTTAACCCATGTTACCAGGCTACCACACCAAGATTCTCAACAGGTTAGGAAATGGTATTTATGTGATATATTTGGTTCGAACCCCAATGAGTATGCACTGTGAAGAGTCCCAAACTGGGACGAAACAGCTGTGCAGTACTCCCAGGTTTTCCAATGGTTCTCTAACTGATTTCATCCCGTGATCAAACCTATACTGTGATAATTCAGAAATAATAAATACATACCCATGAATTAGAGTCACATGTGTATGTATAATGAAGTCCCCATCAAATATTTAGGTATCTGTGCATATCTACAACACTGATTATCATTGCATACTTACTAATATCTGTATTCGTGTAGCTACTATTCTATTACTGAAATGACAGCTTTGGACCTCGAATAAATGCAAAATGATGTTCATCAATTTCGTCCGGGCTTGAAATAAGATAATCGCTTATAATTCGAAAACACTAGAAATCAAAATCAAAGCATAAATTTGCATTTCTCTGCTTTTGCAAGTGGCACATCGGGGTTTCAAGCTCTGAGCTCTGAAGTTCCAGTCGCAGTGGTATTATTTTTGACGGATTGGTAGAGTCGCTAACCTCAAAACCACTCACCCATCGTTTCGGGACCTACTACCTACTGGTAGTAAAATAAGTAGAGTGCGTCGAGCGGTAGTCGAACCCAGGCCACACGCATTGCTGGCGCTCGTCTTTCCACTGAAGCACAGACGTACACCACCTGAAACTGAGGTATTTCAGTTTATATGATTTCAGTTTATATGAACTACAAAAATGGCTTCTAAAAGTCACACCTTGAACTGGGAGAATTCTGCTGCATGCTGCAAAACCAGCCGTACAATGAAACTGGAAGATTACAAACTTACTGTATAGCGCATAAGAAATGCATTACAATCGCGAAAGGAAGAGTCCCTGTCTCCATCAGCATCATGATACAACTATGACAAAAGTTATCTATTTTGCAAACTCAACATTGAACAGATAAATGTTATTAATAAGTTTCGTTACTCAGTGACTAGACGACACGACTGATAATTTTGTTGAAATTGGTAACAAAAATATCCACTCCTAACTACTGTGCTAATCAGATTTCATATGGGAGATTAGTCAGTAAATGTAATGACGATAAGATGATTTACAACCTTTAACTTTAACTTTTCCATGTGAATCACTTAAATTATTATACTTCATAAAATCGATTAATCTTATGTATTTAAACTGAAGAAAGCTTGAAAGTGTAAACCTCAAACTTTCCGTTATTTTTCATTGATTTTTCACCTGTACTCGTATAGTCTTCTCTACTTCAGCCAGAGGCTTTCTACCTCACTTGACTTGATGCTTGATAATGTGAACAGAAGCCAACTGAACTACGGCATTTCCATGAAACCCGATTGTTTTCTTGTTAACCTACTCTCCTGTGTACCTGTCTATCTTTCCATTCGAAATTATGTGGAGTTAAAAAAAAGGCGACTACTGTGTCATCCACTAAAATTTGGACATTCTGCAGTGTTTCGAACTGCAACAAACTGAACCAGCTCTGCTTTTGTTCAAGGTTCTCAAGTTACTTTTCATCGAACCCTTTCCCACTTACTTCAGTCCACGATCTACTTATTTATGCTGCCTAAAAACAACTGGATCCATAGTACTGAAGTTGTTAGGAGTTCGGTAATATGTTTAGAACAGTAAATATGAATTATGAAAATTCATGTATTGACAATTCCATGTTGGTTTTCTGAAGATCAACCTTTCAAGAGAACCATCAGATCTCCTTTTTAGAAAAACATCCAAAAACTGGAATTCCGAGTTCACCTCTGATTCCGACGTGAACTGGATGGCATGATGACAGCTGTTGAACTCCTTAATTATCACTTCGATGTTGGTATTCTCGTCACATTTAATGAAAGTAGCATCCATGTATCTTTGGTACATACGGAAACTGACGATAGTGGGTCGTAACATACTGTTGTCTTGACTTGCCATGAAGCAGTCTGCAAGTAAAAGACCCAATGGTGATCCCATCGCCACTTTATCTCTTTGTCTATAAAGCGTGTTGTTGAGCTTCAACTGGACATTAAAAGTGCACCTCAATAGTAGTTCCTTTAAGTAGTGGATCGGAACACCCACGTCTACATTATTATCCTCAATGAATTTGCATGTAAAGCAAATAGTTTCAGTGAGAGGTACATTAGTGAAAAGGGGTGTAACATCCATGGATATCGTTTTCTTCCCGGATATATTAACTTTACTTATTGAATCGATGAATTCAAATGAATCTGAAACACTATGGTGACAGAGATTATTTCTGATAGGTAGGGAGGATGTCTGCAAACCATTTGGCAGTAGTATGATATGGAGAATTTGTCATATCCAAGATTGGACGTAGTGGTACGTTCTCTTTGTGCACTTTCGGTGGACCATATAACTGTTGATTTACGGAATCTGAGGGTCGTATTTGCTCAAATAATTCAGGGCTGATAATCGATTCCTTCTTTATCTTCTTCAGCATTTGTGTTATCTTCCCTTCAATTTGTTCTGTTTGGTCTTTCTGGTTACTTTCTTTTGAAAATTTGTTTTGTTAATGTAGAAGGAATGTGCAATGTTTTAGGGCCTGTTTCTCTGAACCCTGTGATCTAAAATTATTTTTTAGTTAGTTTTCCTCGTGATAATACTCATTTCTATCTGGTAATATAGCCATCTATTGAGAAGTTATCGCGATAAGACAGTATACACTTGTGTGACACTTACTTTCATCATATGAGATTAAAGAGAAAATACTTGTTATATAGGCTGAAACCATTTATTCAGTATGGATTTATGTCACAGAGAATACAGACATATGTACTAGCACTGGTATTTTCAATCACTTTTTAATAAATCTTTCTAGAGGCGTGTAATTTATTTTTAACAGTTGTCGTTGTTTGATTAGCACGTCACTTTCTGCTAATGAGTCATGTTTTGAAATGTATACATTGTCGACAAATGTTATCTCAAAAATAGTTTAACTTTAAGAAAGCTAAATCACTGTGTACTGTTTACAAAAATTTGACTTAGTAAGGATTCAGAATTATTAAATGATAATAAATCACTATCAGATGGTTGGAGGCAATTGGCAGGAAGTCTAAGACCTAGGTTTTGTGCTTGTTGGTACTCGTCAGCAGGGCGTATCTGCAGTCCTAAGTGCCAACAAGCACAACAGCTAGGTTCGAGATCTCCTACCGATTGCCTCCAATCATCTAATAACAACAATTCAGAGTACACCCCTGGATGGCCAGCCACCTAGAATGGTAGCTACATGACAATCCTGATAAAATCACACAGTGTTATAGAGCAATATTTCCTGATGACCACGTTTCAAGCACAATTTTTTGCCTGACACAACTTTCTTGCTTCGTTTATATACATGAGTAAAAACTGACTAGACATTTGAATGAAACCAATTTAAAACATGTGTGAAACAGAAAGGAAGACATTTGTTGTTGCAAAACAGATGTACCCTCAGTTATACTATTGTGCTACTAACAAGTTACTCTAACTTATTGGATACTAAAGAAGATATAACAATTGTGATAAGGTTTAGGATTTGTGAGGATTTTTTTTCCTTCACGTTCCCCAGTGGAACATAGGGCTTCAAGCTAGTGGTTTGAAGTTTCTGTAGCAGTGTTTATTTTACAGGATGGGGTTGCTAGCCTCATGCCCAACCTTTCCTCTTTACCAGCATTATTTCTGGCTCAGCGAGGTAAAGGAGTGCGTCGGCGGCCGGGGATCGGACCCCGGACCATGTGCATGGTCGGCGAGCGTCCTAACCGCTATACCACCGACGCACAGGATTTGATTTATCCAAAGGTAGTAGACTTATTCACGAACTCTCACTAATTAGAGTACCAATGAAAACCAAGAAACATTTGACAGCTACTTTACTATAGTTTAGAGCTCTTTTAAACCCATGTCTCTCAGGCTTCATTGCCAGCGGACAGTGAAACCGCCAGTGAATGTAATCAATGAATAATTAATTGTTTTCGTTTCTCATCCGATTTGTTATATTTGCTAAATCTTTTAGAGATTCTGTAAACCAACTTATATGTACGATTAAATTTAGAGTGAAATTATTCGAATCCCTATAGTCCAGCGACTTATTCCTGATATACATCTCACAAGTAACTGGGTTTAGATGTATTTTTCAGGGTTGTACTGAGAAACCACTGCAGGGGGTGGGGAGCTCATAACATTGAGTGTGTGTGTGACTGGTTACTTACTAGTTACATTTGTATGCCATCTCTACTATATCATATGAACAATACTGTAGTTGCGCAAAACAACTCACTCAATATCAACTGTGGGCACAGGAAGATGATTTCTTACGAAAAAAAGTTCTGTTGGAGTAATCGGATTGTCATTTATCAGTGGAATAGAGGTTTCAGCATTGAAGGGACGCTTAGTGACTATATTGAGCAATGGACTTCTTTGAGGATCAGAATCATAAACGCTTGCACTCTCCTCTTCTTCAATTTGATCCTGATGGTAGAAGAGAATTAGGGCAACAGAAAAAAAGATTTGCAAATGAACTAATATCAATTTATAAAAATTAAGGACATTTTTAAAATAATTTTTCTCTGAAACTATAAATCACCCATATAACATTAGAGAAAACTAGGGATTTTCAGGAGAGCTGATCATCATCATGAGCACCCAATGTTTAGTAATTCGTTATAAGGCTAATTATGTAAACTGTGATTTCCTCATACACTCGAATAGTGAATGTAACATACATACAAACATACATAATGAATAACACACAATTATTCAGTGAGACTTAATCGACATACGTTTACATCTAAATGGTTCACAACAGACTCTCTACCACCAAATAGATGGTATAGCTACGGTCAGTCCACTTAGCCCTGTTTTAGAAGATATATTCATGTCCAACCTTGAAAGAACAAAGTTGAAGAGTGAATCGACGAAACAACTTCCTACTGTCGATATGTTGATGACACATTTGTAGTATGCAACAATGAAAATCATGCTTCACACTTACTCAGATTATTCAACAATGGACATACAAATATTGAATTTACTATGGAACATGAAAGTGATGGAAAGTTCCACTTCCCCGACAATGCCATGCAACGCCTAGAAGACGGTAGTCTTCAAAAGTCAATTTATCGCAAGCCTACTTGGAAAGGACAATACTTACATTTTAATAGTTTTGTCCAAATAGCTTTAAACGTGGACTAGTCAAAACTCTGTACTATAGAGCGAGGAGAATATTCTCTGCAGAGAAATTAGAGGAAGAATTTGTGTTTCTTGAAAAGATGTTGAAGAGCAATAGTTACCCTCAAATATAAGATCTGAAGTCTCAAATGTATAACAAATCACAGTGGAGAAGAAGCCAATCTACATTCAGCTTGATTATAAAGGTGAAAACATTGCAGCAATGGTCAACAGAAGACTGAGTACGTCACTAGGCAGAGCCTACCCTGCAGCTAAGCTGGTTCCCATCTATCGAACAACTTGCTCTTTGGTGCAATCAAAAATCGATAGATATCCTTCTCATGTTCACTCCAACTGTATAAACAAATTTACGTGTATCTGTGGGAGCAGTTACATTGGAAGAACAGAAAGAAGGGCATATCTACGATTTTCTGGACATGTACCAAAAAGCTTATGTCTACAGGGAACAAGTGCTGTAAACAGTGCCATCACCAGACATCTCCCTGACACGGTTCATGAGGTGGACGTCGCAAAATCGTTCAAAATTATCAATAGGCAAAAGAGCTCAATTCTCCTCAAGTTTGCTGAAGCCAACTCCATCAAGGGCCTGGAACCTGATTTGTGCGTTCAGAAAGAAGCGGTTATCAGTCTTTCTTTGCCCTGGTAACTGGATATTTTCATCTCTCTTTCATCGGAATACGTGATGCCGAAAGTTTCCATTGTGTATGATCATGATTGTTCAGAATGGTGTTTAATATTATATATATATATTATTACTGTATACATATACTGATCGATTGATTTTTGTTTAAAATGAACTTTGTGCAAGTATGTTAAAATTGTTTTTGTAGATATATTTAATAATGACTTTGGTCTGTAAGCAGCTGATGAGAAGGCAACGAAATAAATTATGGTACTACTTTATTCTGCAAAAACTGTAGTTCTTGCTTTGTTCAAATTCATTAAGGGGAATAAATGTATAAATGGTTCATATTATACCTATTTTGTTCATCGTTTCATCTCTCTCTGTCTTCCTCAGCTATGACATATTTGGCAATACAGCACAACATCGCAGGAAATAATCAATATAATGTGCTGCTTTCTAACCAATTCTTTAAGTAAACTATGACTAACACTACTGAATTAAAACTCTGTTATTTCTGTTGTAATAAAGCCAGGTGAAAAATACAGTACAAACAAATAACGGGGTTAATTTTCACTTCTGAGGAGTAATGAGCCAGAAAACCTTTTTTGAAAACTAGTAATTCACACAGAAGAATTTCAATCGTGCTTGATAATATTTAGTCATATGCTAACATAAAAATAAAAGTATTATAATTTATTATTATTGTTCCCTTGGGTTTCGAGTGAGACATAGGGCTTCAACAGCACATCTCCATAACATCCTGTTCTCCCAGGTTCTCTTCAGCTGGCACCATGATTGCCCATAATCTCTCATCTCCTTCATGTCACCCTAGGACGCCTAACTTGTCGTTTCCCATTCGAACTACACTCGACAGCCTGCCTTACGATGTCGTCCGACTGTCTCCTCAGAGTGATTTCGATCCGTTACCATTTTCTTCGACATATTTGTTGAGCAGTAGACTCTTCAGCTTGCTCGAAATGCTTTTCATGATGCGAACGCCAAGCTTCCGAATCATGGAGAACATCTTACTAATTTAACATTGGTGTTTAAAATCCAAGCCTTGTTCCTTATGCTGAGAGCAGATGATTTCCAAAGCGATTTCAGAGTGATGAAGGTCTTCTTTGCCTTTCCCATTCTGTTTTTGATACTCTTATCCACACTGCCTGTAATTGAAATGTTGCTGTCTAGATAAGTGAAGGAAGTTACCTCTTTCAAATTTATTCCGTTGGTAGTGATTGATGCTTGTAGTTGTTGGCTGGTTATTTTTACCACCTCCATCTTCTCTATGTTCACATGAAGTCTTGCTTTTGCCGGTTCTTATGTCAACTTGTTGGTTTTCGCCTGTCTTCCAGTTTGTGTGACGTGAGACATAAATCGTCCGCAAAATCCAGATCTTCTAGAGTCTTCTTATCGGTTCAACGAATTCCTGTCTTCTAGCTCCCCATCCACAGTGTGCCTCAAAATCCACTCCACCACAATTAGGAATGAAAGCATCATAAATCAGACTACTGTTCTCTATAAGCCCGGTCATGATAAACAATATCTTGTTCATATAATACTACTACGACTACTGATTTTTGTACGGTGACTGTCAAATTTATTGACCAATCCATAGAATTAATCAAGAAGTGTATCCTATAACTTTCTTTAGCAAACTATATTTTGCTGTCAAAATGTGCATCGTGAGACAATAAATATAGTTAAAGATAATTAAAAATAAAATCCCGGTGGGTGCGTACTGATGAAGAGTCCTAAACTAGGACGAAACAACTGCCCAGTACTGCCAGGTTTTCCAATGGTTCTCTAACCAATGTCAGCTCATGATGAAAATCCTGTAACCAATCAAATCCCTACAAACCAACACTTGAATAATTAAAATAATTCTAGCTTACTTAATTGCCAAATGTTACGAGCATTTATTAACTTATGCATTTACTTACCAATTCTTCTAGCTCTCCAATATAATATTGATTTAGTATCTTCAAGACATGTTCTTCGTAGTGGAATGCATACACCGACCAAAAGGGTCCGACATCAGCCCCGGCAGCCAGTAAGATTTTGTCACCTCCAGGATGCTCATCAACAAAACTGGTAACATCGTACACCTTTCCTTTAAAAGAAACCCAAACTCCAGTTTCTTTACTGTTATGTCTTGCAAGCTCCTCTAATGTAATAACATTTTTCTTTTTAGGTTTCGAAATGTAGAACACTGCAAAACCTCCGCATGAAACAGCACCTAGAAATACTATAATAAAGTAGTCAGCTATTCAAATTCTCTATTACATGTGATCTTTTTAGGATTACTAATGGTTTTATTGAGAATTCCAAGGTTTTTATAGAATGATTTGTTCGAAGCGGTCCGGAACTTAAAGTTCAAAGTTACACTATACGATAGCAAACCTGGTTGAATGATTTTGAAGCTGAAATTAAGACAAAATTTACACTTGATCTGATCATTGATCACTTTCTAGGTTTATAATAAATATTAGTGAACCATGTTTGTAAATCCGGTTTCTGAAAAAAGTGAAAAAGTAAAGAAAAAGCAGTAAGCACCCCTAATAATGTGGCACCATTTAAGCACTATATTTTATAAATTCAATTAACAAGTTTGCATGGACTAATCCTCATCTTCCGATCCAGCTCTTGTATTGAAATGTGAATGATTTTAACAGTTCACGTTACAATCAAATTTTAGTTCCTTCAAACCTTAATGATAGAATTCAGTCTGTACGAAAAAAAGACCATACACATGCCAATAGTTAATGCCCAATCAAAGTATCTAGTACAATCCTACAGGGAGTCAACTGTGGGCCCGAATAGCTCAGTAGTAATTTCTCTCTCAGATTTGAATATCATAAAAGAAATGAGTTCCTTCAAGATTGCAGATACGCCTTGCTCACAAGTGCCAGCTAGCAAGAAATCTAGGTCCAAGGCTTCCTGCCGATACCCTCCAACCACCTAATTACAGCAATTAAAAGTACACCATAATCGTGAACCACCTAAAATGGTGGCAGCATTTCAAACTTGACTGGGAGAATTCAGTCTGCGGCAAGAAGAGAACTGTACGTATGACATTACTTAGTCTCCAATCAAAAGAAATATATTATTTGTAACCGCTGTTATTCATTTCTGTTCCGTTTTGCTAGATTTACAAGTTCATTGGTTACAGGATTTTATCATGAGCTGACGTCAGTTAGAGAACCACTGGAAAACCTGGGAGTACTGGACAACTGTTTCGTTCTAGTTCGGGATTCTTCAGCAGTGCGCACCTCCACTGCAGGGTTCGAACCCAGAACCCTATGCTTACAAAGCGAGCTCGAAGATCATTAACCCACTAGGACTCGATCCAGTGGCCCATGAATTCCAACTTACGCCAATTCACGACATAGAGCGACCACTAACCAATGTCTTCGCTGAGTATTTGTCCTCATACCCGACCTGCTTTAGCCAACTGGTCACAACTTCCCACTAGAACCCCAGGTAACTACCTACCTGAATAGGACCAGTCGCTAGTGAGCATCATATTGATACTCAGGTATTCAATCAATCAAATCCCCACAAACCAATACTTGAATTACAAGCTCATTGTTGATTTTTCTTCTGGTTAACATCAAGCATTTAAAAACAACAAAACTTAAACACGATATGAAAGAGCTACTGTAAAAAAATGATTAAATTATCCCTTTTCAATTCCTTTACGTTCCCAGTGGAACTTAGGGCTTCAAGCTAGAGGCGGTGTTGATTGTTTTTACAGGATGGGGTTGCTAGCCTCCTGCCCAACTTTCCCTCTTTATCAGTCTTATTACTGGATTAGCGAGGTAAAGGATTGAGTCGGCCGGGGATCAAACCCCAAACTACCTGCGTAGTCGGCGAGCACTCTACCGTCGTGCCACCGACGTATAAATTACCCCTTTATTGAGGGTGGAAATAATTACTAGAAGCACACACGTTTCTTAGGCATACAATAAATAACTTCACGCTTTTAAATGCCAGAATAGTTTTTTAAGCTAACAATTGTTTTCGATAACTTCTTCTACAGGCTCTACACTTATAAATCCATGAACATTAGAACACAAACGCCCGGTAAAGGCAAATGAAAGTGATATCATAAATTGTTTTGTGGTACAAGTATAGGATCGAATAATATTTCGGTAGTTAAAATGTTAATTGAATGCACTTAAAGTGTACAGTCATTCAGAACAAAAGTAAAATGTGATTGGGCAATCAAATGACATATCAATGTATTTCTGATCAACAAAATACAAAGTTCAGGAGGGATTGAGTTATAGTCAATGGTGTGAAGGGAATATGAATACCACAAAATCAAAAACAAATAGATGAGACGCTGTATGTAAGTTCAAGGGCCGACAGATAACAAATAATATGATAAAATAAAAACGTCAGATAATGAAGTATCGTCAAATAATAGAGACAAGATAAACTTAATGTAAATCCAAAGGTTTAAAAATATTAATAGTAATTATGATGTGAATTAAACTAGATGAAAAGGAATAAGAAGAGCATAATACAGCATGAATATATGAGATGATGATGTCCCTGATAACCTTATAATAGGCCGTGATAAACGAATCGAATGTGCTTTCTGCACAGATTTATTCTTAATAATGTTCATCTATGGTCAAGAGATGTGATCGTATACCTATAGGCAGATTGTTTGATACTCGATACGCAACCATAGATGATTCGCCTACTATTAAGCTGTGTTCATCATACAATAAATGAGAAAAAATGGAACTGTTTACTGATTTGGTTACTCCTTTCCCAAGCCAGGCTTGAATACGACTGAGTAAAGATGAATTCCTTTGAGTACGTCCTACACAACTAACTCCACAGCAGCAGTTAAATTTTTGTATACACATCGATGTGGCCATGATTGCTAATTTATCTTTAATGGACTGTGTCAGTATTGGTCTGGTTGAAAAACTGATGCACAGTTCTGCCGCGCTGAAGGTTCCTTCAATTGATTTAACCAACCAGTGACTTAGTATATTACAGTATAGACCACCTTTAGACTGCACTCTTAAATAAAGCTTCCTCTGACTTGCTGTATCCCACTTCATTCTATCTGCTCCCTTAGAAATAGGCTTCCTTACGAAATTGGTAGGAGAACCATTTTGTAACAGGGTACTTTTAGGAGGCTTGATTTCATCTATAATACAATACTCTGAACATAAGCGTCTGATTCTGCTACTAAGACAACAAATTAAACTTCACTTATACTGTATGGGTAAGAAATTGTGAAAACTGACATACTGTCCTTTCCACATCTTTCTTTTGTAGGTATCTATCTTTATCGTTCCGTCTAACCCTTTAGTAGGAAGAACATCTAAGATGCTACCTTGATGTTTTTCTTCGCAAGTGAATTTAAGTACTGGGTGAATACTACTGAAGGCTTACATCAGATTTTGTTTATCCAAACTGCTATTACAAACGATAAACCTATCGTCTACATAATGCCAATAATATTCACGTTTACGCAACATCTCTCTCAGAGGACTATTTTCTAATTTTGTTAAAGTGTCTGCTATAAACAGATCCAGGATGGAACCCAAAAAATCCCATCTAGTTGTCAGTAAAACTCCTTGTTACATACAAAGTGAACATTCATGATATATCTTAGGAATAAGTCACAATATTTATTTTTCTTTCTACCATTTTCTTACGTATGTAGCTCACTGTTTCAACAAGAGGGCCGTCGGTAAATAATGACGTTAAATCTAAAGATATCTAAAGATAATATAGTTTTATCCATTGTACTCATATCTCGGATGTTTTAAACAAAGGTAAAGACGTCTTTTACACCAAATTTAACTAATTCTGGATGCAGAAGCTCGAGTGATTTTGTCAGCCATTTAGCAGTAAAATGAAATACTGAGTTTATCATGTCCAGCACTGGGTATAGAGGAACTCCTAGTTTATGGATCTTGGGTAAACCTAGATATATAAGTTTAGAAGGGTTCAACAGTTTCGAATAGAGACATTTCGATCAGATTTTTATTTTATAAAGACTTCAAAGTCTTAATAAACTGAAAGGCCGTGGTTTCATTCAAATCTTTGCTACTACAGACTGTTTGAAACTTGCATGATTCTTCTTCATATCTGATATATTCATACTGATCAAACAGTCTGCACGATATCTGGGTCCTATAGTAAAGTGTGATAGTCTTGGACTCAGTATCATGGTGGCGGACAGGTATCAGGAGTTGATTAGGGACAGGAATAAAGTTTGATAGCATCCTGTCATCAGTGGTCAATAGTAGAATGTCTCAAAATACAATACTAAGCGTTCTTCTGTTTCTGCTGTGCGTAAGTCAAAAATTAAACTCCGGAGAGCTTATTATAGTTGCAGACCTACTTCGTAAGAAAACCATTTACTCACTGAGTGGTGTAAGCACCAATGTTGAAATTTAGTACAAGCAAGAATGTGAGTAAGCGTGTCGCTGAAAGTGATACATACAGCTATGCAATGAATGGCTTTACTGCACCAACAGTTACGAAGCTTAAAGATTAAAGAGTGGTTATAAATCACAACCTAAAGATCATAGCGAACTGTAGAGAAGTGTTTGAGCAAGCTTTAGGGATATTATGAACTCTATATAAGGCCTCTCCGAGCTTCAGTGTTGACGCATTTTGCTTACCTGGTATATATCAGACCTTATTTAAAATATGGAATCCAGATAGACTACGTGTTAAATATAAAGCAGACATATTAGAAAAATTTCAAGTAGCAGGGACCAAGTTGATCACGGAATTCTGGAACTTTTCATATCTTATGTGGTTGAACCGACTATATTTATCTCTACTGGCATATCGGCATCAGAGGGATGACCTCATATTATCAATCTGTGTCTTAGATAATGATCCGTGTGCTAAGTTATCCTGCTTATTTATTCCTTCTGGAAAGCTATGTATGCTGCAAATGAAACTATAAGGAAAAGGTGTTATATGCAGAAGGGTCTTCAGTGAACAACATTTTTGTGTTGACAATTTTGTTTCCTCACACAACGCCATATTTCCACTAACTATACCATCAAATTCATATTATACCCTAATTTAATTTTTTTACACAAATGTACTCAAAGTAGTTCTGAATCTTGCATAAAACAGCATCATACAAAGTTTAAGGTGGAGGTAACATATGGAATGAATGAAAAAAGTTGGACTTCTACTATCTGAAAGGGGAAGGCTCTTGACACATTTGCCGATAGATTTTATGGATCAGTTTCTATATATAAATCAGATTCCTTAAATGGAGAATTCTCAAGGTACTTTACAGTACATTACACAAGACAAAACTCAGTAAGGAAAACTTAGCAGTTAGTCGTCTTCCTACGTTATTTATTTCATATAGAACTCTTCAACTTGATATAAGTATAAAATTTGAGCACGTGGTGTAGTATAACTCCATTATTGATAAGAGTTTATTTTGATAAATCACACGGTGTTATACAGGAATATTAACTTAACTCTTAAACTTTTATAAGTGTAGTCAACATGCAGATGTCAGTCAAAACACATTCCAAAATCAATTTTGCATGAACTAGTAAAGCAATGCAAATTTTGGATAAGCACGTGGCACTTCTGTAAGTCATTCAGTTCATTGAAGCCCAGCAAACACCAAAAATATCTTTCTTTGCACATACCACTGAAGTGTAATACGTTACTTTTTAGATGGGAACAACGCTTAACATCTAATTTAAAGTGAGATGAGATTCTCGTGTTCTGATGATACTGAAGGTAAAATTGCGGTCAAAATTTTTCGAAAGACACTAATTTAATCAAGTATGTGACACTCTGTAAGCACCAGATGCGAATGTAGTCATTTACTGTCAGGTTTCAACATGCGAACAATTACTAAAAGATACGTAGAAAACCCTCTCATATTGTTTCACTATTCAGTCCTTTATTAAATGATTCATATCAAAGTCAACTTATCAGTGAAACTGGATGCTAAACAGATCTGAAGACACACAGTGATGACTGAAAAGTTACATTTTACTAATGCTTTGCATAGTACGGGGATTTTAAATGTAAAGCCTCAAAAAGTACATTCAATATAAACCGACTGGTGGACGCAGCGTATCTTAAAAGTTTCGCTTATACTCCATCACGCCTACAGGGTATATGTAGTTAACTGCTGATCACATACGGCGAAACCTGGATAAAAGTTCGGGGCATGCCCCAGGCGATTTCCGAGTATTCGGGGTATTTAATGGTTTCCGGGGAAATTTAAAGGAAATATGGTTTCTAAAGCTGTCCAGAAACGAGCCCAAATCGCCCCCAAAATTTATTATATGAACATACTAAGTTAGGGAAACTATCCTCACAGAGTTCTTCACTAGTGGTAGCCTACCATTTAATCACACCTGATGTGGCAATACTTAACAGAAGTTTGAACATGAAGAGACAAATGTCATACAATTGTATGACATTTGTCTCTTCATGTTCAAACGTCGGTTAACCGACGTCATTGACAAGACACATGTAGGATGAAAGGGAAAACTAACTTTAAAACAATATGATCCAAATAGGAACAAGTTTCTGACATATGATTGCTTACATGGTGAATTGAGAAACTCAGAAGGAAATATTCTCAAGACAGATTCTTGGGTGGACATCAAAATTGTAACAAACAAGTTAGCATCCTATTATCGCGCAATTTCCAATATCCAATCCAATATCCAATATCGTTTTGACGCGCTAGTATCAACCAATTTGATTTCTTTGTGCTCGCCTCTTGATTGTGAGGTAGAGGTTCCTGATCTTCGGTAAACGTCTGCGTAGCTAGTCCCACCACTCAACTGTCGTAGCTTTGGTTGACTCCAAAAGGAGTGGTGCAGGGATTAATTGTATGTGGTTTGTAGTATGAGGTGTGTTAAGACTGTTACTACTGTGAATGGAGTTGATCCTTTCACCAGTTGGTCCTTCGGTATAGTCGTCAATAGAAAAGAGATAATTATAATAATAATAATAATAGATATAATTAGTAAAGGTATTCAGACTAACAGACATAAAAAGAATAAGAAAACGTAACAACAGTCAGTCAACCGGTATATATATATACCGGTAATAATGATAATAATAATAGGTGTAGTTAAAGCTGTCAGGAGAGTAAGACAGAAGAGAATGTAAAAAGTGTGGATAGGCCTAATTTCTTCAGCCTTTCATCATATGGTTTATTTCGGAGACCAGCCACTATTTTTGTCGCCCGTATTTGGACTCTTTCCAAGAGGTTGACGTCTCTTCTAGGCAGTGGGGGCGGAATAATATTATGCACTTCAAAGTGTGGTCTGACGTATGCTTTGTACAACCTAAAAAAGCTCAGGAGTGAGTGCACCTAATTGTCTATGTGTAAAGTGTATGTCGGCATATGCCCTCGCCACGTCCCCCGTGTAGCTTACGCTTGTGTCCAATTTTTCCGTTAGAGCTAGACCTAAGTCGCGCTCCGAAGTTGTGCAGGACAAGCTTTCATTGCACGGGGTGAAACTTGCATTCTGCAGTCTACAGTTTCGTAATTTCACTACTTTGTACTTTTCAGGTTGAAAGTCATGTCACTGGCCATCGCCCAGTCTTCCAGAAGCTTTAGATCTGCCTGCAGCCTATCTGAGTCCTCGGGACACCTTATCGGCCTCCATATCTTTACGTCATCAGAGTATAGAAGAGTCGGTAAGCTTAGATGGCATGGTAGGTCATTGATAAAAATCAAAAACATTAGTCGTCCTAGGATAGCGACACCCCTGATGACGAGCTGTGCCAAGATGATCGGACTCGATTGACCTCAGTGCAAAATTGCCTTTCATCTGGGTAGTCCTTTAACCATGACAGAAGCGGCTTACATATACCTGCCCGACTTATTCTGCGTAGGAGAAGGTCATGGTGAACAGTGTCAAATGCCTTCTCAAAGTCTAGGAAGACCACATGGACTGGAACGTTCATATCCCAGCATGGCGTCCAATCGTCCCAAGTCGATAGTAGGTTTGTAACACAGGATCTGACTTTTCTGAAACCGTGTTGGGCTTCATTGGAGTATATTAGGCCTATCGAGTTAATCCCTGATGCGATCGTCAATAGTACTTTCCAGTACTTTTGATACCACTAGGAGTAGAGCTACTGGTCTATAACTAGTGGCATTTTGCCAATCCCCACCCTTGAAGACCGGAGAAAGGATGGGTATTTTCAACTCTGTTGGTAGTTTCCCCGAATCCATTCAGTGTTTTGGATGTCAAGTAATCACAATGTTATAACACATTAAAAAACGCGAAGAAGCAGTAAGATATACGTGTACGCGAGTTTGGTCAAAAAGAGCAAGGACACTTGGGACTATTCGTATCGGTGGTCAAATTGTTGCAGGACATTATCTTGAAATCAAATATAGGGGATTCTTTTCGCTGTTACAAGCTAAGTGAAGAGGAAAAGTTGATTTTTTGTATGATTTGAAATAATGTATTGCTTAACTCACTAATCTTATACATTGCTCCAGCATGTACATGAATAGAGTACATTGAACGAAGCTCATTTGATTAGGTTTACTATTGCAAATCTACTGTCTATTATATTGTAGCAGTAGGTGATTCCCCAGAATTATTGACCAAAGCATTCATCACTGAACATTGGATGCTGACGCTCACTGTTTAAGTCAACTTGTTTAGCTGAAAGCTTTCGGTCAAGTATCCACACCATTTAGTACGCCGTCGTGTCACGTTCGTTCGTTCGTGCACGATCCCTAGCTAGTTAAGCAATCATCTCGCACTCCGATTTGGTCCCGAAATATAACTCGTAATTTGGATGATTAAATATTGTCTTTTGTTTTGCCTTTGGTCTACACGGAACGAATACTATAGAAGTTGTGGGTATTAGATCTTGCGTTAGTATACTTCGTACTATCCGTGAACGTCAATACCGTCAGCCTCTATACTGGTGGGCCCTACCGCGAACTTCATCTTTGGTAAATACACCGACAAATCCGGTGAGTTCACTCCATTTTGTTTTTGTAGTATTTTTAAACTATATTTATTTCGTCATAAGTGGTCATAATCCTAAGGTCATCCGTATTCGCTCAACCGCCAATACTATTCAGCTCGTACCATTCTGGCCATATAATGCTAAGTCATGGTGTCAGATAGGTGGGTCTGATTTTAGTGAGCATGGGTTAACTGATCAACGTTCACAGTTCCTTGCAGTTGTCCACGCCCTACCGCAAGAATTCAGCAAGTACATAACTGTGCTGATGTCGAACCCAGGGACAAGTAACTCGTATGATTTGCTTAAAGCAACCATCCTAAAGAGAAACGTTCTCACGTATCGACTACGTCTTGGTGAAGTATTTGGCAACGTGGAGTTAGGTGACCAGTCAGCTGTGAGCATGCGAACAAGAACGACGGAAGTTATTGTCCAACTTCAGTTTGATGAAGAACTTTTCGGAGACATTTCTTATCCAAACTGCCACGGTCAGTACAGGCGGTGCTGGTGACACTTCAGGGAGTTATTTTAGATGACTTAGCTACCTCTGCCGATAAAATTCTAGAAATAAGAAAACGGCCAGTTACTGAAATATGCTCAGTTGCCGAACAGTCTTCGGGTAGGGACACTGAGGTGATACAGTTATGCGACTCCATCCAGCAGCTGCTTAGGTCAAACATACCCTGTAATTCTTCCTATCGTCGTCCGAACTCCTCTCAACGGCGAAACTCAGGTGGTCGATCTAAGTCTAAGCCACGTTCTCTGAAAAGCCCTGACTGGTGCTAGTGTGGTGACAGCTGGCTGCTAGCTAAAGTTGGTAGACAGTAATTGACGTCAATGTTTATGTCCCCAATATTGGTGGTGAGAAAATGAGAACAAAGGCTTTGCGTAGGCGGATACAGTTAGCATATGGATGATCTGACACAGCCACAAAGAGATGCAAGGTTAACTTTCTGTGGGAAGCAACCAATCAAAAGACTGTATTTTCTACTAACAATAATCTACAATAATGTACACTAAAATCTATAAATATGTGATGATTTTCCTTAATAAACGATCTGCTCCCTGACCCTTGTCTTCTGTTGTTACACTAGCATCACAACCCCTATGGCCAGGAAGCGAAATGTTGCCGTAAACCTTGTAATTTCAGCAATGTCTCAAAGTCTGTGGGAAACTATTCCGCCGTCACTCATCAGCGGCAACCGTCGCCGGTGGCGCTAGCCGTCTACTTTACATTCATGATGTGATCAGCCAGACCCGATATTTAGTCGACACAGGCGCCGAAGTCAGCGTCCTTCCTGCTGCAGCAGCAGATCGACAGCAGGTACCTACCTTCAACTTACAGGCCGCAAACGGAAAACCAATTGCAACCTTTGGTAGGAAATACGTCTATCTGAACGTAGGTTTACGCAAACCCATTCTGTAGATTTTCCTTCTCGCTGATATCACAATGCCCATCGTTGGCACGGACCTGCTTAATCATCATGATTTACTCGTAGACATCTGCCAAAAACGACCGATTGACAATGCTACTAGTCTGTCTATCAAAGGCATCACCTACATAGGCCCCAGCTTGTCACTCGTTAAGATGAAAGCAATTCTTGGTCCAACTTTTCAACCGATTGTTGACAAAATATCCGGAACTTAATTGCCCGTCTAACGATCTCCCGTGCATAACCAGCAATGTTATGCACCACATCATAACCTCGGGACAGCCCGTGACATCTAAAGCACGACGACTTGCTCCTGACAAACTACGACTCGCTAGAAATGAGTTCGACCATGTGCTCGCCCTTGGAATCATTCGGCCATCGAGTAGCCCATGGGCATCCCCACTGCATATGGTACCGAAAAAGGATAGCAACGATTGGCAACCCACTGGTGATTACCGGCGAGTGAACGCCAAAACAACCCCTGATTGCTATCCATTGCCTCACATACATGACTTGACAGCAAAATTATGTGATGCAACTATATTCTCGAAAACAGAATTAGTTAAAGCGTATAACTAAATCCCGATGGCACCGGAAGATATTTCGAAAACGACTATCATTACGCCTTTTGGACTTTTCGAATTCATACGTATGCCATTCGGACTCCGGAATGAGGCACAAAAATTCCAATGCTTCATCGACGAAGTATTTCGCGGTTTCGACTTTGTATGCGCATACTTAGACGACTGCCTCATTTCCAGTCCAGACAAGGAGACTCACCCAAAACACTTCGACTTGGCATTCGAAAGGTTACGCCTACATGGTGTTACCATCAATATTCGAAAGTGCCAGATAGGTGTTGACTCGATCGACTATTGACCGCAAGGGTATTCGCCCACTGGCTAGTAAAGTTGAGGCGATACTGAACTTTCCGGAGCCACAGACAGTGAAAAGTCTGTGCACTTTGAACGGCACGGCAAGTTATTACCAACGGATTATTCCTAACTATGCTTCTCTGGTTCAGCCACTAATAGACCTTCTTCGAGGGAATAACAAGTCCATCGAACCCGACGCGTCTGCTCAAAATGCTTTCACTCAGGTTATAAAAGCTATCACGGATGCCACACTTCATATATACGAGTATCCAACGGCACCGGTAAGTATCTCACTTGATGCGTCAGACACTGCAATCGGCGCAGTTCTACAACAACTAGTCAACAGAGAGGGGAAACCACTCGCCTTTCTCTCAAGGCGCCTTCAATCAGCAGAAGTGAAGTACAGCACATTCTGCAGAGAACTTCTGGCTATGTACTGTGCTATACGTCATTTTCGACGTTCAGTGGAGCGCCTTGAATTTATAATTTTCACTGACCACAAACCACTGACGTACTCTCCGGGCTCAACCTCAAATAAGTATTCACCCAGAGAATCACAACAACTGGACTACGTTTCACAGTTTACATCGAATATTCGCCATACATCCAGAGTGAACAACACTGTGACAGAAGCCTTGTCGCGCGTTTGTTCCCACACCCAAATAGACGGCATAGACCATGTAAAACTGGCTCGTCTTCAAAAACAAGATACTGAGCTTCAACATGAGTTGTCGAAAACAACTCTGCAACTAGCCGGGAACCCCTTTAGGTATGGGAGGAGATACTACTCTATGTGACATTTCCACGAGTACTCCTCGACCCACCGTGCCTAAAAGTTATCGCCGTAACGTTCATGTAGATTTGGTTGGACCCCTTCCAGAATCCCATAGATATACTTATATTTAACCTGCATCGATCGATTCACACGATGGCCTGAAGCAGTACCCCTCAAGGATGTATCTGCTGAAACAGTTGCACGCGTCTTTGTAGGAAGATGGATCGCAAACTTTGGATGCCCATCTTCCATAACAACTGATCGCGGGCGGCAATTCGAAAGCGAATTATTATTCGCCCTGACTAAAATCATAGGTTGCATGCGTTTTGGAACAGCAGCCTACCATCCTCAAGCTAATGGTATGGTAGAACGTCTACACAGACAGTTGAAGGATGGACTGTCAGCTGCAAACAATGCACATTCTACTGAATCACTTCCGTTAGTTCTCCTAGGGATACGAAATGCCTTGAAAACTGGTTCAGGTTTTACTGCCGCCGAACTAGTATTTGGCATAACACTACGACTCCTGAGTGATTTTGTTTCTCCCTCTAGTTTTTCACTGGCAGTAGATCACGCTTCATACGTCAGCAGGCTTGCAAACGCAATGCGTTCAGTTAAACCTACCCCCCTTCGACCACAGTCAATAGACGTCGTTGTTCACCCGTATCTGGAAACTTCTTTACATGTATTTGTTCGTCGTGACTCTGTGTACCGAAACCATCTGCGACACAGTCGAAGTACTTTGCCAACTAAAAGTATTAATTTAAATATTAGTAAGAGTTTGATTTACCTGTAAACTGAGGAATTTGAGTGTGACACAGCAGCATATGCCGGCAAGGTATTCTTTGTGCCATAAAAATTCTGCAGGTACAAGTTGAATTGGTATAATTCACTTGGTGCAGGTAGATGTCGTCAGTTATGATAGCCATATCACCAGTATACAACTCTATGTTCATTCGACGATTGCGGCTATAGACCTTGGCAATTAACTTAGCGGCATAAGGAGTGAAGTTTCGTGATATCGGCATAACAGATTCTGGTGCGTGGCACTTATGAATCCGACAACTTTAGACGATGGCTTCAACACTCCGACGCTTCTCTGCGCGTACACACCACTTATACGTCTTGTACATACATACGTGTAAGGGATCTCTTCTGTGGAGATATCGTTTTAGGTGACTGTGAGAGCTTTCAACTCTATTGTTGGTACTATTGAACAGATATAGAGTATTCGGCATATATGCCGCAGCCCACGTCTTTCTTAGGCAACCAGTAACGCCTGACAATTTCATACCCCGATCAACCGTCCGAATGACGCTAAGGTAGTGATGAAATCTAAATGGTTAGTAATCAGTGCATTTACCTTTCAGGTGTCGCAGCTTTAACAAATTAGACTTTAAGAAAAAAATTTTAAAAAATAATGCTTTCGCTCCTAAAATCTACAAGCCTGCTCAGTTTCTTGTCAAGATGCTATCCCATGGGCCATACACAAGTTCGCCAGACATCCTACAGGTCACCATATCCAACAGGTTCTAATCCTTCAAGCTACTTCTCTCTGAAATGTCACTTATATACTTCACGATAATCCTTTTACCTAATTACTATTATACTCTGTTTTATCTCAACTTCCTAGGCCTTTAGTAAAGCTGAAATTTTCTCTTTTGTTTTTCCTTTTTCTCATTCACACTCTTCTCTAGCATAAAGTTCGGTTGCTCTGATGGTAAAAAAACATAACAACAGCACTCATGTTTGAGAATAACTTTATTTTCATAGAAAACGTCATAGTTTTCTATGGCAAGACCAATATGGTTAGCATCATACATTGCAAATGTGCACTATCATATCAAGTACTGTATAGCTTATTCTTGTATTTTTCTTGTAAATATACTTCCAATAATGTATTATTCATGATTGCATTTTATACCACTTTGTAGCTGTGCAGGATTTTCTCCTCTTCCTGAAATAGCGTTCAAGCACGTGGGGTCACAGTACTCAATCATATATATATTGTTTATCGATGGGCCATTACTATCATCAGGAAATGGAACGAAGTTTGGGTTGTCTCGCTCAACTTCGATGGAGACCTTCGTGAAAGATTTACAAATTAACAATAATAAGAATCTGTTCCGATGGCTTGTACTATATAATCCAACAATTTGAACTTTTTAAAAAAGTGATAATCTTGCTATCCCTTGTAAACGTTGTACTTACCTCACTATTGTTTGGCCATCGTATGCCTATAACTACGGGTTGTAAACGAAACGAAGTCGATTTTCCTGCGCAACCTGGAGGACTACTGTTTAATTCAATAATGATACGACATGGGTCAGACAATGAGTATATTTATATATATCAAATATTTAGCTTTTCAAACATCATTAACTTGTAGACAATCTACTATTTGACATTATATCATACTTGATAGTGCCTGTAAAAACGGCATGCATTTTCATGTAAATTTATGTTTATATGAAAATATAAATTATTATTATTATCTTCTATAATTTGGTTTGTAAGGATTAGTTATGTTTTACGAGTTGATCACGGACTGATATCAGTTAGAGAACCATTGAAAACCAGGGAGTACTGGACAGCTGCTGTTTCATCCTTACAAACCAAATTATAGAAGATTATTCTGATGCTCGCTAGTGACTTGCTACAGGTTGGAGTTTCCTGCAGTTCTAGTGAGAAGTCGTGACCAGTGAGGTCCAATTAGAAGTCACGTGTGGATGGATTTCCACCAACGACAATAGTTGGGGTCGCGCTAAAATCACGAATTGGTAGAAGTTAGAATTCATGAGCCATTGAATCGGGTCCCAGTGGCCGAATGGTATACGAGCTTGCCTTGTAACCGGAAGGTCCCGGGTTCGAATCCCAGTGGGTGCGTACTGCCGATGATTCCCAAACTAGGATGAAACAGCAGCTGTCCAGTACTCCCTGGTTTTCAATGGTTCTCTAACTGATATTATTATTATAACAAGACGATATAAAATCCTGCGTGCAAAAGGATTTCGAGTCTAAAGGCATCAAGTATTAATTAACTTCATCTTACCTTCCTGCTGAAAACCCGGCATGCATGAAATGCACAGATGACGATTTTCGCCTGAAAGTATATATATTTAATCCTGTTTATGCAGGAACATACCAATTGTACAGGCATGGATAAGTTATTATATGAATTACACATATTTCGATGTATGGTTAATTTACAGTTTGTTTGTTCTTTCTGACATTAGAGTCAGTCGGAACAGTCTGCTAAATAGTCTGTCTGTGTAACACATAAAGAGATATAGAAATATTGTCTTCGCATTAACAAAAAACCCAGACTTCAGATGAATGTAATACAAATATCTGGGAAAAATAAAGCTTGAAGTCAATTCTCCTATATAACTTTGTTGTGAACAGCATCCTTGAGATAAAGTTTATTGATGTATTATTTTGAGACAATAATGTATTTATTCCATTTTTTCACCAGTCTAATCGTAGTTTTGTAATAGGAAAGAAATTTGATCTTTGATACGAAAATTAGATAAGGTCATGTTATATTGTTTTACTGCATCAAATGGGGCCGAGATCGATTCTAGAACTATCCATTTGCGTCATCATGGCAGACTGTACATGTAAGTTGAGTAATACATTGAAAACTGCTTGAAAACCAGTTGTTTCTTTATATCAAATCAAGAATACTCCTTGTACAGAATGTTGTCCAGCGTTTTCAAGTGGTTGCATCGGATCGTTCATGGAATTTGAGTATGAATTTACTTAAATGGTCATTTCAGTTTATATGTTGGGTTGTTTTTAGCATAAACAGCAAATGATGGTGTCCTTATCCGGCCGTAGTTTACGGCCAGTTTACAAACTGTTGAAATACGTACTTTTCCGTTCAGAAAATGTCGAATTACTTGAAGAGACATGTAATAACGACTTTTAGTGAATTTTTTTCCAGTTTAAAGGATTATACATGGACATGATGAGGTAGGATAGTTCGTTTTGTTAATTATTTCATTTACTTTGTTGTGTACTTTCGCTAATGCTGTCAAAGCTCCTTCACATATATTTCATTAAGGAAAATCTATAGAAATGCTTAGAAATTATATACGCATACTATTTCCTTATTCTATGGCATAGACTTGATGTTTACAGGCAGATGCAATATCGAATTAGTATTCCTGAAAAATGTTGACTGACGTGATTATATACAATTTAACTAATTATTTCGTTATTTTAAACATGTTAAGTAGTTAATTATTACATTTACACTGGTAACAATGTCTACATCTTTAGAATTTTTATGTTCTTTTTCAGATAATATCTGCTTTCGGGAATTTCATGGATTTGGGCGATAAGAAAGTGATATCTGTGGTGTTGTTGATTTTGTATTACATGTTTATTCATTAATAAATGTATTCCTCGTTATTCGTTTGTATATTCTACTTGATAAGACTGATTTCTAGCCTTTGCATAAGTTGTGAGGTACGGAGTATATGACGTGATCTTAGAATTGCTAAGTAAAATTAGATATTCGGAGAGACTTATTGATAAAAAGACTATCGTACCGTAATGAAGTTACTTGTAAAAGAAAACATTGAGATTATAAGCGCTTAGAGTTATATATCGTCTTAATAGGAACCTATTAACGGACTTCGGATTCATTGTCACAAGGTGAAAATTAAATCTGCCTGAGATAGTACGCTTACCATTTCTACTTATCGTAATAAACCAAGATGGGAATAATGTACCTATACTGTTCGATATGTGTAACTAAGTGCAACTACGGTTATCGTAACAATTAAGAACAGAATGCCTACGGTTCGCAGCCACAGAACAGGGTACTTTGCTATCTGTTCATCTAATCGCGTAAACAAAATTTCCCCAGACGCCGCGTTTACTCCTAACAGTTTACCCTTAATTCCTAACTTAGCACGTGTTACTTATGTTACTGGAACACATTCGCGTTACAACAGAAGGAACACAGATTCATTGAAAAATTGTTTATTAAACAAAAATTAGATTTCAGATGTACAGATAATTCAGATAAGTAGTCCTCCGTTACTGTCAGTAGGTTCCATCTACGTACACAGCACATATATGTGTTTCTCCATAAGCCTGAAAAGGTTTAAGGAAAGCATTATTAACTTGGGTGGTACATGTATGATCTGAATAAAAATTTTTCTTGATGAGCATTTACAAGTAATCACTTTACAAACAATATATATATAGCTAAATAGTTTTCACTAAACTTGAGGGACTTCGCGATTTATCGTTGGTTGATATCTAGTGGGTCCATCGAAACATCATGAACTGAAAAATTATTTTACGACAAGTTATGCAGTAGTTTGCAAAGCTTGAACAAAGATTTTAACAAAAGTTGTAACAACAGAAGACAAGGGCCAGGCAACAGATCAGTTTTATTGCGAAAACCAACAGGTATTTATATGTATTTTACGTACATTAATAGGCTTCTGCCCGCAGAAAGAAGGCGGTCTTCTGATTGGCTGTTTGCAAACAAACGCAGTCTTCTGCTTTCTCGTTTTCCATATTTCTCGGAAATGCGAGCCACTTGTCTGCGAATCATATTTGTCCACGTCTAGGTCAGCTGTGATCGGTTGTTGAATCAGCCTAGATTAATTTTACCAATCAGCGTAGATCAATGTCTACCAATTGGCTAGCAGCTTGCTCTCACCACAAAGTGACAACGGCTTTATGACAAATAATAAGAGTTTTAACAGCAATAATAATAACGTTCATGTTCATAGTGACTATGAAAACATTAATAGGTATTATTATCGCAACGAATTCATCATTAACTTGGATAGACGACTCATAATAATACAATCATATCAATGAAATGTATCACTTAATCTTATGAAGCAGGTGTTTACTTACTTTCACAGTATTCTCGCAATACTGATATGGTCAACTAGCTTATTCCAAATGAACTCAAGATTAGTTCGGAAAGTGAAAGGAGACCCAGTTTATGTCAACTAAAAACATGTAGCCTACATGTATTATACTGCTTACTGAGACATTTGATGCCTGCTTTCCGATCTTCGTGACAAGAATACAGTATATGTAGGTTTACCTACATATACACAAGTATATACTTATATGCTGCATCAACCATGCCGTTTTCATTATGATTAACCAGACCGCTGTGTATTTTATACTAATTTAAAGATCTCTGAAAAAGAAGTCAAGCGATAATTGAAGTTGCATGAAGTTATCACCTCTTCGGAACATTGTTTGCATTCTTGACACTCCTGTGAAGTCCTTAGATATTGATATGGGATGAATTCATTGAATTCAGCAAATAAATCCCCTGGTATATCATTTCTATCATGAGCTGTAATAGTATGTGCTTTCAATTATGCATCTCACTTGATACAACTCTCCTGGAAACTGCAAACTAAACCAAGCAGCTAAATGATGTTTGAAATTAGCGCAACTTGAATGACAAACTGGCCAATCACAAGCGAGCAAATCACTTGTTTATCTCACTCGTGGGCACACGAAATTACTGCCGTCGACAGGCTGCCACATATCAACGCCCCACTTCCAAAGTTACATTTTTAGAGGCTGACGGTATCGATGGTGGCGAATTGTACGGAGTATACTAACGCAAGATCTTTTATTATGGGAATATTCAATTTACTGAAATCTAGTGAGCATACCGTAGCTCTAAAGGCACTCAATGAGTACCTGAAGTATGGTGCTAGGCTCACAGAAGCGAAAATGAACGTGGAATTTATTCGAAATTGTATTGTGAACAACCGGTATCCTAAATTATATTCAAAATCCCTTCGTTGAAGCAAAACACGACCGAACGAAAAGTCATTAAAGCGATTCGCCGTTAATCAAATCGAATCCCTTCAAGTTTACATATCCGAACTAGAGAGAAATATTTCACAAAGACTGTATGCCGTCGATGAACTTCCTCAGAACCTGAAAGATTTATTTATTGACTACGTTAATGAAGTTTTAAAATCTCGAGAAAGCAAGAAATTGATATTATTAACCAAAGGACTAGATACAGAAACGACTGAAACTAATTTTCCAGTTGACTATAACCGGTACGTTTTCAATTTTTCCTCTGTATGCCTTGATAAGACACAACTTGAAGCTTTATCTCTCGGTTTAAAATTCTGTGACAGACGTAATCAGGTTGATCATTTAGAGACTAATATTCAATCTGAAAACCTATTTGCCCAGACAAGCGACCTAACTCCTTCGTCCAAGTATGAGCTAGAAAGATTTAAAAGTACCCTAGTCGATTCCTGTTACCAGTTTAAGAACAGCAAACATCCTGCCAACAGTCTCCTAACAAAGAAACACCGAGAGGCATTACGTGACCTCAAAAAGAACGAAAATCTGATAATAACTAGACCTGACAAAGGATCTGGTACAGTTATCATGAATAAGAGTGATTATTTAGACAAAATGAATATCATTCTAAGCGACCATACGAAATTTCAAAAGCTGAGCAGCCGTAAAGACACAACTGAGGCAACCGAACGCCAAATGGCTAAAACGCTAAAATCATTAGTTGAGAGTAATCTGATTCCTAAAGATACACTCGACGAATTGAAACCCTCAGGTACGCACACACAAGACTTTATGGTTTACCGAAAGTCCACAAGCCGGGAGTACCACTACGTCCCATCTTAGATATGTGTCAATCACCTTATCATTCCACAGCAAAGTGGTTGGTAAAGGCACTAGAGCCGTTACATCGAGAATTAGTCAAATTCAGTGTAAAAGACGCATTTAGCTTTGTGGAAACTACCAAAAGCCTGAATGTAAAGGGAAAGAAAATGATGTCACAGGATGCAGCATCATTATTCACCAACGTCCCACTGCTTGAAACAGTCGACTACATATGTGACCGGCTGATAGAAAGAAAGATAGATGTAGGAATCCCATCCGAAAAAGTCAAAGAATTATTATTGAAATGCACTATGAATGTTCAGTTTATGTTCAATAATGGTTTCTATAGACAAGTTGATGGTGTAGCCATGGGATCACCTCTGGGCCCTATGCTAGCGGATATTTTCCTGGCAAAGCTTGAAAACGGTCCACTTAAAGACACGATTAAAGGGTTTGACCATTATTGTCGATACGTAGATGATACCTTTATCGTTTGTGATATAAATCTCAATAAACAAGAGCTTCTCAATGCTGTTAATAGTGTTCACCCAACTATTCAGTTTACACGTGAAGAAGAAGACAATAACAGTTTACCTTTCCTGGACGTCCTCCTTACCATGAAGACAGACGGGTATCTACAAAGGAAACTACTTAGAAAGAAAACTTGGACGGGTCAGTACACCCATTTCCATAGCTTCGCACCTATTCAGTACAAAAAAACTAAGTTAAGTGTCTAAGCTATAGAATAAAACGTATATGTTCAGACGAATGCATTAAGGAAGAAATGCACAAACTGAAACTCACACTACAAGAAAATGGATATCCACAGAGCTTCCTAAAAAAGCATATGTCAATACCTGCAGACAAGGTTAAGGTGGATACCGTAGAAAAGAAACCTTTGTATCTTAAGTTAAGTTACAAAGGGGAAATTGCAGCTGACATTCTAAAATGTCGACTTAATAGAGCAGTAGATAGAACATTTCCTGCAGCTAAACTGGTACTCAACTTCTCAACTAAACCAGTACTCACACAGCAAGTAAAGGATAAATTACCAAAGATGGCCTCATCAATGTGCATCTATGAGTTCAATTGCTCATGTGGAGCTAGTTACATTGGCCGTACTCAGAGGGCTTTATCCATGCGCGCACATGAACATATACCTGTATGGTTGAGTAAAGGAGTAACCAAGTGTGTAAATAGTGCAGTCTTAGCCCACTTGGTAGATACTGGACACCAGATAAAACTTGACCAGGCGTTCTCAGTTATTTACCGCGTTCCTAGTAATTTATCTAGAGGAGCTCGAGTGCGTCTTCTATCAGTAGCTGAAGCGGTGGCAATTAATACCAGAAGACCATCTCTTTGCATACAGAAGAAGTATGTTCAACCATTATGTTTACCTTGGCCTACAATAAAGCCAACAAATCCTCCATTAACACTATAAATTCCTTTCACAATTTTCTTTTCTTTCCTTCTTCTTCTATTCCTCTGTTTCACTGACAATCGTTCATTTTCGACTTTTGTGATTTCATAACCATTCTTATGATTTTATTACCTTAGGTTTAAATAGTGCTTTTCTAACTTGCTATCGTATTTACGAAATCCTGTTCATTCCACTTCATTATTATTATTTGACAATCATTCACCAATAGTACGCGTAATTTACACCATATCATCGTTATTATTTTGCAATCATTCTTACTGTCGTTATTTTCAACCTTGAACTTATGTCTAGTCCGCCCAATTCGTTGGTCTATTTTCATATTGTCTCACACACCCTGATTACACACACTCTCGAAACCTGTATTTCTGTTGACTATATTTATATATATATACACATCATTAAATTAAATTACTTCATCTGATTTTGTCCCATGTTCTCATTGACCATGCATATTAAAAAACTATCTGACTATTGTTCTATCCCTTCTGATATGATTATAATTTGCCTTTACTGGCTATTGTATGCTTAAATTAATGGATTTATAATTGTAGAGCCTGAAGAAGAATTTATTGAAAACAATTGTTCGTTCTAAATATTTTGTTCTAGATCTTTTACCAACAACTTCTACAGTATTCGTTTCTCCTGGACCAAAGGCAAAGCAAAACAAATGAATTGGTTGTCCAAATTACGGGATATATTTCAGGACCAAAACGGATTGCGTGCTGATTTCTTAACTGGTTAGTGCACGAACGAACGTGACACGATGGAGTACCAAATGGCGTGGATGCTTGACCGGAAGCCTCAAGCTAAACAAGTCGACTTAAACAGTGAGGGTCAGCATCCAATGTTGAGTGATAATTGCTGTGGTCAATAATTTTGTGGAATTACTTACCGCTACACTTTCCATACTCGGTTTGATAATGTGAGGAACCTCAGTATCTAAAACACGCTTGTATTCAACTCCTTCAAGGTCTTCGTTAAAATTATGTTTGACTTCACCAAATGTCTGTGGCCTTGAAGTGCCTGAACAACAATTTAATTTCAAAGTGTGCTTCACTCGTGAATCTGCGTACCGAGTGCTTACTTGTTATCGCGATAATATTATTTCCTGTGTCACAGATACTTCCGGTATGCCAAAATTCTTTTTACTAATTGTATGAAATTTCAGGCCATATCTTATAATCATCGGTAATCTGTAACTCCGTGTACAACAGAAATCTTTTAACATAATTTGGTGTTTTGTAATAATTAGTAGCAACTGAGCGTATCTACAGTTCGCTTATAATGCGAGTGAAACGCTCACCATTGTTCCTGTCTAAGATTAAACGAAATTCAAGAAGTTTCTTGTATCATCCAAATCTGGGTATAAATGTTGTCAAAAGGAGCAATACGTCAGTAAACAAAAAAATACTTTCCAATGAACAAAAAGAAATACTACAACTTTATCCACACAACATATCTCTCCGTCGCCACGAAAACACATCTGATTGTCTCCTCCAGACAATTACATTGCCAGCCAGTGGTCTTTTATCAGCGGCTGTTGATTCTTCCGATAAAATCACTCTATACTTCAATGATAGATCTCTTTTGTTCTTTGTTCATGAGAGCGACGTAAAGGAATATATTGTTTCAGACGCTGGCTTAATCATACCTCTTCTGTATGCTGCGTCTTCTTCCAGTCTCCAGTGTCACGTCCGCGTCGAACAGAACTCAATATATCTGGATATCTACTTAAAGGAATCCTTTATTTCTGAAACTTTTGAGTTCGCTTCCAAGCCCATATCTGGTCTACAGTATGAAAAGCTGCATGACTTTATAACACTGTTGTGTAGCGGAAATGCCAATTTCCCTTCATCTTGTAAATCACTTGTGTATGAACACCAATGCGAGACTCAATTTGAATTTGTAATAATGTTAAAATCTTTATATAATATTGCCCAAAGCCATCACATGGACACGAAAGTCTTCTGGGATTCTCCCTCCCTTAACCCGCAGCATAAGAATCTACTCACACTGCTGCGTCCTTATCAATGCGATGCTGTTAAGTGGATGCATTATCAAGAATGCAACGGGTTTTCATTGGAAGATGATGTGTTGCAGAGAATGTTCATTAACATTGAGCTGCCAAACGACAAAAATGTGCTCCATTTTTGTCTTTACTCTGGACTGTAAGTTCCATACAATTTTCTTGCTTTTGGACAGAGATGAGTATCACCATGGAATACAATAAATAAGCATGGTTTTAAGTTATTCGATTCACCTCATTCTACAACTTTGCCGGAGTGATCTAAAACCTTTAAACAAAATATTCGTTAATAACCATAGATTTTCATCCAAACTAATTCTGCCGAGGTATATATATATTGTTGTTTAACAGTCGTCCGTCTAAAACCGGTTTGGTGTGTCTAGTTGTTGTGGGGAATCGAGATCCCACTTGTGTTTAATATCTTATAACCAAAATCTGTACCACAGAAGTGCGTCGGTGGCTTAATGGTGGAACGCTTGGTAGACCGGGTTTGATTCCCGGCTGATGAGCTCCCGAATCTCACCTAGCTGGTAGTGAGCTCTGAAGAGTAGGTTGAGCTTGTGCCTAACGACCCCATCCCGTAGGGACGACGCCAACACTACTTAAACTTCAGAGCTTGAGGCCTTGTGTTTCACTCGGAACGTGAAAAATGAAAAAAAAACACCCTACACAAACCAGTTAAATTCGTGACAACACCTCGATGCTCTGAAAAAAACGGCCTGCTAACTTTGGGTGTCACTGCTTCCTAAGACAGCAGTTGGTGTTTGTAAAGTTTTCACTCGAATAATGATAGGAGTGAAGTTTGGACCTCACCATTATGCGGTGCCAGCTAAAAGAAAATTAATGAATACAGCTTTCCTGCTTTCGTTTTGACTTCATTCACTCAGTCTGTTGATCACTAAACCTATACAGAAGTACATCAGTTGAACATTTACTATACGGACTTATTGCATTGAAGGAATTTATTAGTAGAACTGACTTTAACCAATACCATTAATAAATACTGGCATACAAATATCTGTGTATTTTTGTGTGACATGGATGATATATATATACATATATATGCGTCTGATGTATGACACTATTTCTTTGTGAAGTGAAACTTTTGAAATAAAGTATGTAGATATATTAACTGTTTAACTTTACCAAGTCACTATTGCTACATTCTGAAATTTTTTCTCCGTCTTACCTCATCTGATTGAAGGACTTTAATAAAAGCATATTCCTGGGATTCAGCTTTCAGAGTATTTCACTCAACATCATCATAGATGTAATGAATAACTTCAGTGACTTAGGGATTGACTTGTTATCAGGAAACAGTCTTGTCGGCTTAAAGTTTGTGGATGTTATTTTCTAAGTGAATATTGACAAGATGCTAAGTCTTCTGAACACCTTGAACGGATATCTTAGAATGTTTGGAATGTGGTTCGTCCTTGTTAAATTTAAGATGATGCTGCAGGACTAGTCCGTACGAACCCGTCGTTTAAACGTATGTAGTGAAGCGGTTGAGCCTGTTATATACCTCACTTATGTGGGAAGTCACGGATACAAAAGGTTCGTATGGCATTTTGTCGAAATACATCATCTCTGGCATATATCTGATATCTGGCTATCGACCAAAGGGCATATGAACTGCTCAGCAGTTCTCTTTATTTATGTCTGTGAGACAATCATCGAAGGTGAAAGACCTGAAGGGACTACTTATCTTTAACTAAAGATATTTGCATTCTATCTGCTTTGGTAATGATAACATGGTCATTAATAATGAGGTTAGACTTAGTATTAGTTAAGGAAGGGAAGTTAATTAGTAAAGTTTTGATGCTACATCGAATAAGCTGACTAGGAGACCCGTTGTGTATGCTGGGGCACTGCCTTCCTCAGTGAGCAATGTTAGATGATATAGGATTAGGTTGGGAAAGGATCAGAGGTAGTCAAACAACAATAATCTGGCATCAGTCTATAAGGTCTCGGTTTGAGCCACTTAAGGCAGTGTATACTGCCTGTTTGGAGTTATCGGAATGATAAGAAAAGCCGGTTGGAGACTACTGGCGCTATGGCTTGAAATTGTCCTTAGTGGCACACATCCAGTCATTCTTCGTAATCTCCCAGCTCCATTTAACCTTCATATTTTTTCATGCTGCCATTCTTTCTCCTGCATATCTCTGCTGATTTTATTCCTTTTGAATCCTTTTCTCTCTCTATCTTCTCTAACTTTGCGTGCTATGTGGAATTTAGTAACTTGAACTACCGCTCTTTTGTACAGTTCTATGTTGAAACTCGGGCAGTCAGTCAATCAACATCTCTAGTATGGTTGGTATTAGCTTTCTTACCTCATTCAGGGTGGTGATATTAGATAATGTTCAACAGGATTTAGTTGTAAGTAGTATTTCTATTTCCTAAGACACTGAAGAATCTTTTTAACAGCCATAAAATGACTTGTCAAGTCTGTCCTCAGTTACAAGTAAGTGGAAAACATCTTTTTGGTGGATTCCTTTTCAGTTTTTAATAGTTGTTTACCTAAGAGTGTAACTACTCAGCACTTCATTTCAAATATTTATTTCATTGATGTATCTATAGCTTTTAGAGACTGACGGTATTGACGTTCACGGATAGTACGAAGTATACTAACGCAAGATCTAATACCCACAACTTCTATAGTATTCGTTCCGTGTAGACCAAAAGCGAAACAAAAGACAATATTTAATCATCCAAATTACGAGTTATATTTCGGGACCAAATCGGAGTGCGAGATGATTGCTTAACTAGCTAGGGATCGTGCGCGAACGAACGAACGTGACACGACGGCGTATTAAATGGCGTGGATACTTGACCGAAAGCTTTCAGCTAAACAAGTTGACTTGAACAGTGAGGGTCAGCATCCAATGTTGAGTGATGAGTGTGCTGTGGTCAATAATTTTGGGGATTTATTTACCGCTACAAGCTCATTAGTGTAGGAGTTTGACTTCAAACACAGGGTCATGGGTCCAAACCCCGCTCCACCCATGGAGGTTTGGGCATCCAAGTAGTATCATTAGCCCTCATACAGTAGGTGTGGCTTATCACCGGATGCATTTATATACTAGCAGTTCTTGAGAAACATTTTGGCTTTCTTCTAATTATTATCAAGTTCATCTGTCATACCTTTATTTAAGTATCCAAGTAAATAGGGAATATATTGTCATCAAATCTAAAGGAAGAATATACCGGATTATTTATTCTTTGCCTAGTTCCTCTAAAACATACATTTGCCTTATCATTAAAAGATCCCTCTATCCCATTAAGTGTAGATCTTAACGTTTTGCCTTCTTTAAATTGTATATTAATTTCCTTAGATTTACCAAGCAGTTGCCGGTAATTGAGTACACCGGTTCCGGTGGGATTTTGGCGGATGAAATGGGTCTTGGGAAGACGTTGGAAGTTATTTCTCTGATTTTAAACCACCCATTAAATGATTGGAAGGAAGTAGGTGGCCATTTACGATCACTTGAGGACCAACCATTTGATTTGAACCATTCAAAAATTTCTGAAAACGATCCCGGTATAATAAATGAACGGCTTAATGACGACCACATTCTTTGTACTTGTGGTGGTGTAAGTGAAACTGAAAACTTTGATGTCGTCAACTGTTCCCTATGCAATGGCCCTGGTCAGCACGCGGCGTGTGTTCAGTATAACCCAAAAGAATATATAAATCGCCTTCCAGTTAAAGTGGGATATGTATGTCCACAGTGTTGGACCAAGGTGGGTTTTTGATTGATAAATTATAATTGCAAGTTTTATTCATCACAAATATATATTTTGAGTAACAGTACATGTTTAAAGATAGTTATGTTCATGTTAACAAGAGTTATCTACCCGTTTAAGGTTTAATAGCTCCAAAAACAAGCATTCGTTCTTAAGTTTGATAGCTGAAACATAAACCTTTTTACGAGTTTAAGTGTATTAGTTACACCTATTACATTAGCTTTATTTTATAAGAACTGTGAATCAATCAAGGTAAGACTTTGAAATAATGGAGAAGATTTGCAGCTCAGGTGGATGATATTGAACTAGTTGTGTTCTCTAGGCTGGTTGATTTAATCGCAAAGCTTTCGTTGTCCTTCTAGACAACATCTTCAGCACTGAAGATGAAAGAGTTCTCATTACCTCTTTCGTCTAATGGTTAACTTTCAATCAACTGTGTTTACTTTCTAATTGGCCATTCACTTATCAGCCTTAAAATATGTTATTAGTCATTAAAAAAATCATTTTCTTCATTATATAACTTGCGTCAGTGGTTTAGAGGTAGAATACTGACCAATCACAGACATAATTCCTGGTTCAATTCCCGGCCGACACACTCTTAAACCGCACCTATTTCACTAGTTAGTAGAAGATGGAAGTTTGCGCCTGACACTGGTAACCCGACTCCGTGAAAAACAACATGGCTACGGAAAGTTTACAGTCTCAAGCTTGAACTCCAATGTTCTACATGGGGTTATAACTTGTGTCTGGTTGAGACAATCGAACACAATAAATTCATCTTGATCTACAAAACTGTCATTCTTGCTTTTGAGAGGGTATTAAAAATAAAATTTGTGCACGTGGTAACTTTTGAGAATCATGCGTTATAATTCTCAACTTTTAATGAATTAATTAAGTTTGTATTGCTTTAACGTTGAATTAAATAGCCTATTTTCCGGTGCAATACTCTAAAAACAAAGGAAAACAACCAATACAACCAATAAAATAAACTATCCGTTGATTTTCTTAAGCACAGTTTTCATTTTGATCTCTCAAGATTGATCACAGATTAATATGAGTTAGGGAACCATCGAAAACCAAGGATTACTAAACAGCTGTTTCGTCCTAGTTTGTAACTGTTCATCAGTACGCACTTGTGACCTCACCATGGATCGAACCCAAGACTTTCGATTTGCAAAGCGAATCCGTTGGCCATTCAGCCACTGGGACGGCATCTAAAAGCCCACTAATTCAAACTTCTGTCAACTTACGATTTATAGTGCGACAGTCAACCAATGTCATCGATGCGTATTAATCCTCACACCTGACCTGTTGGGTCTCACTTGTCACGACTTCTCATTGTAATTACAGGTAACTTCATCCTGTAGTCAGTGACTAGTGAGTATTGGATTAATTTTCAGTTGTTGAATTTTCAGTTTAACTTTATGCATTTTTGTTTATCTTCACTTGTTAATATAAATTAACGGCCAGAAATTGTAACAAGTTGTAGTTACGACTAGATAGAACGTATATCTTTGGTTAAATCATAAATGCTGGAATATCGTTAAACTATAGTAATAACTTTATTCTGAAGAAATACTTTAATTCATGTTGTAGAATTCTCAGTTTATTCTATTGCTAAGTACTTACGCCTTGGTGATATATCAATTTTGATAAAGCTGTATTGTTCTCTCCAAAATACGCTCTAATTACCTGCTATACATTTTCTCCATTTCCTTCGAGAAATCCATAGTGGTAGATTTGAAACCAGTTTGAAAATATACATCAGTACAGATTGTGATTCAAAGACATAATTGGATAATTAGAACAATACGAAGTGGTGTAAATAAGATGCATTTTGATGAATAGGAAATTAGGTAACCCCAGTGATTTAAGCAGGTTGTCAGGTACATATATATATATATAAACAGACTTGAATAAACCCGTCTTATACTGTATTCAACAATTTCTGGAAATATTATTTATTGTTTGTTTCATAGTTTATTGATAGTCATGATTAAGCATACTTTGCGAGACTATTTATTCTTGCATACAAATTATTTAGATTCGAATATATTCAAAAGCTACGCTGATTATCTCCCCTGATCATATTTGGCAACAATGGAAAGAAGAGTTACAAACACATGTGTCACCTGGTGCATTACAAGTATTGGTGAGTTCATGAATTAAGAAGATATTTCTTTCTCATTACTTTGAAAACTTCTAATATTCGAAAGTGAAATAATATTGTTTTAATTGTTGCTTACAACAGACAACAATAAGCATAAATGGGAGGAACCTGAAAGAAACAACCTCCTTTACCTACCTGGGAAGCATCGTTTCAACTACAAATGGAACTGACGAGGATATCAAAGCAAGGATCGGGAAAGCAAGACAAGCTTTCATTACTCTCAAGTCTGTGTGGAGGTCAACAGCATTCAGCGTCAAAAATAAGATCCGGATTTTCAACTCCAATGTGAAGTCAGTGCTGCTATACGGATCAGAGACTTGGCGCGTCATAAAGAGCACCTCAAACAAACTGCAGACCTTCATAAACAGCTGCCTTCGCTCAATACTCAAGATCAGATGGCCAGAAAGGATCAGCAATAGGGACCTCTGGGAGCGAACCGACCAGGGACTGATTGCGCAACAAATAAGCAGGAATAAATGGAAGTGGATTGGCCATACTCTGAGGAAATCATCAAGTGACATCGCTAGACAAGCCATTGCTCGAGTGGAACCCGAAAGGGAAGCGGCGAGTTGGTCGTCCAAGGCTGACTTGGAGGAGGTCATGTGAAGAGGAGATGAAAGCATGTGGGCAGACTTGGAGCTAGGTGAAAACTCTAGCAGAGAACCGAACGCAATGGAGATGCGTGGTTGAAGCCCTATGTTCCTCTAGGAATTAAAGGAAATAATAATAATAATTGTTGCTTACTTGTAGAAGTAGGTAGGACCACGCTACACGTGGTCCGGCATCCCGGTCGATGAACTCCTAAGTCTCGTTTAGATAGTAGTAAGCCGATTAAAGAGGGAAGGTTAGGCATGACACTAGAAAGCCCACTGCATAAAACAGAATGACACTACAGTTACTGCAGCTTCAAAGAGCAAAGCTTGTGTCTCTATATTCTATTCGAAACTGAAAGGAATGAGAAAAATTGTTTATTTTTAGGTGTCCTAAGAATTTCCCTTTAATTCTTTCAACAGATAAGGAGCAGTTGTAGTTTAAGACCATATATTCCTATGTTTTCCTCGGAAATAATTATCCAAGCTCTGTAAACTGATGCGATTGATATCCAGCTTTCCATCAAGTAATATTGTAAGTATTAGATGTACTCTCCTGTCTGTGAGTTCATACAAATGACTAGTTTATTGGGTGTCAGTGTCTACTCGTTCCACAATGAAACTACCTAACTGATTATTTAATTGCTTAATTTTTTCACAGTGTATAATATATGTGATTATAACTTCTTGGAATTACAAAATCATAGTTAAGCGTTGTAGAATTTTTCCAGTAGAAAGATTCTCCAAGTTAATATATGTTTTAACACGGTTTCAAGTGGAACTATTCGATACCTTATGAAGGTTAGTTGGGTTTTTCTTGTTTGGATTTTAAATATTTGAATAGTTGTGAATTGAATGACCGATCAGTCGGTCGGTCGGTTTTCGACATAGAACTTTGCACATATGTGCGGCAGTTCGAGTCGCCATACTCCATGTAGCACACAAAGGAAGAGAAGAAAGTAGGAGAAATGCATATTAGAGACAGTAAACAGAGGTGTGAGACAAAGGAAAAGTAATAACGAAGAACAAAACAGTTTCATTGGAAACCATAAGTCACAAGGAGTGGATGCATCTGCGCCACTGAGAACAATTTTGAGCCATGTCACCAATTGTTTCCAACCATTGGCTCTTACCGTCCCGAGGACCCCAACCAGGAAGTCTACATCTTCCTACGTGGCTTAGGCTAACTGTTGTGGATTTCATTGACTGGTGCCATGTTTTGGTTTGACCGCCACTAGCTCTTTTCCAGCCTGACCCTATATCAGCTAACATTGCCCGTCGAGGAAGGCGATGACTAGGCATACGTAGCACATGTTCTAACCATCTCAGTCGATGTAATTTCACAGTTTCGTCGACTGATTTCCCCGCCTTACCTAGCACTCGACGCCTAACCTCAATATTGCTCACCTTATTATACCACTTCACGTGGGAGGTAGAACGCAGACACCTATGATCAAAGACAGCTAATCTTTTCATGTCTTCCGCTCTCAATGGCCACGTCTCACAGCCATAAAGGAGGACGGAGCGGAGCAAATGACCGATCCGTTGGTGTTTGTTCTTTTCTGGCTCTCGGTTGTCGATTAGTTGTGGCTGTTTTATTAGATAGGCTGTTATCTTAGTATTACAACTAAGGCACCGATTGCTTTAAAAGGGATTTATCATGGAATTCTTTTTTCATATCTTGTAGATATGGGTTCTATGGTGATCTGTAAGTGTTTTTGCACTGACGGAATTCCTCTAGCTGCATTTAATTTGAAGAATTCGGTCTGTGCTTATTTTTTATCGATTGATTTGTTCACTGCCTTATAGTTTTCATCTATTCTCATCTTCGGTTCCCGTGAATTCGGCCTTCATTAGTTTTTATATGATACTGAAGTAATTGTGCCTGTTAATCGCCTTCGTATTTGATCATTGTATCCCCAATAACCCCTTGTACTTCTTAGCTCCTTTTAGTGACTTGCCAGTGAAATTCATCAACAATTAAGGAAACCAGTGAACCCGCATTCGGATATCTGGCTACCGTTTGATGCATTAGAATATCAAACTGAGGAGTAACTAAGCTAAGAGTTGCGCCAAATTATCTTGTAAATCATGATTTGCGAATAACTTACACTGAGTTAATGTTGTCCTACTTCTTTATTTTTCAGATTTATGCCGGTATGGAAGCTCCTGTGACATATGTTGACCTTGGGATTCGTGGATCTGTTAAAGAGCAGGGAAACACAAATCCTTTTGCTTTACGTACCCATGTTTCTGCAAAATTTGTTTCGGAGGATAGAACTCACGAAAAAACAATTCTCCCTGGTTTCGTTCAACCGCCTCAATTAGCATGTGCCGATGTTGTACTCACCTCATACTCTGTAGTTCAACGTGAATTAGACTGGGCTGAAGTTGTTGCAAGTCGTCAATCTGGCCATGGACATAGGCCGAAATTGCGTTTAACTCAACGTTATCTTTGTCGCCCTAGTCCACTTACTTGTGTTCGTTGGTGGAGGGTAATGGCTTTTGTATATTTAATTCATATTTTCAATTGGTTTTGAGTTGTTTTTTCTCTTTGCGGTAAAGCCCTTATAGTTGTCTTTTTTGTAAAATAATTGTTATGTACGATAGTGACTAATTATGTTGCTAATTTCTGGTAGAGAGAGAGAGAAGGAGAGAGCTGTGTTCGAGCCCAAAACCCATTGGCTTGCTAAACGTAGAATTGCTAACTAAAGCAACTAAAGGGCCATTTATTTGTAATATACTGCTACCTGTAAGTATAATCATCTGGTGAAATCTATCCATCCACAAAAACAACTGTGCTGCGATATTTCCTTTTCAACTTAATCTTTAAAATACTTCCAACATTTTCAATGAATCAATAAATTTGTTAGGTTCGTGAAAATCGGATTCACTTTATGGTGGGTCTCTTTACAAGCTGACACTAGCAATAGACACCTTTTCTCCGTCCTAATTAGAAACTGTTTAACAATGTCTTTTCCCATTCCTTGCGCTCCGAGTGGAACACAGGACTACAGGCTCAGAGGTTTCAGTAGCGGGAGTGTTGTTTTTACTGGATGGGAATGGTAGCCTCACGTCCAATCTTCCCTCTGTTCTTGACTTATACCAGCTGGCCAGGTCTAGGAGTGCCTCAGCCAGGGTTTGGAACTGAACCACCTGCGTAACCGGCAAGCATTCTACCGCTGAAACACCAATTCACAAATAGGATGTCTCTGCAAAGTGCTAAATTGTGATGTAGTGGCTACTTCTCAGCCTAATGTTTCTGAAGTAAGTGCGCTCTATCGAACAAGAATATTTCCTTGAATAAAAGAATTCCGAGTAAATTCACAAAATGTTACTGTAAAGCCGGAACCCGAACGCGAAGCGGCGAGTTGGTCGTCAGTGCGAGGGTGACATGGAGGAGGTCATGTGAAGAGGAGATGAAAGCATGTGGACAGACTTGGAGCCAGGTGAAAACGTTCTCAGAGAACCAAATGCAATGGAGACGTGCTGCTGAAGCCCTATGTTCCTCTAGGAACTAAGGAAACAATGATAATAATAAAGATGTAAATTAATTTTCGTCAATTAATTGTCATAAATACCTGAACACTTCATTAGATTTCATTGTACTAGGTATTCTCACGTATGTACTACAAACAATTAATCAAAATATCCTCAAAGCAGGTATATTTTATTAATAAACATTTTCATCATTTAAAAATTCGACACGTCAAACCTTACAAAAACATATAACGATAAAGTATCATATCAGGACAAAAATTGGTCGTAAAAGCATGCCTTACTACTCTATCTGCCCTACATAACTAATAAACAGTTGCATTAAACAGACAGATTACAAGCTCCATACTTGTTATTACAGTTCTTAAGTCGTCATCCAGTGATGGAGATTTGAGTTTTAGAGAGTTGATTGTTTTCTAGGTTTCATTACTTTACGAAGTAACTTCAGTAAGAGAAACAATGAAAACTAAGGCTTCAATCAATACCGGTACACGATGAATTCTACCTTCTAATGACGAAACTTAATTAAACGGTTTAATATTTGATCACATAGTGCGTCGATGGTTCTATGGTAGAATGCTCGCCAACCACGCCACCTACGTCGCTTGGGTTCGATTCCTGGCCCACATAGTCTTCAACCTCTCTTAGCCGGCAGTCAGTCCGGTAAAGAAGAAGGATCGGATGTGAGGTTAGCAATTCCATCGTATAAAAAAATGAACATCACGCCTACAGAAACTTCACAGACCAAACTTGAAGCCCTATGTTTCACTTCTTTTTATATTTTTATTGAATGCATATTTCATCGGATAACTGGTTTGTTTATTGAATCATCTTGTTTGGTAGTGTTCATGATTCCTTTATTTTTCTTTTATTGGTAGTGTAACTCAAAGTTAAATGTATTTACACAAATGATTCAATTTTATTTATATATTTCTTACTTTTGTTTATGTAACATAACAGATTTGTTTAGATGAAGCACAAATGGTGGAACGTGTCACATCGAAAACTGCTCGAATGTTATCACAAATCACTGCTGTTAATAGATGGTGTGTTACTGGTACACCAGCTGAAAAAAGCATAGATGGTCAGTTGAAATTACTTTGAAAATGAATGTGATAAGTGTATTGTCCTATATTTGATTTGTTTAAAGCGATTTATTACTGATAATTCACTTCCTCTAAATTGTATCAGGTGAAATTGAAACACGTCAGCCAGAGAACTATTGAAAACCAGGTAGTACAGAAGAGAAGTCTTGACCAGCGTGGTCTAGCAAGTTGTGTTGGGTGTGAGGACAAATACTCGTTGAAGACACTGGCTGACAGTTGAGCTATGTATCACGAATTGTTAGGACCACTGGATTCCGTCCAAGTGGCTCCAATGGTCAACTGTCTAGCCTCGTAACCTGGAGGTCCCTGGTTCGACCCCTAGCGAAAGGGTTATGGTTGTGTAATTCTGATGAGTCCCGAAATAGGACGAAACTACTGTGGGGTACTCCCTGGTTTTCAATGATTTACTAGCTGAATTCAGTTCATGATCAATCGTCAAATCAATCAAATCCCTGCAAAAAGCAACACTTGAAAGCATATAATTATCTCAGTATTTTCCAAATTCCGATTTACGCATTTAGAAAAATCAACGGATTGAGCGAAAAAAATATATTTCTTTTCAATTATAGTTCGTCATCAACCACTGGCTCTACACTAATACATAGTTGTTTTCTACATCAAAATGTTTTACCAATCAAGTGGTTATTTCAATTAGTCAGTTTTAGGTATAGGCGGAGGTGAAATCAAGAGGTCAAAGGTCATCAAAACAAATAACTAATAGATGTTAGTAACAAGATATCTAAGTTTTTTTTTAAAAAAAAAGGGTGGAAATTAATTACGGAATTCTAGATAAGTTGATTCTTAGACGTTGGCGACAAGTTATTACATAATCAGGAAATTTATAAAATAGCGACGATGACTAAGAAGAATAGGATGACTCACTCAGAAGAGTTACGTAAGATACAAACAAACAAGTTAATAGAATTAGCTAGAATTGTAAAAATTATTTTTTTTTCACAATATTCATGTGTTTGTTGTATGTATTTAACCTTATGAAGAAATTGTATAAATAAGAATATTTGTAGAGAGTATTGCAGCTGACGTGTTTGCCTACCGAAATTTATGAACTCGTTAAATCCTGCTTCTTTTTTTCACAGTTGTTACTTGTTTTTTTTTCAATTTACTACGGGCTAAATTACCTGTTATTCATTCAATCGTCTTTATTAAAATAATGCCTATTCCTTTTTCTCTAATCCCAAATATCTTAATATTACAGCTTGGCATTCTGATGAGTTTACTTTGTTAAGTCAAGTGACCAATAGATATTTGTATGCATGAATGTAAATTAGTGCCTTGTAACTTTATCAAAATATGTCTCAGATGCGTAAGCATTAGCAGATATGCCTAAATTCCCTTTTTTTTGTCACATTCTGTGAACAACACCATGGTGGGTATGCATTTTATACTAGGGCTGTTCTTCTTAGCAGTCAGTGCTGTAGATTCGTGTAAATACCGATTCTCCTGACTGCTGAAAATAATGCAGTATTATACTTTTCATATGTCATTCGCTGATTGCATTGCATGTCTGTCTGATATATGTCACAAAGTCTGATTATCATATTAACTAATTATCTATCTACCTCATTCTTCTATATTTTTTCAGACTTTTTTGGCCTATTCGCTTACCTTCGACTGACACCGTATTCTTTTTCACACTACTGGAATAGTTTGTTATACCAACCATTTCTTGCTGCATGCTCTACATCCTGGGGCAAGGAAAACTCGGATTCTGAAAATGAACTCAAGCCTGATATGGATAATTCATTCATTGATGAAACACTTGTTGCTAGGACTGATTTAGGAAAAATTATTAGTAGAATTTTATGGAGAAATACTAAATCACTTGTAGGTGATCAGCTTGCCATACCTCCACTCACTGAACAAACTCACTGGTAAGTTATGGTTACGATGCTACTGCAGGCGGCTATTTCATATTATTTATTCTAAAAACTATAAACCATTAGTGGAAATTAACTAATCAAGCATTGTGTTTTATATTGGTTATCAAAAAAGGTCATCTTTTTACGTTTTTCACGCATTCTGATTAACACTATTTACTGGCATCGTAATATAACATCTATAGCTTTCCAGTGTGTTTAATGGCGTGAGCACATCTGCTGCAGTGCCTCACACCATTATTATTACAAAAGGTTTGGAAGGGAAGAAAGGTGCCTACCGATTGGAAAAACGGCTACCTTGGCAAGCTACCAAAAAAGGGTGACTCACGCCTCTGCAAGAACTAGCGTAGAATATTGCAAATATTAGGCAAACTATTAAGTCACTTCATCTTGGAGTCTGAATCTCCGTCTCATCTGCACAACGGTATAAAAATGCTTCATGTTTAACATTTAGACTTTTCAGTTTATTCTTTGACCGAGTACAAACTGTGTAGTCCTTCGCTTAGTTTTTTATTACTATGGGAATTTAATGGCGATTGATGGGAAAATAACCTCGTTTGTTTATATTTAGTGTACATTAGAGGTAAAGTGTCATGCATCCGGGGTTCGTCAACTATGCATGTGATCTAGGTTCGATTCTCAGAGGCTAAACTACTCCTAGTTAACTTACTGATAGTAAGGCCGGAAAAAAAGAGTAAATTGAAGGGGAAGCTAGCACCCCAATTCCGTAAATAAAGAACGCCACCGCTACTGAAATTTCAACGTCTAAATCTTGAGGCCCGGTGTTCCACTCAGAACGTAAGGAATGCACGTCAACTGAAGTAAATTTATCAGTTGTTTCTGCCGTTGCTAGTGTTTTTTCTTCAATGTATAATCAATTCCCTTTAACAGTCCACTATTAAACTTAAAGTGTCCTAATACTTTTTTTTGTATATTTTAAATTTTCTAAGGATCACGTTCACTCCTGTTGAACGATACATACATGATCGTGTGTTAGCTCAATCAGCTGGTGCATTAGGACGTTTAGTTCAAACATTGTCACTTTCACCTGATGAACCATTATGCAGTTTACCTACAGATGCACACTGTCGTTTAGTCTATTTAATCACTCGACTACGTCAAGCATGTACACATCCTAGTCTTGTTGTTGCTAAAAGTAATCAAACAAGACGTGGACATTCTGAAATAGTTGCTAATATGGTACGTGTAGGCGTTAACGAAGATGATCAATATTCTGATAGTGCTGCTATTGTAACTGGTGCACAAGCCCATCGTAATCTAGGCACTGGGTAAGTACTAAGATGTATCATTTCAATTTTTTTTTTTTTGATTATACTTTCTCAGTCCATTTACGACTAACATTTTCACAATACACTTACTTAATTAATTTTTCATATATGATCGATTTTCTGTTTTCATAAAAAAGTTTCAGGAATTTCTATCTTTCGAGAAATCATAATACTGCTGCACATGCCGAGTCACTGCCTTCCTCGCTGAGCACTGTTAGATGATATACGATTAGGTTGGAGAAGAGCTAGGAGTGATTGGTCAAGCCGAAACCTGACATCAATCCATGAATCTTTTGATTGTTGTTTTGAGCCATGTAAAGGAGGTGTAGACTACCTGAATGGGGTCCTTGGGTCGCTAAAAGCCAATGCTTTGAGACTGTAGGTGGTCTGACCCAAAACCATTCTCAGTGGTGCAGATGCGTTCATTCTTTGTGATGTCCTCGATCCATTAATTCCTCATGTTTCTCCATGTCACTATTCTTTCTCCCATACTCATCTGCGCATTGCAGTTCTTTCTTATTTTCTTTCTCCCTCTTTTCTCTATGTTTGTGTGCTATATGAAGTGTGGCAACTTTAACTTCTGTGCACAGTTCTATTTTGAGATCCAGTCTATCATAGTATTGTAGTGACCGATGAGGGGAAAGCATTTTATTTATTCTGGAAGTCAGATTTCAAAGTCGTAAGAGGGGGTTTACGAAACTCTACCGAGATATAAAATGTTATTTAGTGGATATTATAATGCTATTATACGTTACACTTAATAATCATAGACATTCTTTATTGTATTGTATTGACATATACGAAGAACCAGTATTTTGTCAGATTTCTCACTTTGAGAAACATGTAGATTTGGCTTCAGCACTGGACTTTTAGCCAATGGGTCCCAGGTTCGTATCCTTCGAGCTCTACTTCAGCCCGTTCAACTGGTTAGTATCACCAGGCCTCATATAATAATTGTGTGCGTGTGTGTGTGCGGCCCATGGTCTAGCGCTGTGTAACTGAGTTTCTACGAAACCAACCAACCTATTTCATGAACCAATGTGTTTAAATATAGCTTTCTAACCGTTTGGTTATACAACTTTGTGAAAAGTTACTGTCCATCACGAAAAATAGATGTATAGTTTTGTTTTCCTGAGTAGTAGTAGTCGAGACAATGCTCCCTAGATAAGTGAATGAAGTAACCTCTTTCAAATCAATCCCGTTGATTGTAATTGGCGCTGGATGTTGCTGTTGTTGTTGTTGTTGGTTGGTTGGTTATTTTCATAACCTCCGTCTTGTGTATGTTCACCTGCAGTCCTGTCTTTGCTGCTTCTTCGACCAGTTTGTCGGTTTTCGCTTGTAAGTCTTCGATTTTGTGTGACATCAAACACAAATCATCCGCGAAATCCAGGTCTTCTAGATTCTTCACGTCGGTCCCTGTCTTCTCGTTTCTCACTGTCTGACGCATAATCCAGTCCACCACAATTACGAACTATAATTGTAAAGAAATTTATTTCTTCGCTCAACCTGTTGTTGATTTTTTCTCAATACGTAAATGGGAATTTTTAAATAAGTGTCAATTTCAACAAAAAATGCATGAACTATAAGTAAGTGGTGAGTGATAATCTGTTAACGTTATTATTAAGTGAATAGTATTCACTTCACCAAAGCATACATTATCACAGATAAACTGGAGTTGTTGTTGTTGTAGTAGGAATGAATTAATGCAATTATAAACGCTTAAATTTGATTAAAATTAAATACAGGGAAACTCTGCAAAACACAAATAAATCAATTTGACATAATGTAAACCATATAGGACTAAATGACAGGCTTTTAAAATGACTCATCTTAACGCATAAGAGAGTCTTGACACTCTTCACTAAGATTAATACTCAACTCATGTTCCTCCTGATATTTGAAGCTAGATCGTCCGGTGCCTGAATGGCTGAATGACAGTGTTTCTAAAAACGTCACTAGGTGACGCGGGTTTGAATCTCTGGGAAACATGAGTTTAATGAAAACAAAACACGTAGTTCAGCGAAGAGTCTCTTTTCGGTGAATTCACTTTCACAGCTGTACACTCGCCAATATATATATAAGAGTTATTTTGCATGCATGTGTACACTAAGTTTGTCAAACAAACTACAAACCACAATTAGTCATGGTTATTTTAACTAAACAGGTGAAAATTAATAAGTTTTGGGTAGAGTCGTGTAATACAAAAACAGTCAAGGAAATTGGGTGTTAATGAAACTAGTGTAGTGACAAAGGTGATGAGTTGTCACAAACAGTTGTTAAAACGGAGTTACGCAATTATATGAATAGTTTGATGATTGAGTTGTACTCAGAATGCACATAGGAAGTAAGTAGAGAACAGGAAATTACGTAGTAGTTCTAAATGTATACAAGAATTATAGGCAGTTAGGGAAACAGGCAGAAAAACAAAATCAAAAATCAACAAAGTTGCTAAATGTCCCTTGAAATCCAAGTTCATGTGGAGTTTATTTTTTGGCGCAAGTGGAGTTTCATCCCTCCAAATTCTCCGTTTGATATTTTTGTCAATGAATCTTGGTGGGTATCCATTTTCGATGAAGATTCCTCTCAAAAGATGTAATTCTGTTTCTAGAACATCGGGACTGCAGATGCGTCGGATGCAGATGGCAAGGGATTTAATTCAATTCCGCTTTTGTTTGATGGGTAGCCAGCTATAGAGGCTTGTTAGTTGACCATTGCAAGTAGCTCTTCTATGGATCGACCTTCTTAAGGTCCCGTCAGTTCTTCTTGTTAGTTCCACATCGAGAAAAGGAATTTTTGATTCCTTTTTCATTTTATTGCTGGATAGCAACAGTTAAATGTCTGCAGCAGTAGATTGGGGTTATTACTGTTGTCACAAATGATGAATATGTCATAGACGTATCTTTTATACAGTCGTAAATTCTCAACGGTCGGCTTTAGTGAACCTTTCTCGAGGCTTGCCACGAAGCAGTCTGGTAGTCGTGGACCCAACAGAGATCCCATTGCACTACCATCTTTTTGTTTATAGATGATGTCGTTGAAAGTGAAATGTACGTTCAGAGTGCATCTCAGTAGTAATTCCTTCAAATATGCTGTTGGTACTCCAATTTGAGATTGTTTTCATCTATATATTTATATATAAGGCAAACTGTTTCCGTGAGTGGGACATTGGTGAAAAGTGATTCAATGTCGAAGGACAGCATAATTTTGTTAAATACATCCAGGTCTTGCATGTAGTCGATGACCTCATAATGTGTTTTTCCTGGAGCCATAATAGCTCAGTGGTGTAAGGTCTCTAATTGTAGCTCTTGGGTGATATGGACTCATATCTCAAAGTGGACATTAGTTCCTTCAAGATATCGCCCCCATAAGTCACCTGGTACGGCCGTAGGTGGTCTACCTCTCGAATCGCTCTCATGTAGCCACGCGTTCAAAGCCTCTTCAAAGTAAATCCTATTCACTAACTTCATACGGTGAGGTGTTTCGCATGAAACTGAAAGGGTGAGTAAGAAAGTCTGGTGCTTTCAACCTAACTGGGAGCTGTAAAACCCTGATTCCAAACCTGTGGTGTGTACATTGGCTTCAGAATCCGATTGGATCTAATGGCATATAAAGCTGTTTTAGTCGCCGGAATCCATGCAAACTCAGCTACTGGCGCTACTCAACTGCCTTGTGAATCAGACTTTAAGTCAAAGGCTTGGCAGCTGGCCGCCTAAGATAACCACCTGCTTCAATCTGAGCGTCCGGGCAGTATCCGAGTTCTTGTATAAAATATGAGATCTTGTTAGTGCTCATAGTGTATCATGCTTGTGTTATAATAATAATAATAATAATAATAATAATAATAATAATAATAATAGGTTTCCACTGAGACTGAAACGAAGCTCTCCTATACACATAACTATCTTTTTATTACTAAGTAATGTACCAGTTATTTTTTCGCCTTTTATCTATTCTCGAAATAGATGTTTTACGATGACTGAAGTTATACGTCGAGTTGTTGATGAAACGAGAAGAGAATGTGAAGGACTTTTACGTACTTGGGTATTCAATAAAAATGGTGCTGCTGGTTGTTTCATTATCAAAAATGAGGTAAGAAGAGTGTAATACGTATTAGGTATATCTTTGTCCTAACTTTCGAAAGAAAAAAACAACTTTGGAGTAGAATTAATTGTTAGTTAGTCTGCGCATTTTCTTTCTAGTTATGTAGTGTCTTAAATTACACATATATTTTGCTTTATATTGGATATTATATAAACGAACACTTGTATATGGCATTTTTAAGAGAAGAGCAACACTACTTGTCTATGGGAAGGAAAAAAAGCCTTTCACTCAGTGTTTATAGCCCGTTCGGATCATTGATGCTTCACATTTTTAAGGTATATCGCTCAGTGACATTTGGCATCCCATATATATATATATATATATATATATATATATATATATATATATATATATATGCTCAATACTCTAGATCAGATGGCCAGAAAAGATCAGCAACAGGGATTTCTGGGAGCAAACTAACCAGGAACCGATTGTGCAACAAATAGGCAGGAAGAAATGGAGATGGATTGGCCATACTCTGAGGAAACCATCAAGTGACATCACAAGACAAGCCCTCGAGTGGAATCCGAACGGGAAGTGGCAATTCGGTCGTCCAAAGGTGATATGGAGGAGGTTATGTGAAGAGGAGATGAAAGCATGTGGGAAGACGTAGGGCCAGGTGAAAATGGAGACGTGCGACTGAAGCCCTATGTTCCTCTAGGAACTAAAGGAAACAATAATATTATATATATATATATATATATATATATATATATATATATATACAAAGGTGGTAATATTGCTGGAATAGTCAATAGAAGGTTGAATACGTCACCAACCTGATCTTATCCTGCGGGTGTGTTAGTTCCTCTTTATCGAAAAACATGCTCTTTTCTTGAATCAAAAGTTGACAGATACCCTTCTCATGTTAACTCCAGCTGTGTATACAGATATACATGTATCTACAGGAACAGCCAAACAGAGAGAACAGAAAGAACGGCACACCTGTGTTTTTCTGAACATGTACCAAAAAGTATACGTCTCAACGGAACAAACGCTTTCAATAGTGCCATTGCTAGGCATATCCTCATTAATAGACAAAATCGCCCAGTTCTCTTCCAGTTCGCTAAAGTAATCTTTATCAAATGTCTGAAACTCGATTTATGTGTTCAGAAAGAAGTAGTTATCAGTCTTTCCTTACCCTGGTAACTGGATGTCTTTATTCTCCCTTTCACGTGATTGCGTAATCTTTTGCTTTAACCTCTAGTCTTTGTTACGTAATTCATTTACCATACATTGGTTTTTTTTCTAAACTTGGACTCTCTGTCAACTGACATCATGTAAAAATTGCATGTTAAAATTCTTTCTGTATATAAACTTAATAATATCTCTACGCTGTAAGCAGCTGATGAAAAGTCAACGAAATAAATGATGGTACCATCTTATTCTGCACAAACTATTGTTTTCCTGCTTTATTCAAATTCATAAAGACGAATAGATGTATGAAGGAAAAACTTGTTCAAGGATGTTATCAGAAAGTAGGTTCAAACTAGAACAACGATCAAAAGAAAAAAGACGCTAACAATAAACCCGATAACATGAAATTGTGAACGACAGTCTTCACCGTCCAAAAATGTGACTATTTGAGGAAGCCAAACTAAAGGAAATCATTCAGTGTTAGCCATTTCCACTAACCAATTTCATAATATTAAGGCAATACAACTCAAGTTCAAATCTGTCTGTCAAGTAATCTCAAGTAGTTAATTTTAATACAGACAAGTCAACTGAAACGCATAAAAGAACCAACACAGTATCACATAGTTTTTATGATAATCTAAGTTGAATTAATAAATAAATTAATTCCCCCTTTTTGTTTTCATTTTCAGTTAGTTCAAGCTGCAGACTGTTACCGAGATGTATTACGTTCAACTGAAAGTCTCGAAAGACATCATGGTATTCTTGCTGACTGGAGTCAACGACTTCATTCAGTAACAAATTTACACTGGTTAATTGAAAGTAAAAAAGTTCCACTATTAGATGAACCTTTACCTGTTCTACCGAATAGACCACCACCGTTATTACAAAATGCTTCATGCTCTGTTGTTTCAATCAATACTAAAAAATACGAAGAGTTTAGTCTTGAAGGATTAGATCCTCGTGTAGATAGAGATCTACAGGCTAAAGCTGAACGCATGCGAACTACATATATCCAAGTATGTTTGTTTATTCATTAGGATATTTTTTTTTAAATAAGTAGAAATGAGATATTTAGAGATGCTTGTATTATGTCTTTTATCCTTTATTTTGTTTGCTCATTTTTATTGTTAAAAAATTCGTTTACATAGTCCATGCGTCTAGTTGTAATAACTTTGATTTGATTTGTACACACCTGACAATTTCACAGAACGGCATAGTTTTTAATTGGTGGTGAGAGTTTCTGACATAGCTCCCTAGGCTGGTGAACTACGATTAATTTTGATGGGGGGGATGATTGATTGGAGGTGAAATGGAAACCTACACACCGTGTCAGAGACTTGATGTGTCACGAAAAGCATTTCCAACAAGCTGCTAGAGAATTTTACCCACAACTACCTTCGATGGCCCCATACTAAAGATTAGGTGGCTAGAAAGGCTCAGTAACAAGGAGCTCTGCAGTACAACGAACCAACGAAAAACCTGTAGCCTTACGAATCTGCCGAAGAAAATAGAGATGGATCGGATGCACACCGTTGAGTGACGTCACTTGGCAGGCCGTCAAGTGGAACTTGAATGGGAAACGACGAGTTGGACGTGAGACCGAGGGTGATATGGAGAGAATGAGAGACTATAGGCAGTCGTGGAGCCAACTTGTATAGACTGCAGACAACGAGTGAAAAGGAGATACTCTCTTGAACGCTATATTCTACTCGAAAACCAAGGGAATAATAATAAATACCATGGCGTGATTCAAAGCAAAACCCTCAGAATTACTAGTCTAATATTCTGCCAGTTGATCTATGGGGCGTAAGAGCGTTGGGTTCGTAATCCGTAGGTCATTGGTTCGAGTCCTGCTGCGACCCAGATTTTAATCTGACTTTTTGTCATCACCGATTATATATTTTTAAGTGAAAAAGGTAGGTAGCATAAAATAACAAGTAATTATATATATATATATATCAGCTGATGAAGCCATGTTTTGGTTTGACCATCACTAGCTCTCTCTCTTTTTCAACCTGATCCTATCTCAGTGAAGTAACATTGCCTGTCAGTCGAGGAAAGCGATGGCTAGGCATATGTAACACATGTCCTAACCATTTCAGTCGATGCAGCTGCTTCACAGCCTCGTTGATTGATTTCCCCTCCCACCTACCTAACACTCGACCGATGCGTTACCTCGATATTGCTCATTCTATTATACGACTTCACACGGGAGACAGAACTCAGAAACCTATGATCAAAGACAGCTAGCCGGACTTTTCATGTCTTCCACTTTCAATGGCCATGTCTCATAGCCATAAAGGAGGACGGAGCAGACTGCCGAGTAGTACACACGCCCTTTGATCGACAGCCGGCCGAATATCACGTGTACGCCGCAGATGGCGTATGTTGACAGGCGAATACCAAATGAGCCTTCTGTATCTGAGCTCAGATTTCTTCGGAGACTAACCCGCTGGAACTAACTGATGTAACTCCCCAAGTAAATTAATTGTAGTGGTCAACACGCTCCACCAACTACTTCACTCCCTATCTTGACGCTAGAAATAGTTGGTGTAGTCCAGTCCTGCAGTCACATCATCTTACATTTGGCGGGAGCGAATCACATGACAAGCATTCGAAGATTGCTGCTCCTCAAGGTGTTGAAAGGACTCTGCTCTATTTTGTCAGCGTCTTCATCTAGCAGGGAGGACTGTGTCATCCGCATACATATTCTAAGTCAACGAGATTATTCTCTGCTAACAAGTCAATGACCGAGTTACCGAAGTCAGTTAGTGTTAAATAGATTAGTACATCTATGATGAAGTTGAATAGAAATGGGGATAGTGTGAATCCCCGACGGACACCACTGGTTGTCACCACCTCAGATGACAGCTCGCTGTAAGCTCTCACCTGGCTGCATGAGTTCGAGTAAAGTGCCATTATCAGTGCGATGTATTTTCTTGGTATTCCCTTCAAAGACAGAATCGAATGCCGCCTTCAGGTCAAGAAATATGACGATTGTTGGACTCTGGTAAATATGCCCATGTTCCAGAATCTGTCGAAGAGTGAAGATATGGTCTACACACCCTCTTCCTGGTTTAAAGCCTGTCTGGTTGTCTCCGTCTTTGCCGGGATTACTACCTACCAAGTCATATTTAGCAGTGTGTCGGCCAGGATTCGAACCCTGGACCACGAACGTGGTTGGCAAGCATTCTATGTTATGAATCACCGATGCTCAGAAGGAATTATATAAACACTTTATTCAGATTTCGGGTTTCGTAGGGATTTGGATTAATTTCAGCAGAGTTTCTGTCACGGACGGACATCTGTTAGTGAATCACTGTAGGCCCAAGAGTACTGGATACGTGTTTCATTCTTTCTTGGAACTCTTCTCTAATTAACGTAAGTTAAAGTTCACAAGTCACTGAATTGACACTCCGTGACTGAATAGTTAGTGCCCTGGCCTGGTAAACTAAACATCATGGGTTTCAATCCCAAGTGAGTGTGTCATGGGTGCGGACTGCTGAAGGGCCTTAAACCACTAGGGAGCAGCTAGTTAGTGCTCCTAGGCTTTCAGTGATTGTTCACCTGATGTCGATTCGTGACGAAATCTACACTGGGCCATTTTAAATGTTATTAACTAGCAGTGCGGTTAATTGACGAGAATATGGAACCCATCACTTTTTGTTTTTGTTCTTAAAACTTGTATGAAATACACATTCATATATTTATGTGAAACTTTTCATTGAGAGAATCTTATCTATAAGCGTTTCTCATACACCATCTAATAAAAGTTGTATCCGTAGCTTTATGATTACTTTTGCTTTTTTGTATAGGAGTCGAGTCAGCAGTTTAGGATTCACAGGATTTTTCCTTTGGAAAAACATACAATACCCTGTTTTCTTTATTTGACTTCCACGGCACATTATGAACTTGTAGTACACTTCAAGAGAAAGCACTAGCACTTTTAGCTTATAAATTCGTAGGAGTCTGACTGATTGTCAATTTGATCACTAACTGACTTCAGATGGAGAACCATTGAAAACTAACAAGGTGGTCCTAGACGGTTGTTTCGTCTTAGTTTGCGACTCTTCATCACTGCGCACCCACAGCATCACCAGGGATCGAACACCAGTACCTTTAGGTAACAAAGTGGCCTCGTTGGCCATTCAGTCACTGAGATGAAATCCAGTGGTCCATGAATTCCAACCTCTACCAATTCATGATATGTGTAGCTGATGAATTTTTGTTGAGGTGCTGCGATTCAACACGGACTTTTGTCCAGAAAGATTTTGCCTCAGTCACCGTCCATATATCGTGACTTGTCGAACTAGTTTGTTTACCAATGTTTAATCACTAATCATAGTTCATAGCTAAATAGATATTTAGATGTCCTGGTTAAATGAACATCAATGAGATGCTCACTGGCGACGGGCCCTATTCAGGTAGGTAGTTACCTGGGGTTCCAGGGGGAAGTCGTGACCAGTAGGGTGCAGCAGGTCTAAAGTGAGAACAAATACTCGCCGAAGACATTGGCTAGCGGTTGCGCTATATCGTGAATTGGCAGAAGTTAGAATTCATGGGCCATTGGATCGGGTCCCAGTGGCTAAATGGTATACGAGCTCGCCTTGTAACCAGAAGATCCTGGGTTCGAACCCTGATGGGCGCGTACTGCTAAAGAGTCACAAACTAGGACGAAACTTCTGTCCAGTACTCCCAGGTTTTCCAATGGTTCTCTAACCAATGTCAGCTCATGATGAAATCCTGTAACCAATCAACCAAATCCCTACAAACCAATACTTGAACTTAAATGAAATGTGTTACCTGTATTTAAGTGGTAATTATTGAAATCGCCTATTAACCTAATGGATCACAGATAAAGTGCTGGCTATTTTGACCTGCCAATGATCGACTGAATCTCCCTTGTAGTTGTGTAGTAGACAGTGTTGAAGAGTTTGGAACTATGAAGAATACTAGATAAGTTCACCTTCGTTTTTGAATAGATACTAGGCTACGTTGAAGTCCACCTTTCGTGATGCTAAATATTCCAATACATACATTGCTACCTATAAATTTCTGTAGACCTGTAGTGATGGCATTCGTATTGTAGGTGTATTCTTTCATGAAAAACGTCCAGTTTAATATTGACTACTTTATCTACATCATTATATATATATATATATTTTTTAATTTTCTAATTTAGATGCATTCTCAATTACTCGCCAAAGTACGTGACAGCTTAGATCCAATTGTAACACAATTAGATGATGAATTTGATTATCACCGAAGAAATAGAACTAGTGATCAGCTAACGGAGAAAATGGCTGCTATAGACGCTGGAGGATGGCTTAGTTGGCTTACAGAAGCCATAGATTGGCTTATTGCTTCAGGTTTAGGCAACAGCTTGATTGATATGCTGATAGCAAGTTTTCAAAGTACACCACATATGAATCGAGGTGGATTCAGGTTAGTGTGATTCTGCAAAAACCAAAATTGAATTGTATTTATTTTTCAAGTTGTATGTATAATCATTAATAAGTTGAAAATCGACAACTAAGACTGTCACAATGATCATTATTTTCTTCTTATTGGATAGAATAATAAGCGAAAATTAGGTATTTTACAATCTCCAGCTAGAAGAAGTACCACCGATTTCGAGCTGATAAATAGTCCGGCACAGTAACCTGGAAAATTTTCAGGAATCTCTTAAGCTAGTATCTTCAGTGGATCCTGTTTCCTTGTATCTGCTTTCCTTAATAATGTGTAAGATAACCGTTTTGCTTGCACACTGTATAATCTGAAAGAGCCTATTATTATTCTGGATAAAGCAGAAATGAAATATTATCAGTGATAAAAGTGTTAAATTATACGGATCATTTCTCTTTTCTATTTAAATGCCCTAGAAGCGGTTTTTGTTCTTGTTGGTACTCGTCAGTAACACGTATCTGCAACTATAAAGAAACTCATGATTCAATTCATGGATAATCCCCATCCAGGCATTAATGAAAACAAAACACGTAGTTCAACGAAGAGTCTCTTTTCGGTGAATTCACTTTCACAGCTGTACTATCTCATATACATATGACAGTTATTTTGTATGTATGTGTACATTAAGTTTGTCAAACAAACTACAAACCACAATTGGTCATGGTTATTTTAACTGAACAGGTGAAAATTATTAAGTTTTGGGTAGAGTTGGGTAGAACAAAAACAGTCAAGAAACTTAGTTGTTAATGAAACCAGTGTAGTGACAAAGGTGATGCGTTGTCACAAACAGTTGTTAAAAAGCAGTTACGTAATAATATGAATAGTTTGATGATTGAGTTGTACTCAGGATACACATAGGAACGAAGTAGAGAATGCGAAATTATGTAGTAGTTCTAAATGAATACAAGAATTATAAGCAATTAAAGAAACAGGCAGACAAACAAAATCAAGTCATCAAGAATCAACGAAGTTGTTATCGTGATTATAGAACCTTAAGAAGATCCGTCCATAGAAGAGCTACTTGCAATGGTCAACTAACAAGCCTCTATAGCTGGCTACCCATCTAACAAAAGCGGAGTTGAATTAAATCCCTTGCCACCTGCATCCAACGCATCTGTATTCCCGGTGTTCTAGAAACAAAATCACATCTTTTGATAAAAATCTTCATCGAAAATGGATACCCAACAAGATTCATTGACAAAAATATCAAACGGAGAATTTGGAGGGATGAAACTTCAGTTGAGCCGAAAAACAAACTGTACATGAACTTGGATTTCAAGGAAGATTTAGCAAGCGATATTCTCAAGAGAAGGATCACATCATCTTTGAGAAGAACGTTCTTTCCAGCAACGCTAAGAATAGTGTTCTCCAGTTGCCCACTGATCGATTTGCAGAAGCCTTAAGGACAAGATCCCGCATTGGACCACTTACTTCTATGTGCATATATCAGTTCATCTGCTGCTGTGGGGCCGGCAGGTACATTGGTCATTCGACGCGCATCCTGCCCAAGAGGATTCAACAACAGTATCCAGCGTGGTTGCGAAAGGCGATAGTGGTGCAATAAGGAGTGCGGTAATTGAACACCTGGTTAACACTGATCATCCCATCTCAACAACAAACGCATCCTCCTTCAAAATAATCTACACAGTCAAGAATAACCTACCAAAGGTAATACAGTTTCGTTTTCTTTGTATCGCTGAAGCTCTGACCATTCACATGGAGAAACCGGACCTGCTCATACAAAAGAAAATTCATTAGTCAACCACTTCTATTATCATGGTAACAACTTTGTTGATTCTTGATGACTTGATTTTGTTTGTCTGCCTGTTTCTTTAATTGCTTATAATTCTTGTATTCATTTAGAACTACTACATAATTTCGCATTCTCTACTTCGTTCCTATGTGTATCCTGAGTACAACTCAATCATCAAACTATTCATATTATTACGTAACTGCTTTTTAACAACTGTTTGTGACAACGCATCACCTTTGTCACTACACTAGTTTCACTAACACCCAATTTCCTTGACTGTTTTTGTATTACACGACTCTATCCAAAATTTATTAATTTTCACCTGTTTAGTTAACATAACCATGACCAATTGTAGTTTGTTTGACAAACTTAGTGTACACATGCATGCAAAATAACTGTCGTATGTATATGAGATAGTACAGCTGTGAAAGTGAATTCGCCGAAAAGAGACTCTTTGCTGAACTACGTGTTTTGTTTTCATTAAACTCATGTTTCCCAGAGATTCAAACCCGCGTCACCTAGTGACGTTTTTAGAAACACTGTCATTCAGCCATTCAGGCACCGGACGATCTAGCTTCAAATATCAGGAGGGAAATGAGTTGAGTATTAATCTTAGTGAAGAGTGTCAAGACTCTCTTATGCGTTAAGGTGAGTCATTTTAAAAGCCTGTCATTTAGTCCTATATGGTTTACATTATGTCAAATTGATTTATTTGTGTTTTGCAGAGTTTCCCTGTATTTAATTTTAATCAAATTTAAGCGTTTATAATTGCATTAATTCATTCCTACTACAACAACAACAACTCCAGTTTATCTGTGATAATGTATGCTTTGGTGAAGTGAATACTATTCACTTAATAATAACGTTAACAGATTATCACTCACCACTTACTTATAGTTCATGCATTTTTTGTTGAAATTGACACTTATTTAAAAATTCCCATTTACGTATTGAGAAAAAATCAACAACAGGTTGAGCGAAGAAATAAATTTCTTTTCAATTATAGTTCGTCATCATCCACTGGCTCTACACTAATACACATTTGTTTTCTACATGAAAATGTTTTACCAATCAAGTGGTTATTGCAATTAGTCAGTTTTAGGCATAGGCGGAGGTGAAATCAAGAGGTTAAAGGTCATCAAAACAAATAACTCATAGATGTTGGTAACATGATATCTAAGTTTTTTTTTAAAAAGAAAGGGTGGAAATTAATTACGGAATTCTAGATAAGTTGATTCTTAGACGTTGGCGAAAAGTTATTACATAATCAGGAAATTTATAAAATAGCAATGATGACTAAGAAGAATAGGATGACTCACTCAGAAGAGTTACGTAAGATACAAACAAACAAGTTAATAGAATTTGCTAGAATTGTAAAAATTGTAAAATTTAACAAAATTATTTGTTTTCACAACATTCATGTGTTTGTTGCATGTATTTAACCTTATGAATAGATTGTATAAATAAGAAAAATTTGTAGAGAGTATTGCAGTTGACGTGTTTGTCTACCGAAATTTATGAACTCGTTAAATCCTGCTTCTTTTTCCACATTTGTTGCTTATTTTAAACATACATAATCATCGGCAGTACGCACCCACTGGATTTCGAAAACAGGACCTTCTGGTTACAAGGCAAATTCGTAGGTCATTCAGTCACTGGGACCCGATATAACGGCCCATGAAATCTAAATTCTACCAATTCTTGATTTTAGCTCGACTACCAACCAACTGCATTGGTGGGAACTCCATTCTCACTCCCGACTGGACGGATCCCACTGGTCAAAACTTCTCACTAGAACTTCAGGCAACTTCGTCATGTAGAAAGTCACTAGCGAACATCAGATTAATTTTTTCAAGAGTAAATTTATAAAGATTTGATTTGTTTTTCGAGTTAGACAACGGATTGATATCAGTTAGGGAGGGAAGCATTGAAAACCAGAGAGTACTGCTGATGAGTCACAAACCAGGATGAAACAGCTGTCCAGTACTCCTTGACACAGTTTTCAATCCTTACAAATCGACTCTTAACAAAAACAATCATAAATAGCACCGAAGATATTGTGAGGAATGTTCATGATTATTGTTCACATTGGAGTTTATTCAGATTGATAGTAATGATAATATGAAAATCAGGCTGTAAAAATTTGGTAGAAGGTTATGTATGTGTGTGTATGTATGTGTATCAGTGTGTTAGTGAATTACTAAGGCTAAATTAAGAAAAGAATATTCTTTTGTTCATTAATTCCAATCTCTTGAAATTTATAATGGGCATTTTAAATCAAGTAAATTATTGTGTATATTGAATTTTAATCTTCAAGGTGTTAATAATACCGATTCACTAGTCATTTAATATGTTGTTGTTGTTGTTGTTTTTCTTCTTCTTCTAGAACAACGCTTCTTCATGCTGGTTCTCCGATTAGTTTCAAAGCTATGCTGTTAACTGAACTAGGTGAAGTTTTCACAACACGTGAACAAATGAGAATAGCTATGAAACCAATGGATGATACATGGATGTCTTTTATTGTAAGTCATATGATTTTATCGATTTAAAGTTTTCCACCAATGGTTACCGGAATCTTGTAGTGATTTATGCTGAGCCACAGTGTATGAGGTCCTTGACAGTTGCTTTAAGGGCATATAGGAGGGTATAGTTTGAACATGGTTTTGGAGTCGTCGGGATGCTAAGAACCTAATGGTTGGAGACTTTCAGGGAATATAGCCTGTTTTTTCTATGTTACTATTCCTTCTCCCACATATTTCAGCTCATTAGAGTTATTGTGGATCTCTTGTTTTCTTTCTTCTCGCTACCTTTGTGTTCTGTGTGTGTGTATGGGGGGTGGCAGCTTGAATTGCTACACTTCTGAACAAAGTTCTACGCGGAAACTCGGTCAGTCGAATTGTGCTGAGAAAAAATTGAATAGTAAATCAAGTATTTAAACTAGCGTGGAAATGATGAGTGCTATAAAGTGAAATAATAGTCGATTATGTTCCGTGTTTTGCCACAAATGGCCGACTGCATTTATCTTGAGTTAAAAGTGTTTATTAGTGGATTTATTATTATTATTCACTTGAGTTCCGAGGGGAAAGGAATGCTTCACTAGCAGCACACCTCCATTTCACCCTGTCATCATTGGTCTTTTTTAACAGACTTCACAATTAACTATAAGCTTTTATTTTCTCACATGATATCTCTTCCAAGTCACCCTCAAACAAGTGCCAAGTATGTCGTTTCCCACTTGAGTTTCACTCGAGGTCCTGGTGCTTAATGCCACTCGATGGTCTCCTCAACAAGTTTCCAATTTGGTTCCGTTTCCTTCTGAGTATTTGCTGGACTGTAGGTTCTTGACAGGTTCGCTCCCACTACCATAGTTCCTTGTTGCTTATCGTTTCTGTCTATTTTTTTAATCTTCAATATCGAGCGATGAGAGCAGTTGTTAGTGGGAGTTTGGAGCCTGTTGGAAATCCTTTTGGTGACGTGTCAAGTCTTTGAACCATATAGAAGCACTGATTTAGCCTTGGAATTGAAAATCTGAATCTTGTTCCCTATTCTGAGTCCGAGTGGATTAGCCTTCCAGGATACTTTCAGATTAATCAAGATCTACCTTGGTTTTCCAATCCTAACTGACTGAAATCATCATCTGTGCCACTTGTGGTTGAAACAATACTACCCCAAGCCAGTTAAGTGAACGGGGTAACTTCCTCTACAGTGTTCTATTAACAACGATGCTTATTGTAACGACATAGCCCATTTACGATGTACACATAAGGACATTTAATTATGGACTGAAAAAATTTCTATGGGTATTTTGTTTGGACCACTTTAGAGTCACCTGTGTAGGTAGTAGATTAGATCACATAAAATTGCTTTTTCGTAGTGTTTATGCTTTGTTTCTACTCGTATCCTAGTAGCTCTAGTTTAAACTGAGAGACGTTTAGAGGTGAGTTGTATCATCACCCGATGCTTAGTGTGTAAACATTGAATCATCTACCTACGCCAACTTTAGCGTCATTTAAAATTCTACACAACAATTTAAGGTTGAGAATATATTGTAGTGTTTTATGTTGTTGTTTTTTTGGCGTTACCGAAATATTTTCAATATGAAGCTTCACAATTGATTAGGACATAATTCCGTGGCTACCGTTGCTTGTATATATCTTCATTTTTTGTATTCCCCCTACCCCGCTTGTTTAAATAGCCATAATCTTGAAGATGAAAAAGGTAATCATTCAAGAGAGCAATTATCTTTTGTCGGCACATGTCGTCCGAGTTCGATTCGCAACCAGCTCACTCAGAAACACTATGGTTGCAGAGGTTATTTCTGTTAGGTAGGAGAGGATGTCTGCGAGCTATTTGGCAGTAGCATGATATGCTGAATTTGTCATATCCAAGATTGGACGTAGTGGCACGTTCTCTTTGTGCATTTTTGGCAGACCATATAAACGGGGAATCATGGAACCTGAGAGTCGTTCGTATTTGTTGAAATAATTCAGAGCCGATAATCGATTCGTTCTTCATCCTCTTCAGCATTTGTGTTATCTCTCTCCTTCAATCTGTTCCGTTTGGTGTTTATGGCTACTTTCTTTTGAAAATTTGTTTTCATCTGACATGACGGATAACATTCTATCGATGTAATGTTGGCATTGTCTTGATGGATCGTTAAGACAACATCGATAGAATGTTATCCGTCATGTCAGATGAAAACAAATTTTCAAAAGAAAGTAGCCATAAACACCAAACGGAACAGATTGAAGGAGAGAGATAACACAAATGCTGAAGAGGATGAAGAACGAATCGATTATCGGCTCTGAATTATTTCAGCAAATACGAACGACTCTCAGGTTCCATGATTATTCCCCGTTTATATGGTCTGCCGAAAGTGTACAAAGAGAATGTACCAGTCACTGTGACCAATCTTGGACATGACAAATTCGCCATATCATGCTACTGCCAAATAGCTCGCAGACATCCTCTTACCTATCTATCACTCAGAAACCTTACTTAACCGGTAGTAAGTCCAGTCAGTGAAGAAGGAAAGTCGAACGTGAAGCTAACAATCTCAACTTGTAAAAACGACTAATGCCACAACTACTGAAGCCTCAAAGTTTTCTTGAGCTTTAAAGACTCAATATTCCGCTGGATGGATTGGAATGAAAAAGAAAAAGAAAAATATATTTTTTGTTTGACTAATTTACTATGCAAACATCAGTTATGCTTATCTGTATTTTTGAAGTTGAATTTTTCAAAGTTTTTTTTTCTACACTTCCTCCTCCTGCTTTATTTTTCCATCATCTTTTCAGAATGGTCAAGAAGTTGATCAAAGTATTCTCCAACCATTTTATCAATGTTGTGCTAGAATTTTCGATACAGATGATGAAAACAAACGCAAAGAAGAGAAAAAGAAGACTAAGGTTAAATCAGAGGAGAAAACAAAAAAATCTCAGCCAAATGGTACTACTACTACTACTACTAGTACTCCTACTGCTACTGGTAGTAGTCGTCGTTCACCAAAGAAAACACATTGTGCTTATTGTATTGCTTTAAGAGCACTACGGGATTATCAACGTGCACTAAACCATGAACGTGCAAAACCTACTTCAAGTCGTCCATATATCTATGAATTTGATGTTGATGATAATTCAGAGGCATTGAAAAAATCATCTACTGCTATGGCGGCTATAGAAGCAGCAGGAACTGGTCTTATTTTAAATAATCCATTAGTTATGTCATTGTCTATTGTCTGTCAACAAACCTCCAAACTTTTATCGAATACTCCGCAAAGTGAATTACCATTTTCAAAAATTTATTATCAAGCAAAAGCTAAACGTTTAGAACAATTAATACGTTTAATGGGAAAAGAGATATTAGTAAGTTGTCAGTCTGCTCTATGAACACCTCTATCTTTGAAACTATAGGGTATATACTTTCATAGTATTAATTGTAGGTATTGTTTGGCTTTTTGTAAGAGGGATGGGGGTTGTGTGGTCATCTATAAAGTCATTAGATCTCGTCTTAACCCTTATCAACATACCAATTCATAAAAATGAAGGAAAGATGTTTGGAGTAGGGTGAGTTGTCAGCAATAGGTGACGAATATTCAGTCATCTCAAACTACATCAGGTGTTTTATTGTTCTAATCCTCTCAAAAGATGTAATAATTCCCTTAAAGCTAAATTAGTTCCAATAACTCAGTTATTCATCATTCTTGCATCTATATTTCTGTTACATTCGTTGAAGGAATAAGAACCGTAAAATTGGGAAATCAATGAAGGTTTTACGATTGGTAAGGGCATCAATTGTCGCTTCAGTGTATTCCATTTAGGAAAAACGGTTCCCAAACTATTTAACTTCAAGATAGAATCTTATATAATACTGAACATTTATGATCATCTTAGGTTTCCCTCAAAATGCTTTTATGGAAGAAAGCATTTTTCTTTCTGACAGCTTAAAAATCAGTCTGTCATGATGAAATGTTTTGCTAGTCCATGTATAGAATACATACATATGATAGTCGTCCTTTGGTATACTGTTTCCTGTGAACACCTGCATCCAGTAGCCATCAATGAGCTGAAGATGGATGTGAAGGTCTTAGTTTCGATCCCTAGTAGAGTCGTGGGAGTACACTGCTGGAATGGAGTCCCAATCTAGGCCGTAACAACTGTCCAGTGCTCCATGCTGGTTTTCAATGATCTTCAACTGATTTTGAGTTTATAACGAAATCTGCATAGAAATTAAATAAAATTCTTACAAAAACCCATTCGCTCAAGAGATAGTCAATATATTTTATGGCAACTACAATAACCTGAAGAAGAGAATTTACTTCATATCTTGGTAGATCATGGGAACGAAATCTCATAGTTTGTACAAGCGCTAGGATACTCCTCGAACTCTCAGACCGAAGCAAATAGCTGTCCTCTAGAGGACAACCTCACTCCTCTCTAGCCTAGCCTTTGACTTGAATTCTGTTCCACAAAGCAGTGGAGCAGCGTCAGTACCTACATTCCAATGATTGACGGTAACCAAAACAAGTTCATACACCATTTGATTCCTTCGGATTTTGGATGCCATCTATCATCTCGGGTGTAGAATGAAGTTTTTTAAGTGCCCCTTGGGTAGACTAGCCGATTATCCACCCGTTCAGTTGTAACCTCCAGACAACTTATGAGGTTGGAAGGTTAATGTGTATGCTAGGTGGTCGTATGTCAAAATATGAGTGTTTCGTACTGCCATTTATTTTATTCTATCCAAATGTCAAAAGGAAATAATTGAAGTCCTAGGAATGATTTGTTTATGCTTATTTTATATGCTTACTTTATTTTATATATATGATATATATATATATATCCTTTGTTGTGATTCCTTTTAGTTAACAAGTCGTACACAATCTTTGACCAAAGAATGGTGGAATATACACGATGATACTGAACAGTTTGTTGTTCGCCTGCAAGCCACATGTCCAACAGGCTTAGCATTTATTCATCAAGATGAGGTAATTTACTTTCTGTTTTGTCTTTTTCTTTTCTTTTTAAAAAAATACTAGATAGTTAACGAATATATCGGCTGTAATGCGCTGAATCCATCCTATTGTCTGTCTGTCTGTCTGTCTTCTTCTTCTTCTTACAGGTTGATCATCAACTATATCGTTCATTAGTTGAAGCTGATATGATATGGCCCCGACTACAGTCTCGTCTTGGCCGTTATAATTTTCTGCGCAACGCTTATTTGTCAGCAGTGACTGGTTTGCCGACAGATGAAAATAATCCAAATAATAGTGAACGGCCAAGAACTCATCCAATTGAATGTCCTACCTGTTTTCAATCACATTCACCATCAACACCAACGTTTGTTTTACTACCTGGTTGTTGGCATAGTTTATGCTTTAATTGTCATCAGCGTATAGCTACAATGCCAGAAACCACTCAACGACGTTGTCCTATCTGTCGGACACCATTTGAATCAAGAGAGATCACAGGTATGAATGCTCGACGTCGACAACCTTTAACACTTATTCACTATGCTGGTAATGAAACAAAGCAAGAAAATCAAATGAAATCTGAAGATAACGAAGAAGACTTGAATATAGTGGTAAGTTAGAGGTAATTTCATCTTCTGTAAGTCAGAAGGCTTCAATCCACAAGTTTCCATGTCTTTACAGTTATTGGTCACCGCGATTGATGATTCATAACCACTGATGAAATCCAGTCACAGCATCAATACTAAGACGTAAACATTTGACTTCGGTTACTCATTCTAGTGACTGATGAATGTATGCTTAATGGTTCTCTATTTGTTGTGAGCTGACAGTCTAGCTAGCCAGTAAGTTGACTAATATACCACTGTGGTGCCCTGAAATTTTGATATTGGCTAATAAAGAACAAAGAACGGTCGTTAGCGAACTATCAGCTCAGGTTTTATGCTTGTTGTGGAGAGTTATTATGTGTATCTCATGTTGTTGGTGAGTGTGGTAAGTTTATAAACGCTACATCATTAATCTTCCTAACCCTCATGAAATTAGAAGAAGTGGTATGCCTGGGGGAAAAGATGTATTCTGTCTTATTCATGATAGTATCAGATATTTCCAGCTAACTGCTAGGTAGTCTGTAGCTTACACACACATAATCATGTGACTCTTCTGCAAAATTTCGTGCACGCTGATTGACTTGATTGGTCCTCAAGCTTCTTGAGCAATTTAAATCTTATTATTCTTACACGCTATAACAGTTATCACCATTTGTTTAAGCTAATTTCACACCTCCTCTTGATTGATTATATTGAACCAAAACGTTCGGTGTCTGTTGACATGTCAGTTCCTAGTATGGAGACTTCGACTGTGTCTAAAGATTAACCATCACTCACTGAGGATTTCAGGTACCCTAACCCAGTTGAAGAGTTCCAAGTTAGACGAAATGCGCACGCTGGATTACACTGTGCTAGCCACCATCCTCGAAATAACATCAAGTTATCATTAGGATTAGCGTTAAAGTGTGCAACTGTGATTTAATGTTTAATGCTTAATTAACGTTAGAAAAGCGTAAGTCGATTTTTACATCCACACATGGTGAATAAACGATTATATATCCAAAAATCTGCCTAGGTTTAACAACTTTATTGATTAGTCGTCAGCACACTGATCATAAAGAATCTCTGAAAACAGGTGAACAGGTTGATGTATTTTAATGCGAACGATATCTTGAAACCGTTTATATTTCTCTGTTTTGCTACTTCCCATCATTTTGAAGAGTTCTAATCCAGATTTCTTCACGAATCAACATCAGTTTGAAAATCATTGAAATTCAAAGAACATTAAGCAGCTGTTTCGTCTTATTTGTGGATTCTTCATCAGCTCGCGACCGCGATCCCACCAGGGATCTAACCTAAGACCATCAGATGACGAGCTCGAGCTCGTTGACCACTCGAACACTTTGGTTGGAATTCAGCGTACTGCTGAAGAGTCTCAAACTAGGACGAAACAGCTGTTCAGTACTCCCAGGTTTTCCAATGGCTCTCTAACTAATGTCAGCTCATGATGAAATCCTGTAACTTTGGTTGGATTTAAGTGATCAGTGAATCCTAACTTTGTCAATTCGTGATATAACGCTACCAACAACCAGTGTCATTTGAATTAATCTATATTCCTACAAAACCCATAAAATAATAAGTTTATTATCAAATGTTGTCTTGCAGGGATTTGACTGGTTACAGATTCGATCATGAGTTGACGTCAGTTAGAGAACCATTGAAAAACAAGGAACTACTGGGGTTACGGGTGAGTGTGCGTTACTGACAACGAGCAACAAACTAGGACAAAACAACTGTCCAGTACTCTTGATAATTATGCTGATCCACACTGGTAACTGGCTCTATACGGGAATTTACCTGGAGTTCTAGTGGGAAGTTGTAACCAGCGAGATTCACCAAGTAAGGTTACAGAACAGTCACTGGCCTATAACATTGAGATTAACGTACCATTGGATCGAGTTCCAGTGACTAAAAGGTATAAGAGAGTTTGCCCTTTAACTGGAGGATCCTGGGTGTAAATCTTGGTGGTTGTGTACTACTGAAGAGTCTCAGGCTAGGATGAAGCTGACGTTGAGTACTTCCCGAGTTTCCAATGTTTCTCTAACAGCTGTCAGCTTATGATCAAATGTGTAACTGATAGGCTTCTCATGTCCTGTGTTATTTAATTTGAAAGACTAAACATAATCTTCTGGGAATAAGCTGAGAACAAGTATTATTTAAGACTTATCTATCTGTGGTTTTATATTCTCTTAAGCGAACCTTAGATTTGCGATTATAATTCAAAGCATCATTTCTTCTGATATCAGTGGGTATTTTGGACTGCAAATAAGAATTCACATTTACGACAGATTCTAGTGTCCTTTAATTGAAGAAGCTGAACACCTGTTCAATTAAGCCTCTTGAAACTGGATGTTGAAGTTGGAAATTGAATTGCTTGAAGTTTGATCAAGATTTGATGTCAACTAGCGAGCTGTTGAAAACCAGATAGTACTAGTCAGGTGTGTTTCGCCCTAGTTTTAGACTCTTCAGAAGTACACACCTGCTGGGGTTCAAACCCAGAACGTTGCAGTTACAAGTTCAGCAACTGGGTACCTTTTCGAATGGCCTTCGAATTCCAACTTCTGTCAATTCATCATTTTAGTGAGACCACCAGCCGATGTTATCGACGAGTACTTTCCAAATATGATGCACTCCACTGTTCACAACTGCCCACTAGAACTCCAGGAAACTTCTTCCTGTATGCAGTCACTCAGTGGTCATTATTAATGTGACTAAGTCTGTCTGTTTTCGACATAGAACTTTGCACCGATGTGCAGCACTTCAAGTCGCCACACTCCCTCCTTGTAGCACACAAAGCAAGAGAAGAAAGTAAAAGGGAATACAAAATAGAGACAGTAGACATGGTTATGAGATAAAGGAATAGTTATAATGAAGAACAATATAGTTTAATTGGAAATTATAAGTCACAAGGAGTGGATGCACTTGCACCGACCATTCAGAACAATTTTGAGCCATATCACCGATTGTCTCCAGTCACTGGTTTTTACCGTCCCGAGGACCCCAACCAGGAGGTCTACACCTTCATACATGGCTGGCTTAAACTAACTGTTGTGGATTACATTGACTGGTGCCATGTTTTGGTTTGACCGCCGCTAGCTCTTTTCCAGCCTGACCCTATGTCAGCTAACATTACCCGTCGAAGAAGGCGATATGTGACTAAGTAACTATTATAAAGTCTGCTACTCTGATATCTCAAGCTATTCATAGACAGCTTCTCATATTTTATTTTTCTTTAAGTTTGACGTGAGTGCTTTGTTTTAGCATGACAATGAAAACTTTATCACTAAACTGTCTAGTCCCAAGAACTGAAGGTGATGGTGGAAACCAAATGCGAAACGATAAATAAAGACATACAAGAGTGACATGGAGGAGATCACTATCAGTTGAAAGAAGTGAAAGCCTATGGACAATTGTGGGGTAAGTTACAAAAAGAAAAAACGGCACAGAACAGAGTGAAATAGCGAGGTGGCTTGCTGGTGAAACCTTATGTTCCACTAGGAATCGAGGGGGAATGATAATTATGGTAATATTATATAACATGAATACTCATAAACCAATAATGGCATTCACTTTTGCTTTGTTTTGGTTAGATCATTTGTTTTACTTCTTCCCTCTCTCAGAGTGTGTTTAAATGTTACTTGTTTGTAAAACTGTGCAAAATACCTTCTTTAATTTATCATCAGGGTGATCATAGCACAAAAGTGAGAGCTGTTATACGATGTTTAAAAGTGATTAAACGTGATGATCCAGATGCTAAAGCTATTGTTTTCAGTTCTGTAAGTCAAGTTTGTTTATTTGTTAGTTTTTTTTTTCAAAAAAGTCATTTTTTTAGTCATTATGTCTACTAGGGTCCCTACGTACTTCTGTAGTGCTTTTATTGATGGTTAAAGTAGTTTAATTCTCGGATGATATTGTTATCCTTGGTAAAAACGCTGACAAGATGCAGAATCTTCTGAACACCATGATATGCAATTGATTCACCCTTGTCAAATTTAAGATGATGCTGTAGGACTAGTCCGAACTGGCTTCCGGTTAAAGGATATGAATTCAAGTGGCTGAGCGTGTTGACTACTTTGCTTATTTGAGAAGTTGCATCAACTCCGATCAACTGATTAGGGATGAAATCTCGATAAGGCTTCTGTGACATTTGACAACTTACATAATCTCTGATATAGACGTGATATCCGGCTATGGATCAAAGGAGATGTGTACTGTACAGCGATTTGTTCTATTCTTCTTTATGGCTACGAGGCATGACCATTGAAAGTGGAAGATCTGAAGAGACTAGCCATCTTCGCCCACGGATGTTTACGTTCTATTCCCCATGTTAAGTGGTACAATATAGTGAGTAATTTAGGCTAGGCATATAGAATGGTTTCGAGGCTACATTGGTTGAGACAGCTGGGATACATGATACGCATGCCAAGTCTCTTCTTGTAACAACAGAAGGCAAGATACACGGAAGCGTATGATTTTGGTTTACATTAAACGACGTGAAATAGAATGTTCAAATATGCATAGTATTCTGTTGTTAACGCAGTATTGAACTGTGAGAATATGTGTGAATCATATTCCGTTGGAACACATTGTCTGTATCACACCACCACACTCTTTCCTTGATAAGTAATGTTGGTTGATATAAGGTTAAGTTGTGAAAGAGTTAGGAACGGTCAAATTAAAACATGTCATCAATTCATGAAGTCTTTGGCTGATGATTTGACTCATCTAGGGGGAGGTATAAACTGTCTGGCTGGTTCCATTGCGGCACCAAAAACCAATGGCGGATAACCGTTCTCAATGGCGCAGATGCATGGCCTGTTTAAAATCTTCTAGCCCTATTAAATCGTTATGTTTTTCCATATTAACTATTCTTCACCCCATACATTTCCGGTCATCGTAGTTGTGTGTGTGTGTGTTTTGAATTCCTTGTTTTCTTTTCTCTGTTTTTGTGTGTACTACATGAAGTGTGTGACAACTTGAACCGCTGGATTTCTGTTCATCTGACAACTTGCGTGCGTACAAATTGCTTCCTTCAATATTTCATTTCTCAATTTTCAGCTCAGCATTGCTCACAGTACTTATCTCGTCATATTGCGATTGATAAATAGGCTTCAAATCGTATTGTTAGTCAATAAAAGCTGTGTATTTTGAGTTCCCGCCCTGCTCTGCCCTACTGCAAACACTATAACATGGGTAGCATCAGCATCCCTCACACAATATACGTGGCTCCCAGCCTGGAATATCTGTCGCGGATAACTGAGTTCCGAGTAACTAACGTGTTACATTCATTAGCATCTGAAGATTAAAATGTATCTGTAATTTGGTCTTAAAAATTTGTAATAATTGAATAAACTATGTCGCCAACATGCTTGATTTTGTCACCAAGTAGACTGAAACAGAATCTAAGGATTGTCGATCAGTGGGTTTGTGAACTAACTCTTGAATGGAAGATTTTGACGAAGTTAAACTTTAAGCACCACTGACTGCCAATGGAGTGCAACCACACCATTGACCCTTGAATGGTCCAGTGAATTTTATTCACGTGAGTTGAAGCCTCTGTTCCACTTGATTCGAGTCAAACGCCTACCCTGCCTCAGTCGTGTTTGCAATTTGTTGAGCATATCAGGTCTTCCAGTATTGCTTAAATATGGGGTTGATTAGGAAAGAAAGGATTTGTTCATATGGAGGTGTAATGACCATAAAAAGCTTCAGCAGATCTTTTGATGGACGTGTGCATCGTTGTGCAATCTGTTTGAGACGAGTTAGTGTCAGGGAAGGTGAGCTGATGATTCTCATATTTCGTAGGAACATTTTTTGCCAGGTCCCATCTATCCTTAAGACAGATTTTGTATATTTGTGATAACTGAGTTTTAAAACAGTCTGTGAGAGGTGCAGCTGCTGAAACTGAAAATAGTTTCGTATCAACAGTTCAGTGGTACCAGCACTACAGGGATATCGCATCCTGGAAAGTGGAGAGGCTTATTCCCTTATTGGGAGGTGTCGTCATACATGTATGAGAAACTGTCTTATTAAAGAAAGAATACAACCGTTGTCAAGAACGAGCGAATAATGTTTGAGTGATTGGTTTATATGATACGTCTCTACAAAAAGGATTCGTCGAGAGAATAGCAGATAGAAAGTCAAGTACTTTAATACCTATTATTACTCAACTGGTGAAATAAGGATCTATAATACACACAGAAGATTGGAAAGGTTATAACCCGTTGTCATCCCTTGTATATATTCACTACAGATTCAACCATTCTAATGATTTTGTGGATCTCATTACAGGCACCCACACCAATTCTATCGAAGGGAAATGTTAAAAAGCCGGATTAGAGCCATTAATGGATCTCAAAAGGATGTTATTTATAGTCATTTAGATGAATATATGTATAGGATGCGGTGTAACTTTTCCACTAATGCTCCTATGCTAAACTGTGAGATGTTTTTGTCACATTTGAGAGAAAGGCATCCTATGTAACACTTTTATACAGTGTTTATGCATTTTTTCAATAAATATATGTATTCCATACCCAAAAATGCCTCTTTCTTGTGATTGGTGCGTTCAAGGCAAGTCGCTGATTGGCGGTTAGTTGTGCTTAAAGTTTAACTTTACCGAAGATTTTTGTAATTTTTCAATTTAACGCCTAGTTCCATTGTCATATATCAGCAGTTAAACTGATAATAAAATTAAACATTAGTGTGAAGGAAGAATTTATTACGGAAACAACCCTTCACAATTCTAACCTGTTAACGCTTCTTCTCTATTATGCGATTTTCGAATATTCATTTAGTTCATCTTGTTCCCTCTTAATTTACTAATATTATTTATAATTTTTTTTAGTGGTTATCAGTCCTAGTAACACTAGCTGGAGCATTAGATCAAAATGGTCTATCTTATACAACTTTATTTCATGCACGTGATGCATGTTGCCCTGGAAGATTAGCTGGTTTTCAATGTTTTGGTTCAACAACATGGATACTTTTAATGCCTGTTCAACTCGGTGCAAATGGTTTAAATTTAACTTCAGCAAATCATGTACTTTTTATTGATCCAGTGTTATCACATGCAAGAGAAGCGCAAGCAATTGCTCGAATACACAGAATTGGACAAACAAGGTATTCATTCATTGATATTGAGTTGCTTAATACTTCTCTTTACATGGGTTTCGTTTAATCTCCTATTGAAAGTGTAGTAAATTTAGGGTATAATGTAAAAGAGGATTTCCGGTATGTTGGATTTCTTGAGTAGTTAGTATTTTGATGTTTTTCTTATCGTCTTCTTCTTTAACTGAAAAGAAGCATCTAACTAAAGTGGCCCAAGTAGTATTAGAAAAAAACATGAATAAATATATTGCAGAATAATAACAAAAATCAGTTGTATTCTACTAATTTTTCAATGAATTTATGCTCTATGGTCAGCGTGTTCATCAGTTATAGCAAGATATATATTGTCCCTATTAACTACCTTGTGCCGCTTAGGGAGGTGGGAGCGGGTTGGTATCTTTTGGTACTCCCCTCACAATGCTCTCCTGTGGCCACAAGTTCAAAGCCTCTGTCATGTAAGTCCCATTCACCGCCTTCATGCGGCGAGGGTGTTCCTCACAAAAGTGAAAGGACAAGTGCGAAAGTCTAGTGTTTTTACAACCAGGCTGGTGGACATGCTGGTCTCTCCTCAGAATACCTGGGAAACCCTGATTCCAAATCTATGATGTACAAAGGCTCCATAATCTGAAAAGATTGAGCGGTGTATGAAACCCGTTTTAGTCACCGGAAACCAAGGGGACTCAGCTGCTGATGACGCTTCATTGCCTTGTGGATCAGATTTCAAGTCAAAGGCTTGAGGAGGAGGAGGAGGGATGTGGTCAATAATACAACCGCGTACTTCAGTCTGGGCGTCCGAGTAGTATCCTGGCCCTCGCATAAACTATGAGATTTTGTGTGGCTCATCTGTTGATGCCCATAGTGTTTCATGTTTGTATTTTAATAATAATTGAAACCCTCGACATCCTATTAATAATGCTATTTTAGTTTAGAGGAATTGAGAATACATTTCAGAAAATCTGGAGACAGAAAAAATTGATTAATTTTGATATTTTTACATTAGTCTTCTACATGTATTTGTATATTTGTAAGTCATATTTCTCGAGTGTTGTCTGTGTGAAATTGGGTAAGCTCCCAAGGTGCGTCGGTGGCACAGCAGTTAAGACGCTCGCCGACCATGCACATGGTCCGGGGTTCAATCCCCGGCCGCCGACGCACTCCTTTACCTCGCTAAGCCAACAATAGAACTGGTAAAGAGGGAGGGTTGGGCATGAGGCTAGCAACCCCATCTCGTAAAAAATAAACACCACTGCTATAGAAACTTCAAGCCTCTATCTTGAAGCCGCCCTATGTTCCACTGGGAACGTGAAAGAATAAAGAATAATAATAATAACTCCCAACTCAATGGTTGGGAGTATAGTAAGTTGTAACTAGGGCAGTTTAGCTAAACTGACTGCTAGAGTTCCAGTAGTGAGTGTTTTCGTTCAATATTTGTCACTAGTGTGTGTGTGTTTGTATATCGAGAAATCGTAGGATACATGTATAAAATTATTATAATCTAAAATAACCCGAGTGTTTCACTAAGAATGATTTTAAGACTGACTGACTGACATAAAGAAAGTCAAGCTAGACAGAAGTCAATGCCTAATCGTCATCATCACTTATTATTATTATTATTGTTCCCTTGGGTTCCTAGTGGAACATAGGGCTTCAACTGCACGTCTCCACTTGTTTCCGTCTTCTGCTGTACTTTTCACCTCCATCCATGTTAGTCCATACTGTTTCAACTCTTCTTCACACGATCTCCTCCATGTCACTCTTGGACGTCCCACTCGCCGCTTTCCTTTCGGATTCCACTCGAGGGCCTGACGCGCGATGTCACCAAGCGGCCTCATCAGCGAGTGTCCAATCCATCTCCACTTTCTCCTGCATATTTGTTGAGCCATTGGTTCTTGCTTTGTTTGTTCCCATAGTTTCTTGTTGGTGATTCTTTCCGGCCATCTGATCTTGAGTATAGAGCGGAGACAGTTGTTGGTAAAGGTTTGCAACCTGTTGGAAATATTCTTTTTGACCCGCCAAGTTTCTGATCCGTATAGAAGAACTGACTTGACGTTTGTATTGAAATCCGAATTTTGTTGTTGATGCTGAGTGACGAAGATTTCCAGATTGGTTTCAGGTTGACGAATGTGTTTCTCGCCTTCCCAATTCTCGATTTGACATCCTCGTCCGTTCCTCCTGTAGTTGAGACAATGCTCCCTAGATAAGTGAATGAAGTAACCTCTTTCAAATCCCTCCCATTGATGGTGATTGGCGCTGGATGTTGCTGCTGTTGTTGTTGTTGTTTGTTGGTTGATTATTTTCATAACCTCCGTCTTGTCTATGTTCACCTGGAGTCCTGTCTTTGCTGCTTCTTCGACCAGTTTGTCGGTTTTCGCTTGTAAGTCCTCGATTTTGTGTGACATCAAACATAAATCATCCGCAAAATCCAGGTCTTCTAGGTTCTTCACGTCGGTCCAGGATATCCCTGTCTTCTCGTTTCCCACTGTCTGACGCATAATCCAGTCCACTACAATTAGGAATATCATTGGTGATAATAAGCACCCTTTTCTGACTCCTGTGTTTACTCCAAACGCCTCGCTGAGTTTTACATTGTGGATCACTTGACATGTGCCGTTGTCGTACAGAGTTGTTGAATAAGGTTGATGAATATTTGGGTTACGCCGTAGTATACGAGTAGTTTCATATTATTTCATATTATAACGATGCTTAATTTAATATTGTCATAAAAAACAATTAACACAGATCTATATAATATATAGTATTAATGATAATAATAATCCTTTTGGTTTATGAATTTTACTCAATTATTATTTAGACCTGGAATTGTTCATCGTTTCTTGGTTAAAGATAGCATTGAAGCCACCCTGCATGCATCACATTGTCGTAATACAAAAGTTGGTCCGTATAATTTAGACACAGAGTGTATGATTGGTGCTGGTACAAAACGAACCTCTTCTACTGCCTTGGGTGTTGCTGGCCCTAGTGAAGATAGAGAACAATTAATGAGTATGACAATTGGACAGCTTACAGAATTATTACATTATGAGTGCAATACAGCTATGCTAACAGATGAAATGGCATTGCCATCATTTTCTTTGATATAAAATACTATTTTCTCTTGTTTGTTCTTTGTGTATATTTAGAAGCATTTTTTGGTTTTGTTATAAAGTTGTTATTCCGCGCCGCCCCCCGCGCCATCATGTTAAAACATTAATTTACATTTGTTTCAAATGTTATTTTCATCCGAATTCTGTTCATTATCGTTAAGTCATCTTAGAATCATGAACCCTATCACGCACCTACACGCATTTGGGAGTTACTGCCTTCATTTCGCATTATCATATGAAATATATATATATCCTCTTTTTAAAATCTCAATTTACTTTTTTCTCATTTCTTGATGTTGTTTTAATGAGGTTCGGATGGCTAGTCTCATGCTCTCAGCCCTTCACTCTTTTCTGGATTTATTACCGACTAGTAAACACTAGGCGAGGTTGAGGAGTTTGTCAGCTGGGAATCCAACCTGTACCTTCTGTTTGGTTGGCAAGTGTTCTACTATTGAACCACTGATACAACACTTACTATAATTGGTTCGAGGATTTCATCATGAGCGGTGGGTGCGTACTGATGAAGAGTCACAAACTCTTAGGCGAATCAGCTATCCAGTACTCTCAGGTTTTCCAGTGGTTCTCTAACTGATGTCAACTCATGATGAAATCCTCCAACCAATCAAACAAAAAAATCCCTACAAAACCAATACTTGAAAATTGATCTGATGCTCACTAGCTACTGGCCCTATTTAGGCAGTTACCTGGGGTTTTAGTGAGAAGCCGTGACCAGTAGGGTACAGCAGGTTGAAGGCAAGGCAGTAACTCATCGAAAAAGACAATGGCTAGTGGTCGCACTTTGTCATGCATTGTCAGAAGTTGGAATTTATGGGCTGGCCATTGGATTGGGTCCCAGTGGCTTAATGGTCTACGAGTTAACTAGCTCGCCTTGTAACCAGAAAGTCCTGGGTTCGAACCCCAGTGGATGCATACTTCTGAAGAGTCCGAAAGAGCTAGGACGAAACAACTTTCCATTACTCCCTGCAGGTTTTCCAATGGTTCTCTGACTGATTTCAGCTCGCGATGAAATCCTCCAACCAATCAAACAAAAAAATCCCTACAGAACCAATAATTGAAAAACCTACCATAATTGTTGTATATATACTCTACCAAAATTCACCTGGAGATTACTTTTTGTGAGTAAGCTGTGCATAAGCTAAAAGTAATTACCACACTATAAGAGAAATACTTAGTATAAACTGATATTTGATGTTATGGGTTAATAAATGGAATTGAAACAGTGTAACCTGAACTAGAGACACTTTACAGGATAATCAGCATTTATTAAGTGAACTATGAAGTGTGGTTATTGCTCAGAATGGCAGTTTATTATTCGAGTCCAGCCGCGAAATGTGCATCCTCCAGTTATTTTCACATGCAACATAAATTACATTTCAAGCTTTCGAACAAAATATATATGTGCTCATTCACAATAAGTAAAGTGTTGCTCATCAAGCAAATTGTATTTTTGAGCATTGGTTAGTCGGAAATTGTGCTATTTTTTTCTTTCTCACTCAATTGAATTAAAAAAGTAATTTTCCCAAATCCCAGTACTAACTTGAACTTGTGTTCAGAATCAAAAACAAGAACCACACGGTTTTTTTTTAATTCCTTCACGTTCCCGGTGGAACATAGGGCGGCTTCAAGATAGAGGCTTGAAGTTTCGGTATCAGTGGTGTTTATTTTTACGGGATGGGGTTGCTAGCCTCAGGCCCAACCTTCCCTCTTTACTAGTCTTAGTACGGGCTCAAAGAGGTAAAGGAGTGCGTCGGCCGACAACCGAATCATGGATCACATGTGTGATCGGCGAGTATCCTACCGCTGTGGCACTGTCGCACTTTAAAGAGTTTCAATGCCAGTAATTCAGTAGTTGCATCTCCTTTGAATGACAAAATCATATAGATATTTTTCTTCTGCACCGTTTGTTTGCATGCATTTCTCTCTGTCTGTTCTCATCATAGACACTAACAAATTTTTCTAGATATTCGTTCTCATATTAGTAAGTTTTCCTGTAAGATGAATTCCATGCCCATCCTTAAATCAAGTCAACCTGTCCCGGATCAGCCTAGCATTGTTGCAACACAATTATCCATGCCCAACGTGTCTATCCCACCTTGTTTAATTAACTGTGTATGTGTGTTTTTACTTCGATCCTTTTAGTCAGACAGTTGAACTCATGACCCAATCAGAGTATTTTTGTGAACTGTTATTTTGCTGCCCCATGTCTTACTTTGTATTATTCTGTTGAGTTTATCTTATTGATTGATTGGTTAAGTAGCCAATTAAATTCTATCTTTGTGCCTATGCTTTGTCTATCTCTTACTTGGGTTCATTCTTCTACTGACTGCTTACCTGAACGGTCGTGTCTGATCCGGCTAGTTCGTAATTTTGGCTTTAACGTTATTACGCTCTGATAGCGGTTCCTTGCTTTCTGTTAAGCATTGTGTTTTGTACTCTTGAAACCGTTAAGGTTTGTTGTATATATATTAACTGATTAGTTTATTAATAGTACCGTAGAAACAGTGACCGGCTTCTTGTTTGTTCTGGACCGGGATAGCCTATACCTACGCGTGACTTAATTTCAAGCGATATTGCGCTTACATTTCCATTTTCCAGAGTGTCTGTTGTACAGACTTTTCTAGCATGAAATATTAGAATACTGATGAGATTTCATTCGTATGCAGGATGAACACACGAACTGAAATGAGTGCATTGGCCAACTCATGACTTCTTCCGGAAAATGACTGCCTTCGCTCCACACAGAACCACACGGAACTCTGGAAATGAACAAATCGTCAACCGACAAATATGTCAAGGAAAACGGGGATGGACCGGGCACGCGCTGAGGAGACCGAGCACCAAAACCCTCGAGTGGAACCCAAATGGAAAACAACGAGTTTGGCATGAGTCTGAGGGTGACATAAAGGAGATTGTGTGTGAAGATGGGAGAATATGGGCAATCGCACAGCCAGCTGAAGATTACTTCAAAAAACAGAATGAAATGAAGATACGCTTTTGAAGCCCTATGTTACACTCAAAATATATATACATTATTTAACCTACTAAAGGTATATACTTAATGCGTGTCAAAATTGAGATCTACGATGAAATCTATCGGCCTAACGCAGAGTTAACAACAGCCACGGTTGTGCGGTTACAATTTTGAAACTAGCTCTGAATACAGTGGTTTGGACGGGTCAAGTGGTAACAAAATCTGCCATCATAATATGTTTAGTGTGGCGTTTTTCAAGGTGTACGCATTTGAAGGTGATTTGACGAGTACCGTTAAATTTTCAGGTCTGAACACTCATTAATATCAGTCAGAAAACCAGGGAGAACTGGGCACCTGTTTCGTCCTCGTCCGGGGCTCCTCAGAAGTGCGCACCTATGACAGACACTAAGGGGGATCGTACCTTGGACCTTCGGGATATGAGACGAGTTCGCTGTCTATTCAGCGACTGGGAGGGAATCTAATAGCTCGTGAATTCTAATCTCTGTCAGTTAGAGCGATATATAGCCAATGTCCTTGGTAAATTCCTGTCCTTATACACAACTTGGTGGACTCCTCCAGACCACTTGCCATTTTCACTTGGTAATACAATTAAAAGCATTAGAACTTACTTACTTACCACACGGGGTCGTGTAGATTTAATCTTGTATTATCAAGATGATAACTGAAATTTAGACAGCAAGTATTTGTGTGTATGTAGATAACAAGCACACTGTACATAATTTTATCATCCTCAAACGAACTGGGACATACACCTACACACATGAATAGACGCACAATTAGTTATTATCATACATACGGGAATAACCAATAGAGTTAGAATACTGAATATTAGTTCATTACATATAACTGTATACAAAATTACAAAAATGAATGGACAACCTAGGTATGACTCATTGATAAATAAATGAATTAAATGTGTGTGTGTGTGTGTGTGTATCAACATTTACAACTGAAATTAATTGAGTGACACCTTACTAGGCTTACCAAATACATTATAATAAAAATATGCCCAAATTGTATTTTGCTCATAATCCTATACTGTTTGAGTGACTCAGCTACATGTCATTTTATTAGTGAGTCACATTTACAAATCAGAACTGAAAGTAGCCAAAATGTTGCCAAGTTATTCCAGAGTCAAGATTATGAATGAACTAGAATTTGGACACAACTGTTGTAATATATTTTAATAGCCTAGTAACATGACGGTTAATTTCAGTAGTAAGGTTTATATGTTTTTAACATGTATCCCATACTCTCTTTTAAATTCGCTTGTATATTGCCTAATTATTAATACTTCGTCGGCATAGTAACCAAACTGTTAACCAGTTTCACTATGTCAAACTTCGCTTTCTTGATCAAGATTTTAAGTCCTAGAAATACTATAGCAGTTTATTAACTTTGAATAGAGAAAGCCACTTACATTAACTGGCTACATTTTAGATAGTACTGCTGTGGTGTGCTACTGACACGGTTTATAAGTAGTATATATATACAGATATAAATATGTGTATCGTCTGCAGGAATATCGAACAGCGCAGAGATGGATTTAATGGCGAAGAGAAGAAATGTACGATGCTTGTCAAACAATACGGAAAGAGTGAAACGAAGACAAGGAATTACAATAAGGGAAGAGAAAAATAGCGCAATACCGAAGATATAAGCAAATTGTGATTCTAATATAGGGTTGACGTGTTTTGCCTATTTCTGTACATCGATTCGCCAATTAATAATTCCATTGCTTTATATTGGAGACTCATCGTACTGAAGTTTCTGTAGCAGTGTTCTTTATAGGGTGGGGTTGATAGCCTCACGTTCGAAAAGTTGTTATATAGAGATGTAAGTTTCAGAAGAGCGGCTTTTTGGGTTGCTCCCTTTAGAATCGGGGAAATAATAAGTAAAGCGATGAGAACCAACTAGTGACCAACTGTACAACAGATATGCAGGAAGAAACGGAAGTGGATTAGCCATAATCTGAGAAAACCACCAAGTGACATCACAGGCCATCGCTCGAGTGGGACGTGAATGGGAAGCGGCGAGTTGGACGTCAGTGCGAAGGTGACATGGAGGAGGTCATGCGAAGAGATGAAAGCATGTTGGCAGACATGGAGCCAGGTGAAAAGGTTGGCGGAGAACCGAACTCAATGGAGACGCGCTGCTGAAGCCCTATGTTCCTCTAAGAACTGAAGGAAACAATAATAATTCTATATATTCATGTGTTCTGCCAATAAATTTCCACCTTTAGACTAACTCGTGTGACCAGCCCTCCGGAAAACTGGTCCCGAGGTCAACTGTAGTTCATGACGGCACATCAGATAGTCAAAGTGATAAATACGACTCGTGATCAAGCACGTACTGACAAAAACTCAGCTATCTTAAATAACTTCGCAGTCTCTCAGCTGTCTATGAGCATTTACTACATACAGGACTAAAACGAGAGCTACCAATCAGCATGAAAATAGTTCTCAAATTACTACTTATCATACCCTTAGTATTTATCGCTGCATTTTAAAATAAACGTTAACTAAAGTTTCAGGGAAAGCCACGAACTGACACCAACTAGAGAAACACTGAAAAGCCATATCGTAACAGAGAATTGTTTCTCCCTACTTTGGGACTCTTCATCAGTCTGGTGGGGTTTTGGGTGCATACTGATGAAGAGTCCCAAATTAGGACCAAAACACCTTACTAGTACTCCCTAGTTTCCGACAGTTCCCTGACTGATGTCATTTCATGATCTGTAACTTGGAACCAATCAAATCCTTGCAAAGCAATACCTGAAAATTAAATTGATATGTTATCGAACTGACATAATAGTATCAAAATATAATATAATTGACGCTACTGTATCGTATCGTCTGCCTTCAATATTTTACTTGCGCTTTTGTTCAAAACAATCCTGACTGATGGCTGATACCTTGACGTGGTGGTTGGGCTCGCATATCCCAATGACCCAACAAGCTACACTGGCTGGAATTATGCTTCCTCCAGGTCCTACCATGCCACCAGTTACCCGCATAGTGTAAGAATTTTTACTTTACACTATCCTGGGGGTCTGTAAGCAAAGTCGCACTGATGGGAAACAACGATGTAACGGCAGTAAGGTGTCTCCCTCGGATAACCAGCATGCCAGCCAGCTATGTTGTCTCTCCACCCTCGAGAGAGAGGGTTAGTAAAGGTCAACCTCAGAAATTGTACATCCCGACTTACCCTACGGTGTTCCGATCCGTAGGCGGCAGTAACTTACTAATACAGAACCAAACTAAAGAGCTAGTTCATACACGCCGTGTCACCAGTCTCAAGCAGTTATCCGCTGGACTGTGGGGTCACGCAACACTACTTCTCTTTCTGTTTCAGGTACGCGAAGCCTCAATCAACTTCTACAGTGTGGGTAGCCGGGAAGTAACAACCGTCCACTCACTTGCATAAAGCACAAGAAACCCTCCTGATCATCCTCCTCCTTTATCCCTGTCATCCTCATCATCTTGTCCCCCACTACTGTCAGTACTATTCTGCAGCCTAGTGAATCATCTTCACCTCACTCTGTGACCACAAACAACGACGAAAGCCATAGAAACTCCCCGATTGCCTCTTACAGCCACGTCGCCAACTTCATATAGGAGCTTTGAACGTCAGGCCCCTCTGCCAAATAGGACAACAGACATCACTAGCAAGAACTCTGACATCTCCAGCTGGGATGTATGTTGTGTTTCGGACACATGTACACAAGACCTGAGTGTGGTTATTCAGTTAACCCCATCCGGCCAACAAGGTGAATTTGCATATTCACTTTAAAGGTGTCAGCAGACTCCTCAGCCAGTTCGTGAGGACTCGCAGGTATAGGGATAGCACTGGGTGTTAGGGCAGAAAAATCCCTTCTTGACTGGAACCTAGTAGATAGTCGTATGTGTACCGTCCGTCTGAACGGGTTCGTTAGAAGAAGGAAGGACGACATTACCCGTCGTTGTCTTCTCATAGTCTCTCCTTACGCCCCAACAGACTGCAGTCCTGATGTACTAAAGGATGATTTTGTTCCAGAAACTGTCTAGTTTGCTGCAAAAAGCAAAACGCTCAGATATCGTTGTTTTAGCAGGCTACTTCAGTACCCAAGTAGGGAAGTTATGCCAGACTGAGAAGTATATAGATGGTACATACGACGAAATGACAACGGTTATCGTCTTCTACAGTTTCGCTCAGATAATCATCTGTTCCTAGTTAGCACTAACTTTAGGCACAAAGAAAGACATTGTGTAACCTGGCGACCTCCATCACCAAATCAACGCTGGACTCAGATAGACCACATAGCCATAGGGTATCGTTGGCGAGGGTCAATAGGAGACTGTCGCTTCTTCTGAAACACGCGCATAGACTCTGATCACGCTCTGGTTCGCCCACGTTTATGCTTACGACCAAATGGACATAAGAAATTGACGGCAGCGAAACAGTTACGTCCCCAACTAGATCGAGACACTGAGTCCATATTTAAGGAAGAAATAGCGAAACGAGTTTCTGAGGTCGACAGCAGGACTTCCCCTGAGGTAGCCTGGCACAACATACAGTTAGCTGTGGACACAGCTGTGAAAGCTGTTAATAAGCTAAAACCTCAAGTTAGTAAAAGCCATTGGATCTCTACCGCCTCATACGAACTGATTAAGGCAGGAAGACTAATTCCGGCGACTTCTGAATATGATGAGGAACGAAAGCTACTCAAATGCAAACTAACAAGAAGCCTTCGCAACGACCGTAACAGCAGTGGGCGACAAGAGCGAAAGAGATGGAAAAGGCGTCGGCGATAAGTAACACCAAATAACTATTCCGACTTATCAGGGAAACAGGTGGTAAAAGGCAAATGACAAGTGAAACAGTCTCTGAGAAAATTGGCACCATAATTAGCTCCCAGGATAGACGACTGGAACGTTGGAAATAACACTTTGAGGAGCGGTTTAACTGGCCTACAGCAACCTCAACCTACCCAGCATCCAAAACGTTCCTAAATGGGATATAGACACAGGTCCTCCGTCCCTGAGGTTACTGAGGCTGTCACTAATATGAAACGAGGCAAAGCAGCAGGACCTGATGGAATGACTCCAGTGGTATGGTGGAGACAGTTTACTGTCTGCATTAACTAAGGTACTACACATAGTCTTGGAATCAGAGGAAGTCCCATTGGGTTGGTGTAAGCCATTGATTATCCCGATATACAAGAACAAACACGAGAGAACGAGGCAGGCTTTAAACCAGGAAGAAAGTATATTGACCACATCTTCACCCTTAGACAGATTCTCGAACATAGGCATACTCACCGGAGTTCAAAGATCATCATATTTCTTGACCTGAAGGCAGCATTTGATTCTGTCGACCGACAGGTACTCTGGCGATGTTTGTCTGTGAAGGTAATAACGAGAAAATACATACACTGATCAGGGGACTCACTGTACTCTAACTCATGCAGCCAGGTGAGAGCTTACGGCAAGTTGTCATCTGAACTGGTGACAACTTGTGGTGTTCGACAGGGATGCCCACTATCACCATTTCTACTCAATTTCAATGCATCGGTGGCACAGCAGTTAGGACTCTCGCCGACCATGCACATGGTCCGGGGTTTGATCCCCCTGCCGACGCACACCTGATATCAATGGTCGGCCTGCTAAATTTGGGCTACCGATATCCATGCTGAAAATTCCATACTTGTACCAAGAATATGGTGTGGAATCAAGCTATAATCAAAAAAATTTCATTATAGATGTACCAATAGACTCAACCCTAAGTGACTTCAGCGACTCAGGGATTGATCTGTTACCAGGTAATAATCTCGTTGACTTAGAATATGCAGATGATATAGTACTTCTAGATGGAAACATTGACAAAATAGAGCAGAGTCTTCTGAACACCTTGAGGAGCAGCAATCTTCGAATGTTTGCATGCGATTCGCTCCCACTAAATGTAAAACGATGAGACTGCAGGACTGGACTACACCGACTATTCCTAGCTTAAAGATATGCAGGAGTGAAGTGGTTGGTGAAGCGCGTTGACCACTTCAATTCATTTATTCGGGGAGTCGCACCACTCAGTGCCAACGGGTTGGTCGCTGATGAAATCTCGACTCGGTTATAGAAGGCTCGCTTGACAATCGCCTGTCAACTTACGACGTCTCTGACTTAGACGTGATATCCGGCCGGCCGTTGACCAAAGGGCGTGTGTATTGCTCGGTAGTCCGCTCTGTCCTCCTTTATGGCTATGAGACATGGCTATTGAAAGTGGAAGACATGAAAAGTCGGATTAACTGTCTTTCATCATAGGTGCCTGTGTTCTATCTCCCGTGTGAAGTGGTATAATAGAATGAGCAATATTGAGGTAAGGCATCGGTCGAGTGCTAGGTGGGTGGAAGGAGAAATCAGTCGACGAGGCTGTGAAGTTGCATCGACTGAAATGGTTAGGACATGTATTACGTATACCTCGCCATCGCCTTTCTCGAGGGTCAATGTAAGCTGACTGACTTGGATCAAGTTGGAAAAGAGAGAGCTAGTGGTGGTCAAACCAAAACATGTCTTCATCAGTCAATGAAATCCACAACTGTTAGTTGTAAAACCAATGAAGGCCAGAGACAACTGGTGATATGGCTTAAAATCGTTCTCACCGATAGCTGGCGCAGATGCATTCACTCTTTGTGATTCGCAATATCCAAAAGCACTCTATTATTCTTCCATATTAGTATTCTTCTTGCCTCACTCACAATTCCGTTTGTTATCTCTACTTTGCATTTCTTTCTAATCTCTTCTCCTGCTTTGTGTGCTACGTGAAGTGTGGCAACTGGAACTGCTGCACATCAGTGCAAAGTTCTACGTCGAAACCAGTCAGTCAGTTATTCAAAACAATACGACTATATTAATCGTACGTTGAGTCTTTTACAAAAAATTGCTAATAGAATATATGTATCAGGGTAACATTATAAGTCACGCGATAAATCCAAAATGCATAAAATTTACCTGATCCCTTGAAAACCCAACCATTTTAAAACACGAATACAATTATTAACCAGAGCATGATATATGCACGATAGATAGAAATGACCCAAGATATACACAGTGATCACAAAAAAGGCGTAACGCAAAAGAGAGGAAAGACACCATATTACACAAGTAAAGCAAAATAAATAAACATATGCAGAGCAAACAAACCGATATTTGGATTATGCTCACAGTGTAGCTCAATGTAAACAGCCTAATACAGCAAATAGACTGTACTGAGAGGCGAAACTATTTTAAGTGATGAAACAGAGGCTTCAAAAGAAAATTATAAATACGATAAAGCAGAAGCAAATGTACACAAGTATACTGAAGTAACTGTACACAATGTACTTCTGTTAATCACTACAACTTGGACAGAATATATATGTATATGAATCTATGGTTGACATTACATTTGACAAAAGATATTAACGGCCTTTCTTACGACCCTTCTTTTGTTGCTGTTGTCTGGCAGCACCAGACAGTTGTTTCGGGGTGGATCCTGCTGAAGTATCTTCACGGGGTTGGACGACTTTCGGACTACGAGCCGCCGCATCCCTAAAATGAAATTTAAATAAGTTTAAAAATATTATGATGTATAAGAAGCTTGATGTTAACTATACTTATTTCTGATAACTGCACGAATGAATCGACCTGATTACACCGCCCTATTCCATGAATCCATCTGGGATTAAACGCAGGACCTTCTTTCAGGGTGGTGGCGGCTAGCCCAATAATCATTCGACTAGTAGGACAAAGCATTATCAACACTAATGTAAAGAAGGACTTTACACTTGTAATAATTACTGAAAACTAGAATACAAATAATGTCCACATTGTGGCCAAGATCTTTTTTTGTTCATATTGTAACGACACAAGATAAGGGCCAGGCAACAGATCGTTTATTGAGAAAATCAAGAGATATTTATAGATTCATATGTACATTATTATTCGTTATTGTTAACAGAGAAGCAACGTCTTCTAACTGACTGTTTTCTTGCTGAAGGTTATTCTCTCATCTCTTTGTGTCCGTTTCTTAGAAAGTCAGGCCATAAATCTACAAATCGTATTTGCACACGTCAAGTCTGCTGTGATTGGTTGGTGAGTTCCTCAAGGTTAAGCTTTGTTATTGTTTTTTTCTCATGACTCCGATTCGGCACGTCAACATTGGTGTAAATTGTTGTCTACAATTTTGGCTTGCAGACAGCTCTCACCACAATATAACTTTGACGACCTCTGCTGAAGCTTTTTTCAATTTTTATTCGCTTGGATTTCCAGTGAAACAGAGTACTTTAATGTTTAAAGTTTCAACAGCAGTGCTGTTATTCCTTTTTACGGAGTGCGATTGCTAGCGTCACGCTCAATCATTCCTCTTTACTGGACTTACTACCGGTTAGGCGAGGTTTAGAAGTGCATCGGCGGAGGATAGAACCCCGGAACACGTGCATGGTTGGCAAAGATTCTACCTCTGAACCACCGACGCACTGATTGGACTTTAAGCTACCAAAATACCTTCATTGATTGAACTCATACCGCCTTATTTGTTTTTATTTTAATCACATGAAAATATCATTAAATCGTAGCATATTTACTCGCGCATTTCCATCTATCACATTTTGTGTCCGCAAAAGAATCAAGAGATAATACTGTGGTGAATAACAACGAACAGTTGAGTATACAAACATTAATCAAATGACTATTCTTGACTTAGCGGAACTGCATATTTTGTGGTTATTTCTTTTGGGAAAAGGGTAAATTGGTTGCTTTGTAGAATAAACAACGCTGGAAATTCCAATCTGTATGATATCATTGAATAGAATAAAGCAATTCATGTTATTTAGTAAATAAGTCATTCAGTCGCTGATATCACTACTAGGACAGTTCTTATAGACGTTGTCCACACTTTTATCAGTATACCAGCATACAAGGGTTCACATTGCTTAGTTTCATACAGAAAATCTATTGATACGGCTTAATCAATAATGCATAGTTTAACATATTACTATATTGCATATGAACCACAAATGTTACATACCACTCGTTTCCACCAGTTACTTGACCCTGTGGACCACGTGTAGGCGCATAGCGCTTGTCACGACGTTTGCCACGATAATGAGTGCGTTCTCTTCGAGGCAACCAACGATCAGGATCAGGAAGAACTCCTGGTTGGTAGTTCTTTGGTAATCGAATTTTCCTCTTTTTTCGTTTAGATCGTTTTTTAACTTGTTCTACGGGAGCATTTTCTGGAGAAGGAATGCTACAGCCAAAAAAAAGATATAAGACGTATTGCAATAAAGAAATATTATAAATATAAGTGAAAGACCAGAATGAATCTTTAAGCAAAGCTGTTGGGGATAACAATAGTAATAATAATAAAACAATTTACTTTATTCCCAAGTAGTACTTACGATGCAGCATGGAATTCTCAGTATTCGGTAAAATATTGCATCCAAATTACTCAACAACAAAAAAATATTACATGGTATAGGTAACCAAAACTGATAATAGCAGCTTACTTGGCATTAGCAGTGACAATAAATTCGGAAATGTACAAAGAGTAAATTTTTTTCTATTCCTTTGCGATCCCAGTGGGACATAGGGTTCCAAGCTTTTGCTTTGAAGTTTCAGTAGCAGTGGTGTTTTTTACGGGGTGGCGTTGGTAGCCTCACGCCCAACCTTCACTCTTTGTTGGGATTATATCCGGCCAAGGAAGGTAAAGGGGTGCACCGGTCAGGACTCGAACCCCGGATCACGTGTGCTGTCGGCTAGCACTCTCTACCACTGAACCACCGATGCACAAATTCACATATTGGTACACCCATTTAATGGGTATTGGTTTTCAGGAGAACCAGACACACCTATTCCTGCCTCTTGCGAGAGGAGCATGCAGTATTATCCTGTGGCGCAACCACTCGAGAGTCCTCTCCCTTGGCGGACCAGTTATGCGAGTATACAACAACAACAATAATAGCTAAAATTGTAAGATGACAGAGTCATTCTGAAATTGCGAATAGAAGTTCAATGAGGCATTTATTTTGTTAATTAAATAGTAAGTTACAAGTTTTACACCTAACACTTCCTCTACCACATAGAACACTGGCCAGATAGGGTATTGCTGAGTTTCTGTGTATTTAGTTGTGCGAAGATATAATCTAGTAGTCGCGCTATATCGTGAATTGGCAAAAGTTGGAATTCATGGGCGGGCGATTGGATAGGGTTTCAATGGCCTAATGGTCTACGAGCTGGCCTTGTACCCGGAAGGTCCTGGGTTCGAACCCCATGGTGACTGCGTACTGATGAAGAGTCCCAAACTAGGACGAGACAGCTGTCCAGTACCCCCAGCTGGTTTTCCAATGGTTCTTCAACCGATGTCAGCTCATGATGAAATCCTGCAACCGATCAAATCCCCGCAAACCAACCCTAGAATATAATCTTTTATAATGACTTCGAGTCCTACCTGATTATATGCAAGGGGAGAGTTGTGAATAAAAAGGGTGCTGAGAGTCAGACAATATGGATTTAGCCCATTTCTCGCATGATTTTAGGTGTCTGTCAACTACAGTAGTAACAAGGTCACCCCTAGTGGTACACTACTTGCTCTACTGAAAACCTTCAATACCCTTCGCAGTATGACACAGTCCCTTTTGAGTAGTTCAGGAAAGACTAATGGTGAGCAATAAAGAACAACAGATAAGATGTAACAGTAAACAAACTGTAAAAGTAGAGGTTGAGTGATACCTTATCGTCTTAACTTCTTAATGCAGTAGGTCAGACGGAACATTTTCTTATAAATCAACAAGAGATTGGACGACCAAGAAAGGTCAGAGGAAAGAGCTATTCCTAGGTATTTAATACTTGATTTAGTTTCTATTTCAGTACCCTCTATGCTACAAGCATCTTGTGGACGTACCGCTTCGCGTAGATCACGTTTATACCTGAAGATGAAGTTAACAGTCTGACATTTGGAGGGATTTAACGTAAGACTATTCAGGGTTAACTACTGGTTGATGTCCCACAAAAAGCTTTTCAGTTAGGAACAGTCAGATCGGGAATTAAGGAGTAACGAAACAGCCAGATCATCATCAGCGTATTTGACGAAAGGTGCAAGTCATGTAAGAAGAAAGGAAAAAGAGGAGGACAGACAACAGCACCTTGGTCAAGTTCAATAGACCCTAGGATTGAATTTAAGTGCTCTTATACTATTAAGCACATTTCACCCTTAGATAATATAAAATGTTTCTATGCAGCTATCTGAATTTTCCTCCCCTTTCCTTTATTAACTTGTTCTAAGGCGTACAAGAACCAAATATCTTCGATTCCATGAGTACGTCAGCTTGTTGAGTTAAACCAAAGAGCTGGTGGTCTACCCCATGAAATTTTATTTCTTTCTTATAATGTGAACATGTTATATATATGTAATAAAAGTGAATCGAAGCTCAGAAATATGAAATTTCACACTGACTAGTTATCACTTACCCAGAAGCATCTTTTCTAGCTTGATTTTGTTTCGATTTGGGTTTATCTGAAGCATCTGTTTGCTCATTAGTTTTACCAAGACGTTTAAAAGACTTCGCACCATACAAGAAGGCAGTCTCAAGTGTATCCACATCAGCTTCTGATAAAGACTCCTTTGGTTGTAGAGATTTACAGGCTTGTTCAGCTTTCGGACGATCGAATTGAGCATAAGCACGTACTAATCTAGCAACTAGTACTTGTTTTAACAAGCTGCTTTGTTTATCAGTTGACTTGTTTTTAGTGCCTAGCTCAAGTTGAGCTAACTGTTTCTCAAGTAATTCTGCTGCAAGCTTTGCTTCACCTTGTTGTAGTAAAAATGTTCCACAATAATCCAGTAGGTGTGAGTACACTTCACCCTGAAAGTGAAATTCAGAATAGATACGCAAGGCTACATGAAAGTGTTCAACATAAAGACGATAGAAAATATGAAGACCAGCAATGGTTGGAAAGTAACCATATACATTCAAATTTGTAGTACATTTTTATTTTTATTTTTTTTTTTTTGATTACAGCTTAATTCCACACCGTATTTTTGGTACAAGTATGGAATTTTCAGCATGTGATATCAGTAGCCCAAATTTCGCAGGCCGACCATTGATATCGGGTGTGTGTCGGCAGGGGATCGAACCCCGGACCATGTGTATGGTCGGCGAGAGTCCTAACCACTGTGCCACCGACGCACACATGGGATTTATCGAATAAACTGGTAAACTGTTAGTAAAAGTCTTTTAGGTATTTCTTTTGTTAATTAACTCTTTGATACAGGATAATTAAAATTAACGTTGATATGAGTAAAATTTGGGCACTGTCGTGGAGTATATCCCCAAATGAGATAGGTCAGATTCTAGGCTAACTAATTCCTATGTAATATGAAACATAAACTAGAGGAAATTCAAATAGAAAAAGATGTAAAAAATGATTAGATTCGATATAACCAGTTTGTACAATAATAACCCCAAATAATAAAGCTCTGTGGAGATAGTTAGAAATGAACTAGATATTTATCTTGAACTCAAAAATTAGGACTAAACTCTCAGTTGGTGAAATGACTATATTTGGAATTCAGTTATGTTTAATCTCCACTGTAGTCAAATGTCAAAACAAAATATACAAACAAACAAGTGGGGTGACAATGGAATCACCGATAGCCCCAGTAATAACCAGACATGTTTACGGATAGTTGTGAGCATAAAGCTCTCAGAACATTTAATCCTGCTCCTAGAGTGTGGTGGAGATATGACGATGACATATTCAGCATGTTGAAATCTAAATATACATCCGTTCACACATGTAAGCGCAGTAGGAGATGGAATACAACTCAATTTTGAGGAGTTGGAAAATTAACAAGGTGAGTTAACAATGTTTGACTGCAAAATGAAACACAAACAAGATGGTGGGTTAGTGTACTGACTTGTGAATGAACATACAGTCATACATTGAAATTCATTCATAAATAAATGAGTCATACTGACTTGTCTATTCGCTTCTTAATTCTATATACAGTTATATGTGATGAATTAATATATGCAGCACTCTAACTCTACTGGTTATTCCCATATGTGTGATAATAACTAGTTGTATGTTCATTAATGTGTCTGAGATCACTTGAGAATTATAAAAATTAAGTACATTGTGTGTTTGATATATGCACACACATTAAGATGCTTCGTGCCAGTCTGTGTAGCTACCTGAATTGTTACTACGCAACCCATGTGTTCTCATGGCCTAGTTGCTAATGCTTTGGCGTTTGAGACGACAAGCACAGGGTTTGAGTTTCAGTGGGGGGGACGCCATCACTCATTGGGGATGCAGGTATATCCGGTTGACGAGCCTCAAATGGGACGAAATGTGAACCCCGGATTCTACTACTGGTCACCGTAAACTAAAATAATTTTAGTAATTACTCTACTACCTACGCCGCAAAAGTGATCAGATGACTTCATCTGCCAAGATAAGCATCACAAACACAGTTGTTTGGATAGTATGAGATGAAATTCAATAATCATATTTGCAACTTATACGAATACCTTATATGTATGGTTGCTAGAACTCACCATTCTTCCTCTTCGAATTACAGTTCTGTTCAAACAGTATACATAGTTAGATAACATACAAGTCAGTGGTTTTTGAGCATCCTGTAAATTACCCATCAATACAGTTTTCGTTGCATTTACTATCTTTTATTTTCAAGAGCTAATTTGTCGGAGTTTGGTTGGTTTCAAGTTTGATCATGGGTTGTTATCAGTTAAGAAACACAATTGGGAAACCAGAGAGCGTTGGACAACCACTTCGTCTCAGTTTGGGACTCCTCGCCAGTATGCACCCACACGGGTTCGAACCCGAGAAATTCCGGTTACAAGTCAAGTTAGTAGACCATTCAGCTATCAGAACCCGATTTAATAACCTATGAATTTCAACTTCTACCAGTTCGCGATTTTAGCGCGACCACTAGCCAATGTCTTTGGCGAGTATGCATCCTCACTCCCCACCAGGTGGACTCCACTGGTAATGACTTCTCACTAGAACTCCAGGCAGCTTCGTCCTTCAGCCAGTCACTAGCCAGCATTACATTAATTTTATAGAGCTCATACATAAAGATGAAGGACTGAAAACACTGGTCAGTTTGTTACACCGGATGCCTGATCATAAATAGGAAAAGCAGACATTTACCACCAGGATGTGAGTTCTTAGGCAATTTCAAAAATCTTTTGACAAACACTAACACATTTTTAACAAAAGAGATAGTAAATATTTAAGATGTATAATTTCATAAACAGAATTACCCGATCTTCTGATTCTTCATAAAAATGCAGAGCAGACTCAATACAACTGACTATTTGTTTCATGCTGTCTGCACGTGTTTGTACGGCATTATCACCAGCACATGCTAGTAGATATAAAGCTATGCGTGTAGACAGAACTCCTGGGCAATGAAGAAGATGCTCTGGAAGAAGATCTTGCAGCAATTTAGCTACATTTAAAGCATTCATAGGATGAGGAATACCATGCGCCAGGTGACTTGAAGACATTTTACGAAGATTTAACTGAGCCAGTGCCAAAAGGACTTCCACATTCATTTCACTATCCTTCGCAGTAGATGAACCAGAAACTTTGGATAGATAATCCTAAAAAATAGTTCCAACAATGATGAGTTATAGAGCGGATGAAAGGAAAGATTTATGATATATTCGTAGGGATAAAAAGGTATACATGAGAAACCGATCTACCTAGACCTCATTTTCGATAACGGCGATGGTTAAAACTGATGACAATTTCCAACTAAACTCTACTTACCATCATTACCAGCCAATGAAATCCACAACAGTTAGTTTAAGCCAGCCATGTAGGAAGGTGTAGACTTCCTGGTTAGGGTCCTGAGGATGGTAAAAACCAATGAAGGCTGGTGGCAATTGGTGATATGGTTCAAAATCGTTGTCAATGGCTGGTGCAGATGCATCCACTCCTCGTGACTTATAATTTCCATTGAAACTATATTGTTCTTCGTTATTACTATTCCTTTGTTTCATATCCCTATCTACTGTCTCTATTTTGCATTTCTTCTACTTTCTTCTCTTGCTTTGTGTGCTACAAGGAGGGAGTGTGGCGACTTGAACTGCTGCACATCGGTGCAAAGTTCTATGTTGAAAACCAACAGGCACACTTATCATCTTCAGTAACACTTCATATTGTCTAGAGAAGTGGATCGTGTTATTTAAAATATGAGAAACTGTTCGTTAACAAGTATAAATAATTATTATAGCAAGACATTCCACAACTATCGCAGCACAGAAGTAGTTTCATTAATTTCAAGCAAAACATAATGCATAAAATAATAATGCACCAAATACGATTACGAAACATACTAAGACAGTAGTAAAATAAAAAAATATGAACCATAAAAACAATTTATACAAAAACAACTCACTTCTAAAAGGGATATTGCTTTATCTATGTTTTTCTCCTTAACCAACTGTGCAACTGATAGGAGTAATGCACGTGGATTTGATTCTTCTTGCAAAAGTGCACGAAGTCTGGATGTACATGCTTCCATCTATGAAAAATAAAAAGCCATCTCATAACGTTTACTGAAAGTCGAATAAATTATTATTGTTATTATTTTTTAATTATCTCACACAACTGTCGAAGGGCAAAGTTAAAGTACTGTAACCAAAGTCAGTGCCTGCCAAAAGTCGACCAATCAGACTTAGAAAGCACTACGAAAGGTCATTCCAAATCAAATCATATCACAAGAGAAGGGTAGGTACAGTACTCTACTTCTTCCCTAAGTACTTTTTCCTCCTAAGGTTTAGAGTCAGGGCTAAGAATAGATCAAAGAACAGAGTTAAGAATATCAACGGATTCCAAAGTACCATAATCCACAGTTAACTGGATGAATACATCTATCGCGCATGGTATGATTCCTCTATGGATTATCCTTGGAGTAACTGGGAAACATTCTTACAACACATAACAGAAAATTGTCCAGTGTAACATAATATTTGTGGCGTGTGCTACTGACTCGATTCATACGTAGCATATAGATACAGATGTAAATATGTATATCAACTGCAAGAATATCAAATAGTGGAGAGATTTAATGAATGATGCCTATGAAACAACATGGAAGACATGCAAAGAAGACAAAGCAGCACTATACTGAAAGTATGTGGAGATTGTGATTCTTACATATGGTAGTCTGTCTGTCGTAGACGTGTTTTGTATGTGTGTGTCGAGTTGCCAATAAATAATTCTGTTACCAAATGCTCTTCTGTTGTTACATAATTACAATGTTTTTCAATACATTTTCGAACCATTATGGGAGTCCTTCGCATCTCAGTTTCAATTGGTTGTCCAAGTTCGCTGTGATTTTGGCTATGCTATTATAACTTCGCCGTCGAAGACTACATGGACTGATGTCAGGTTTTCATTTGACCACTCATGACCCTTTTACAATCTAATCCTATGTCAGCCAACAATACTGCATGAATAAGACGGTGGCTCGGAATGTGCAACACATGGCTTAACTGATGTAGCTTCACAACCTAATCGATCGACTTACCCTCCTTACCTAAGACTCTACGCCTAACCTCGGTAATACGCGTTATACTTTACCGCTTAATACAGGAAACAGAAAGAAAACATCTGTGGTCAAAGATATCTGACCCTTTCATATCTTCCCTTTTCAACTGCTATGTCTTACAGTCATAACGAAAGATAGAACGGATTGCTGCGCAATACACATGTCCTTTGGTCGATAGCCGGATAACTCATACACACCAAAGATGACATAAGTTGGTGAATCCTACACTAACTTTTTGTATTTGTCCTGAGATTTCTTCATCGATCGGTTCACTATGGATGCTGCAAATTCTCAAATAAGTGAAACTGTCAACACGCTCAGCCACTTCACTCTAGAAGTCGGTGGAAACCAGTCCTGGAGCATTATCTTACATTTGACGAGGATGAATAGTATGTCAAACTATAATTTCACCCAAAGGTGTTCAGAAAACTCAGTATTTTGTCAGCGTCTTTACCTAGGAAGACAATATTATCCACGTAGTCTAAGTCGACGAGACTGGTAACAAGGCGCTTAACTCCATTACGGTCATATGCTGCTGTGGTGTGACCAGAGGCAAGCAACTTGAGACAATAATATCATTCAAAAGACAGTGTCATTTGAAATAGACACGTTGGATTCGCCGACACTTTTTACGCTGAGTTCATTACCAGAACCAAAATAATCTCCATTCGGAGAAGTTGGAAACAATGTAGAAATCAACATTCTGACAGAAGAGGCATGAAGATGACTTAGTCTCTAAAACTAACTTAATACAGTTCTGGCACCAAGAAAAATACGTCTCTATTAAGAAACTGAAATCTTGTTTTGAGTAATCTTAAAGGTGTTGGCATAATCGCTTACTTTATATTCAGAAAATAAATATTCGAAGTTCATATTTACTTCCAATATGTATGTTTCATAATAAAATACACTTATTCTAATGTTACTAAAGCACAATATTCTCCCAGATAAATGTAGATACGATTTGCATCTTCTACTTCAGTAGGTTGACAGTTTCTGACATATTACATCCGAAGCTTTATACATAGAAATTAATAAACAGTACAAGTAAGATCTATGTTTGCAGTGTTTTCAGGTGTAACTGGTACATAACAAAACATTTTCACGAAAATCTACTAGATATTTAGGTATTTATATAAGCCGAAAAATTATCACAACCTACAATGCTTTAATGCAAAAATCGTTATACAGACAGAATCAATTCGAGTCCATTGTACATGCTGAAGACCCTACAGTATATTACAACTTTTAATTAAGTGAATGTGATGTTGTGCATTTTGAACATAATCACCTTACTAGCTAGTTAGCTAATTTGAACTCAACCACCACCACTGTGCCATGAGCTACACTTACTGTTCGAGGGCTGAACATACCTACCTAGTTACTCAGGCTGAAGCAGATGAACTGGGACTCGAACTCGGGGTCCATTAACTGAAAGTCGACTGTTTAAGTCAATGAGCCATATCTTCGCTTTCACAATTCACACACTTATGCAAGTAAGCATTACAATGAAACTATAAAAACAAACTATAGAAATATAAGCTGAAGAAATCCAGTGTAAAAGCGAATTTCAGTACTTATCAAATTAAAACTTACTTGATTTGTGTACCAGTAGAATAAAGCCTGATTGACAAGCATATCATTACGCTGATGTGGGAAAAGCTTGAATTGTAAACCGTCTGTAGATGCCATTTTAATACGTTTACGACTATCGAATATATTTTGATCACGATTGATACAAACAATATTATTTGCAGCTACAGCAAGAAGTGCAGGGTCGGAAACTCTAATATTGAAGAAAAGGCAGATATCAGGTGCATAACAGTCAGCATTTATTTGCATAATATATACTGAAATAATACCTGATAAGAGTGCCTCGCTATAAACATTTGTCTTAGGTCAATATACAATCGCAACTAGTCTCGTCAGGCGAATTGATTTTTATCGAAATAGCCGAAGAAATAAAATAAAGCAAAATGTAGTAATAAGGAAACCATCCATGTAAGTCTTGTGAGTGAAAAAAACTATTTTGTGCTGCTTTGTCAAATGTAACTATAATAATCAATGTATCACTGTCTCGTATCCTACAGTATCTTGTATCAGAGACAGTATAAGACTACTAATTGATTGAAAACGATTTAAAAAAACTCAAATATCGTAAGATAGAAAGTTAAGTAGTATGATGAACAACTGAGATAAACCTCTCATAAATCAAGGTAACATTTTATAACTGCGAATCACTTTAATGAAATTGTACTGAGTTCCTTTGATAGACGGAAACCATTGAATTAGCTAAGCAAGCCGGCCGTTTAAGTGCTCCAAAAAAGAAGTATGTCAAACGGCCCACAATACGAGGGTCCCCTGGAGTAAGGTACAAGCTGCAACCATCTTTTTGAAAGCAACTCAAATCAAATATCAGAAAAGCTGGGGTAAATATGAATTCTCTCACAACCTAGTTGTCTTTTATGACTAACTTTTTCACCGATATTATGTAACTACCAGCACCATATTCAGTGAATGAACTCCACATATCTTCACATGACTGTTCATAGAATTTGTAAACACTGTTTTGTTTCAAAATATACTGGAATATTTCTGTCAAAATTCTAGTTTATGTGTAACAAGACGAAAACTTTCAGACGCTTGGTAAAATCTGTTTCATATTACAAAACCTATGGTGATACTATTTCATAATAATAATAATATAAGATTAGTTAAACATTTACCTTTGTCGAATCACCGACTGATAAAGTTGATTGGCTTCTTCTTCTTTCTTATTGAGCTGTAAAATGTATGCTCGTTGAACTCTACAATTAGAAATCATAAAATAAGTTTCAAAACGTTTAGTGATGAAATATATTTCCGATTAAATAATGTTGAGAAATATAATACCAATAAGTTGACTAATTATCTGTCCAGCTGGAAATGTGTGGACCGCAATGAGACCATTGGTTAGGATATGCAAACAGTAAGGTCAGTGATATGACACTGTTGTACAGTCTATTGAAACAAGGCAAAGAGAAAGTAGAAAATAGCCAACCTGACTAAAAATTATTAATAATAGGGCGTCTATCTGCAAATAAGGACTTCAATTGGTGTCTACTGAAGTCACTTACAATCAATCTCCGGGGAAATAGCATGACGCAGTCAGTAAAATCCTTCACATATTTTTTGAATCAGTATCTCCCGACTATGATTCCCCTACCTTGTTTTTACTACTCAAGAAGATAGTGAAGTAAATTCACCTTATGTTGCTAATTGCAGCAGGTAGTAAATAAAAAAGTAAACTAAGTAGGAATGTTTTAAGAAAACGATTTCGCAAGTGCATGAGATAACATGCATTCTCCACTAAAAGCTTCATGTGAAACTGTAATATTGTCTTGTATAACTCTATTAATCTTAAATATTCTTAACTCGCACATCTAATACAAAGATATGCTGTGCAACAAGTAACATACATCGACAGACATTTAGGAACGTATTCCCGGACTGACCGGCTTTCAGCAATTGCTCGGAACTGCATACACTATATTACGAAACACACTATGCAAGAACTGCTGATTTACTCAAAATTGCAACGTGTAATGCTTCCAAACTAGTCCCAGCTTATCCACACTAAACAGGAATCACCGAAAAATTAAATCGAAAAAAGACACCAAGAAGAGTGTCTGCAATAGCATTGGGACAACATTTGGGAAATATACCTCACAAATCATGAATATCATAAACTTGTGCAGTTAGCTCTTACAAATTTCAAAGCCCATTACGAAGCCTGGATGTCAATCCACAGAAGTGGATATTTATTTCATACAAAACCGGCTAGAACGCAATTATAAAACTGATTTCGTAAGAAATATATTCACTATGACATAAATGTTGTAACTGTTTGTGAATAAAGTGTAATCTGGAGGTTTGATTAACAAAATTCTAACTTATTCCGAAGACTGTCTGAATTAGTGAGTCTTCTATTATCATGTAATCTGCAGAACATACGTAGTTATTGACTAAAATATCCTAGGAATTACTTTAGACATCTTAGTATTTCCCGAGTTAATAAAAGTGGATTTTCAAGTGTTAGTTACTAGGGATTTGATTCATAATATGCAGCACCAGAAGTTACGATACATGAACCATTCAATTCTGTCTCATTGGCTGAATGATGACGTGTCAGAGGCTGGAGGTTCTGTGTTGTATCCCCAGTGGGACCATAGGTGTATGCCGGCGAAGATTCCCGAGGTAGGATGAAGTTGTTTATTACTCCCTAGTTTCCGAAGGTTCTCAAAATAATGCAGGTGTGTGATGAAATCTAATATTATTAACAACTTTCTTTCGACAAGTGGAAAGTTTTGTTATAAAAAATAAATAAAAACGATAAAAAACAAATTTCACCTGATGGGAGCTAATTCTTCATTTTTTTCCTCTTCAGTTACTTCTGGATCCTCAGATAAAATAAGGTTGCATGTGTCTAAAATTGATGATCAAAGATCTTTAGTCAACTTACTTTCAGCATCATCTAACAACTGAGATGCAAGTTGACTATCACCACGTCCAAGATTATAGCAAGCCACGTTAAACTTCCCTTCATACATTTCTGGACTAACATCTAGATCCTATCAAAAATAATTGCTGAGAATTTTTCCTCACTAAATATGACTTGTTAAAGCATGATTCAGCCGCAGCCACTGCTGCTAAGTTAGTAAGGCGCTCTTCACTGTACTCATCCTGTGAGAAAATAAAAGGAAAAAAGACACCACAAACCTGAGAATTCCGAATCACTGTCCGTAGGCATGTGTATGATCCAGCGAAATCGCCCTTTCTATACAGCTGAAGAAGTAAAACACTCGCAACTATAATGAAAACATACCACTTGAGCTTTCAGTTCTTGAGCCTTCAGGTCATTAATATCTGCTGATTCAAGAGTTTTAGCAGCCTCGGAAAGACGATTAAGCCTATATTCAACATAGGCTTTTTCAAAAATCACATGACTGAAATTAAGTGAACAACGCTAAACTGCTGAACATACTTTACTAGTGATGAATTTTTCTTCAAAAAACTTAAGCACTCTTCATACTTTTCGGTACGAATGTATGCAACGACTTTGCATTGGAAGGCTTTAACTTCATCCGGATGTTTTGCAAGGACTAAACAATAAAAGACTAATTAAATGACTTCATACAAACAGAATAGATATACAACTAATAACTCAGACGTCTCACAACAATGATTTAGTGTCAAATATAAATGAAAAAACAAATTCAACGGTTGATGAGTACTTAGTTTTTGTACACCTAAACTATAACAAAAATAATATTCAGTGTATAGGAATCCAGAGGTCCTATCACACTTATGTAGATTCCCTGTGATAATCACAGCAAAACCAAATACTCCCTCTTTAAAAAGTTTTTGAACACTGACAGTTTTACCGGAGTCTTACATACCATATTTTATGGCTGAATTCAAGCACTCGACTCCAAAATCAGAAGTCATTGTGAAGAGTTCCGACAAAGCATTTAATGCGACCCAGGGTAGTTAGCTTGCACTCATTTCGGAACATCGGCTCGTTAGGAGCTGTAGCTTTAAGGTAGGACAAGCAGTATTGCACGTTAATAATGCCAGTTTCACCATTTTTATCTCATTTTATCATAAGCATGTTGAAAAAAGGGAGTTCGTCAGACCTTGACGTCTCGGCAGTTGATAAGCTCAAGTTTTAGAAAGACGGTGACGAATTTTAATATAATTCTCGTACATGCCACCTGCAAAGCAACACTACTGAAGTGTAATGAAAAAGTAGGAAGTAGAGCTTCCATATTCAGAGACATAACGGCCCACAGAAGCGACTATATAAAAGGCATAACGTGCGAAAAAATATATAAATTCAAGAAGGACAGTGCACCGCAAGTGACTCAAAAAACAAATTCCAATATGTCAACAATGGTCTTAAATACAGGATTTTAGGTTAAAAACATCAATAAAATACTACTAAGCAAACATAAAAATTAGACCAAAGCTTAGTGTCAACTTTCACTGAGTATCTGGAACTAAACCCATTTTTATAGAGTCATCTTCAACCTACTTTTCCCAGAGATGTTAATAATCTTCTCATACGCTTGAGCCGTACATGCTTTGTTCAAATCCGAATAAGCAGACTGAAGATCAAAAGCTTTTTGTGTTGCCATTTGCAAACGTGTCAAGTGACGTACACCGCATAAAGGCCGCACTATGCAATGTCCAAAATCTAATTCAGATTTCAAATTAAAATTGTCGTTAGGGGATAGACAGCTTAAAACCTATGCTAATCCTTCTCTGAGAATTATTGGTGCTAGTTTGACAACCCTTTATACTAGTCAGTTTGGGACAAGGTTTTGGTTCCATGAGTTTGTGACTCAGTGTGAAGAACAAGAGGTTTAGACAATGAAATCGTTCTTCGCGTTATAAAAAGGCTACAGCAAGAGCCACACACTTGAACTTCCTTTGAACTCTCTCTAGACAGGGAAAAGTCTCGGATTTTTAGTTTTGACCTGACCAGAAATATGCGTAAATTGGTTAGCACTTCACCGCTAAATATAGTACGGGTGTGGCTATTGCCCGTGAATAACTAATACTGTGACTACAAAACAGTGTGCGTAGTTTGTAAGTGATCTGTTATAGTAACAGCCAGATGTGTGAGTTTGAATGGGTAGGAGTGATATTCTCTCTATATCTAATGCGGCCTTAAACGTTTGCACGATCCGCTTGGTTATGCCTTTCATTCTTTGGAAGAGCCTTGAAATCATTTGGACCTGCCACGAGTGAAGTGTGTAGCTGTCGCCTTTTAGCACTCTCCAAATTTTTTGGTTATCTGAGCATGCAGCCCATAATTCCAAAACTTGTCAACCTCATAAACAGAATTTTGGGGTGTTCTGTCTAAAGCTTCATTGAAACCCATGATAACAACTTCTCGTCACACATGGAATTCACCTTGCCTTTCCTAGCCAGTTGCCTTGAATACTATACTCTGTTTTTATTTTCCTAATATATCATGTTGGCCTTCTTGAATATCATTTACAGTATCCAACCTAAGATGTTAATTCGACCGATGGCCCTATAGTCTGAGGGGCAATATCTAGATCCTCCCTTAGGGATGAAGATTATTATTTCATCCCACCAATCACTCCGTAAAGCTCCTTGTGTGAAAGATACTCTCAAGATAGTAAATTAGCCACCTGTATGTGTCACCAGATGTTTGAGAAGCCTTGGGTAAAGGTTATGATTTCCCACTGATTTCCTTGTGTCTACGACGTTTCGGCCAATGTCAACACAATACATCTGTTTTCTTGTGGTGTAGCAAAATGTGATGATATCATCATCGGCGACTCCTGAAAGGCAATCTTCAATTACTTTAACAAAAACTGATCTTCCTTCGTCAGTAGTCAGGTAGAAAGTTGCATGGGACGTCTTATTTCTGGGCTTCATACACGAAAATTTCCTTTCAGTTTGCATTACTGTTTTCAGTCACACACATTTCTAGTATTATCTTTAATTAATGGATTCGTGTATTAGCTTCGTATACAGCCGTAATCTACAGTTTCATGGCCTCTTAGGCCAAAAGGGTGATACACTCCCCCAGCATTTGTGTTTAGGCCCAGTGTCCTACCAGCTCCCTCCACCAATCTAAAGGGAGACAGTGTTTTCTATCCTTGGAGTAAGTAAAAATCAAATCAGTTCCCTTCGCCACCTAATTCCTGATGAGGGAGCTTTGCTTCATCCTCAGAGATTTCTTCGTGG